>WBMY01013034.1:252057-305900 GCA_013397315.1 Donacobius atricapilla
TGCGGATGTCCCCGCTGCGCGCCGCCGGCCTCGGCCGCTGCCGCCGGCGGCACGGGCGGCCACGGGCGCGCAGCGCGGAGCGCCCGGACAGAATAACTAGGTGTTCCTAATGGAAGGGCTTTTGTTTCTTTGTGCTTGACGGCCTCGGCTCAAGTGTTTGCATTGCATCCCTTCGGAATGTTGAAAGGGGACGTGAAATGTGAAAACGGGTCACGCTTTGGCCCGGTACATGTTGCCGCCGCTGAAAAATTACCGTAAAATATTAACTAAATGCGAGGGTTTTGTAGGAACAAGACGATCGAAATGGTGAAATAGTTAAACTGACACTGTTGGGGTTTTCATCTTAGTGCAGCTTTTCAATGATATGCCTGAGAAACGCTGTAGGTTTTCTTACTGGTGTATAATATGCAGTTATATATTTACAATTACAAGGAGGAGTATGGAGCAGAGCTTTATAACGTTCTGCTTCTGTCAGGTTTGTAATACTAAAAATCCAATCCTTCTTGCATTTTTAGCTGCTGCCTCTGGACAGTGGACTACTTAAAAAGAGATTGTGAAGCATGTTTAAAAATGCAGTACCAAAAATTACAGTGCATAATAGTATTGAAGACATGGTGAAATCTGAATCTTCATTTGATAATTTTGAATAAATCTTAAATATTGAGTGTTTTTGCAAGAACTTGCTTTATAGTGTTGTGTGGTTAATACTGTAGTTTCTTTCCAAGTCTGTTGAAGTGCCAGTTGTTTAAATTGCTATAATACAAAATCCATAGTGAGAGAGAAAACGTTCATTCTTGTTTCCTTCAAAATATATTGCATCAGTTTAGATGTAATGGAATTGTCATTTATTTAAAGAGCTGGAACTGCAGTATTTTTGTAGTCTCGTGAATTGTGAGCCTCCAGAAAAGTCGTCATAATGGAATTGGGATTTTTTCCTCTCTTCTGTGCATGTTAATCAAGTCTATATATATATAGAGGTGTCTCTGTACTTATTTGAGTTTCTGAAGCATTGGTAACTTAAGATGAACCAGTTTCTGCCTCATTTTTCACCAGTTTCTGCTTCATTTTTTTTAACGCTTTTGCTTTTGAGTGAGAAATTAACATTTTTCTTTGTTAAATAGATTGAAATAGGATATATGCTCAAAATTCAAGATCAGTGCTCCGCTTGTAGCATAGGGAACAACCTCGTTTTCAATACATGCAGCATTTTAATACTGAAATGGCTGATTGTTCCGCACTTAACTATTCTTCTATGATTCAGGTCCAAGTGTACATATAAATGTTGGGAGTTTACTAATACGCAATAGCCAGTGATACGGAATGACAGGCAAATTGAAGCCTCATCACAATCAGCAATTCCTGAGAATATTCTGAGTTTCAGAAACAGATAGCAAAAAATAAGCAAACACAGGAAACAGTGAGGTTATTTATCTGTTGCGCTATTCAGTGCCAGGGACAGTTTTAAACATACCTGATAAGACTCAGTACCTTGAGCTGGTAGTGTATTGACAGGAGCAGACTGTCAGACAGGAGAGTGATTTTTTCCTATTAAATAAAACAGCCACCTTCTTTATTCCCACCATGTTGGGCTCATGGTTACTTGTGGGGAAGGGCAGAATTCAGGGGATCCTTTTCCCCTCCTACTCCCCAGTTGAGTTACAAATTAGGGAGCTTGATGGAAAAAAATCCAAGTATTTAATAACAGAAGAGCATATACTCTTGTGAATTAATACTGTAACTGCTGAGTTTTAAATGGGGGAAATGATGAATTTGTGATAGCTATTTTAAAATAATCTGTATGGAGTTGCAGTATTCCTAGATTTCTGTCATTTGAAGTAGGACTCATATAATAGTCTTTGGCTGGTGTTTGTTGAATTCACCAGTGTTGCACTTGTGTGTTTTTAAAAAGCTAAGATTTTGCTTACAGAGAAAGCTTAAGATTGTAGGTTACTCTTCAATATATAGGAGCTGGTTTCCTAAATACATATGCTTCTGGTTTGGGTGGGTTGTTTTTTTGTTCATTTGTTGTAATTGTTGCTGTTTTTTCCCCAAAGGAATAAGAGTGGAAAAATTGTGCTGGGCCTGATAATTTAGTGGGTCTCATAATTTAACAAGCACACGTGACTGAACTGACAAGAAATGGTTTCATTCCATCTTGGCCTACTAAAAGCTTAACATTTTTCTTAAGGAGAACCTGAAGTCATTTTGGGAGGTAGGTCTGGTAGGAAGTCCACCGCTTCAAATTTTTAAAGCATGGAAGAAGTGGACATGACTTCTCCCAGTAAGCATCCTGAGAGTCTTTCAGGGGGACAAAGAGAACAGTTCCATGCTAGCTGACCCTCAGTTTGGATGGGGATGGTCCTGATCAATGACAATGTCCTTCTGTCTGTTGCATCTTTAAAGTTTCAAAATCAATATGTGATAGGATGCAGGGGTTTAGGAAGGGCTACCTACAGGTTGCTGCAGATAGCATGACTCCTCATACTACAGGAAAAAGAAAATTAATTGCTGAGTATAGAACACAGCCCTTACCCAGGTGACTTCAGAGGAGGAGTCATCATCCAAGAAGGGGTGTGTGTGTAACCACAGGTGTTTGTCAGTCTATTCAGCAGAATTTCAGGAGTGGCTTATTGAATAAGTAGCAATGTCATGAAATGTAGAGGTTAAATGATGTCAGTGTGTGAACTAGTTCTTTATAAGAGCTTTGCAGCAGTTGTAAAGTTACCTTATCACAATCCTGTAATTATGCCTTCCTTGGATTCTTCTACATGTAGTTACATACCTTGAATATGTGTATGCATTTTTTTTCCCTAAGAAATCTCCCAGAATTGACCCAGCCTTTTTCTGCCATCTTCACATAGCGTTTGGTTTTATGATGTGCTACCTGTAGTAGTGGATTATGAGAGGGAGTAGATAAAAGGCTTCAGGTGATAAGTATTGAAGTAACAGAAAACCAGCTCCCAAGATGAAGGACTGAATACCACACCCAGAGCATCAGGCTTGTTGCAGCTGTCTCTTTGATCATAGAAAACATAATATCATGTCTCAGTGGATTAGTGGAGCCACAATTCTTAACGCGGTTGTTGCTCTTGGTTTCAGATTGATGTGGGAAGTAAGGAAAGCTGCTAGAACTCTATGAGAGGAAAAAAGGTATGGATAGGCTTGTTAATTTTTGCATTTTTCCTTTGGAGCTCATTCTAAAAATATCTGTACAGAATGTTACATGGAGCTCAGCTGTAACGAAAACAACATATCTGAGTAATGCTTCATGCACTGAAGTCATTGGAACACTGATTATTAATGATAAATGTTCGATCACTTGATAAAGGACTATAGCACAGAACACTATGATGCTCCATGTTCTTTCAGGGACTTATCACTCCTTGACTTTACTTGACTCTTACACGTCTGCTCTGCACAGTATTTATGCTGAAATGATTCTTTCCTTAAACAAATTGAAAACAAAGAGGTGACATTCTCAGGTCTGCTTCAAATCATTCCTATATATAATGTTTTGCAACAACTGGAAACTGTAGTTCAAGATGTTTGAGAATCATCCAGAAAGCTACAGACCAGAAGGAAGAGGTGATTCTGTGGCTCTTCAGTCTTTTTACAGTGGATTCACTGAAAGTGGTTCTCTTAGGTCAAGACCTTCCTGTTTAGGTTGTGAGAATGCAAGAGTGATGGTTTCCCTTCCCTTTCTGAGTTTGCAGATTCCTACTTCTCTGCTGTAGGAACTTCTTAGGTATTTGTTTGGCACTTAGTGATTATTACATACTTGTGAAATGACTTGGCTGAGATTTTGGTTGGTGGCATTTACCAAATATATTGCAACTGACGTTATCTGCTAGTCTGAAGAGGGGTATATTACCTCTCAGGTGTAGAGGCTGAGTGCATCCTTGTCCACTTTTTTAGAGAGCATATGCACTCTTTCCATTGTTGAACCTTGGAGCCCATCAGGACATGTTAAAGAAATAGACGAAGGTCCTAATTAATTTTTGCCGTTATTTGCTTACCTCAGTAAGTATCAAATGTAGATCTTAGAGTTTGTTTATAAGCTGGTATGAGGACATACAAATGTAGATTTAGAAAGAAGAAAGTGCTGAATGGTTCTGAGGTTCATTAAATGGATGCAATGGTCTCTGTAAAAGAGGATGAGGATTCAAGGCTCTGAGCCTTGAAATATGAAGAGGCAAATTTCTGCTTGAAAAATGGAGAAGACCTGGGGGAAATCAGTTGTTCATGTGCTTCTTCCTCAAGCATCTGATACTAGTCTGTCAGGACATGACACATGGCTAGATGGTTGTTTGGAATGGTATGATACAGATATTTTTATAATGAGCTTTAGGAAGCCATTGTGACTTTCTAAATTTACTAAATATAAGGGATCGTTTAATTAGAGGCTAAATTGCATAAACATAACATGCTCCCAACTTTGGTCTTATTTCTCCTTTTGTGAGGTCACTGTATGGAAACGACCAATTAACTTACAGTAGTCAAAAATAATTGCCTTTTATAATGCTTAAAAAAACATGATTTGCTTAAGTCAGTCATCAAAATAAAAACTGGATCAAAGTTGATGGTTGCAAAAAATGAAACAGAAATCCAGTGATAGTTTTATTGAAAGTAAAGTGCATCAAATAAATAAAAGCATAGTTGTTTCTTTTCTGTAACAGAACCCTGGCATTGTACATTGCTTGCTTGTACCTCTGGACAACATTGTAACGATGGTATTATTTGCTTTCTCTTAGTTTGCAGGGAAGCTGAAATGCTGTAGTGTACCACTGAGCAGGACAAGTCAGGAATGAGCCAGCCTTGGGAAGGAGGACCTGCCATCCTAGCTGGAGACATCTGAAGAGAGGACATTTCAATCTTGTGGCATGCTTCAGTAGAAATTTTTCAGAAAAAGTAAGCTGTTGTTTTGCTAATGAACTTAAACATGTCAGCTCCTTGATGGACTGCTTAGTTGCAGTTAGAATTTGACCTGGAATTTGAAGTGGTTTTGTGTGCATTTACATTTTCTTTGATTAGAGTCCAAGAAAGCCTGGGGTCTTTCATGTAGTTGTTACACATCACCTCTTCCATTCTTCATGTATTGATGAAGGCCCCATAGCTTAGAAATAACTGTATTATTTAATATTTAAAGTAAAAACCACAGGAGGTGGGATCTCGCAGATTTTGGACTAATTCTGACTCAGTCGGTTTTAGGCTATATTTATGTTAAAATACAGAGTTCAGGTTCTTACTGTTCCCTTATTTATACCTGAATTGAGAATCAATTTATGTGAAATTATTTTTAGAATTATTCCTTGAGTTTAGTTAATTTTTAGTCAAGTAATTTTCCTTGATGCCAGGAGTGTCTTAAAGGAAACCCAATCCTCCAAAAAATAGAGCTTTCCTATTTAAAAACTGATATAAAGCCTGTTTTTATTGAACCTTGTTATAAAATATTACTTTTAATTTCAGGAGAAGTACTGTGTGGTCAGTTTTGTTAAATTCTTAATTCCATGAAGTTGCGGTGGAAGTGCTTCCACAGCCATAATGTAGCAGAACAGCAGTCCGAGATATTTGTTCTCAGTTCTGAAGGATTGCCTCGTCAGCGAAAACCTATGTGTACATCCTCCTGCCAGCTTATAAACAAACTCCGTGACCTAGATTTGGTATTGAAAAGTTAAATTAAAAAAAAAGATTAATGAAATCATCATTTAAAAACAAAAAGTGAGAGAGCATCAGTGTAGTCGATATAAATCTTCAAGTGCATAATTGTCCTGCATTCTGAGTACGTGCAACTGCAGTTGTGCTTATTGTATCAGAATTTTATGTTCCTGGGTAGCGCTTTCAGAGATAAGGGTTTGCTCCTCCATCTCTATTGATTTTATACATAAGATTTTCCTTAGAGTCATTAAAAATCAAATCATTTTTATCGAAGGAATTCCAAGAAAAAGCATTTACTCCTTTTCATATCCTAAATTATTATCTTGATCTAGTAAGGAATCAAGGATCCCTCAAATTAATGGGTGAGCTATTGTGCACAGTTCAAATGTTAGCATTTTTTACTTTCAGTGAACAGGTGAGAACTTTTAATTCTTCTTTTAGCTTACTTCAAGGTAAACTCTCTTTAGTTTAAGTCATGATACCACAATTTGATTTGTCAGAGTGAATTGCCTTTTTAATCCCTGCATTGCATTTTAATCACCTCCAAAATCTTAATTATGATAAGTGACTTGTATAGAAGTTGCTTACCTACAGGTTGTTTTAATCTTGTCTTTGACTCTGAAAAGGATAATTTTATAAAGGATATTCAGGGAGAAGCATCCTTTTGTAAAACTATTGCACAGAAGTGCTATAAGCACTGCTATAAGCACACTGCTGGTGTGCTTTTTTACACTGTACTGTCTCATCGTGGGGACACTTGAAAATTAAGATTGTTTACCTCAGCCATGGTTAGCACAAATTAATTAATAAATAGATTCACTTTCAGCTCTTCTGTTGTGAAATGATGGTTGGGTTGTGTTTGTGGGTATTCTGAAATCTCAATAGACTTTCTTCTCCCCTTTTTCTATTAAGTTTCTTGGTATCAACCCCTACATTTGCTATAAAAATCTGTTGCAAAATACAGGATCAGAAGTGTGAGGCTTGAAAAAGCAACTTGTTCACAACATTGTTAGAATGGATCTCACAGATGTGTGCTGTGCAGTAAAATCACAGTTGCCAGGTGGTAGGTAATGCTGTGTCTATATCTGGCATGCTGATTTAAGAACTGTTATGCAGACTGGTCATTAATCTCAGAAAAAGAAATTCAGATATGAAACTGAAACATAGGTGAATGCAATTTTGTGCTACTTTAGGAAAAAGTATTTGAGCTGTAGAGCTTTTAAAAGAATTATTTGATAAAAAAAAGGATTAAAGAGGCATTGGTCTTTCAAGAGAAAATTTTAGTCATAGAAGGGAACAGACAGTATAGTGAAAAATGTTCTAAGTAAACAACACGGTATATTATTGGAAAAATAAATATAGATACTCAAGGATATTTTTTTTAATCCCAGCATATATTTATAAGATTCTTAAAAGAGGGGAAGCTTTTACAGTGAAATTAGGCATTATCTCTTGAGGTAATACATTTTGTTAGAAATGTGTATAACATTAAAACAGGCTGTCCAGGGAGCCTGTGGTATTTCCATCCTTTCAGGTTTCAAAAAGATTCCCTAGACAAAGCCCCCGCTGGTCTGATCTAGTATTGGTGTTGGTGCTGTGTGGAGCAGGAGACTGGACTAAGTGACCTCTAAAGGTCCTTTCTGGCCCATGTGCTTGTGGTAGTTTTGCATGGACTATTCCTAGCTGCCTGTACAACAAAGACTACTTTCACTGAAAGACTGTTTTGTTGACTATTAGTCTTGAAGTTTCTTGGGGATTTTAAATAAAAAAAGGCACCTTTTTAGGTGCCATTCCCCAAAGCCCATTGTCCTGCCTCATTTGGTATCTGGTATTTGGTTTTGATTGTTAATAAATAAAAGGAAAATTACCATGAAACAGACCATGGAAGATTGCCATGGCGAATATGTAGTTGGAAAGGCATTTGCATATTTAGCTAGAATTTTTCAACTACTTAAATCCTACATGATGCCGAAGTGATACAGTTTTGCATTCCCCATTCTCTGTAGTTACAAAATCACCTTTAATAACAGAAATAAGATGTGGCCAGAGAAAGCAATGGCAATGACTTCACAAGCCAGTCAAGTTAGAGTTGTGTGTCTTCTGCAATACACTGCTGGTTCTGCTGGTGTGCAGTGATTCCTTTCGAGAGGCACTCACATATATCAGGGATTTCGCTTGATGTTTAAAAAAAAGGAATCCAAGGTATCTTTTCAAAAGGACACCTCAGTTTTCAAATGTGGTTCTTTCTGCAACCCTGTGGTTGTTCTGAGCTCAGTTTGAGGGTGGTGTGGTGTACCATCGTGCATGGAAACTAAGAGTGGGGGTGTTCTTCAGCTGAGTGCCACTGTCAGGCATATTTTCTATTGTGTAAACCTTGTCCAAGATACTGTTAAGGCAGTCCCTTAATCAAACAGATGATACAACCTCTAGTCTGAAGAGAGATTGTTTAAGTTCAATTTGCAGCCACATCACCTCTTGAAGAAGGAACCATAATTTCTTTCAATTTCTTGAGGAGGCACCAAAGTAACTGGTTGGCTAAAAGTTCATTAATCAACTACTTTGGGGAATGAACAGAAGAAATTCCAATATTTGTTTTCTAACTTGGTATGTTAATATGTTGAAAATGAAACAGATACAAGGTTGTTGATCAGCAAAAGAAATATTCCCAGTACTCCATGTAATCTGTCACCTCAGGAAACAGTAATTTACCTTAATTTGAAGTAAACATCTAATTATGTGGATGTTGAGGTGAAATGTGATGTGAGGTCCTAGTTTAAATTGACATAATAAACTGATGTAAATTTCTTTTGATTCTCTGCAGGATGGCTGGCTGTGGTGAAATAGATCATTCGATCAACATGCTTCCCGCAAACAGGAAGACAAATGAGTCATGTACCAATGCAACACCTTCCCTGCAAGTCCCTGAATGCGCCATCTGTCTGCAAACGTGTGTCCATCCAGTAAGTCTGCCCTGTAAACATGTTTTCTGCTATCTGTGTGTTAAGGGAGCTTCTTGGCTTGGGAAGCGATGTGCACTGTGCCGGCAGGAGATTCCTGAGGATTTTCTTGACAAGCCAACCTTATTGTCACCCGAAGAACTCAAAGCAGCAAGCAGAGGCAATGGAGAATATGCTTGGTACTATGAAGGTAGAAATGGCTGGTGGCAGTATGATGAACGTACCAGCAGAGAGCTGGAAGATGCCTTTTCCAAGGGTAAAAAGAGCACTGAAATGCTAATTGCTGGTTTTTTATACGTAGCAGACCTTGAAAATATGGTTCAGTATAGGAGAAATGAGCATGGACGTCGCAGAAAAATAAAACGGGACATAATAGATATACCAAAGAAGGGAGTGGCTGGGCTGAGGCTGGACTGCGACACCAACACTGTCAACCTGGCACGAGAAAGCTCTGCTGATGGTGCGGACAGTACACTGACTCCAGGGGCTGCAGCTGTGCAGCCTCTAGCATCCATTTCTGTGAGGCCCCTACCAGCACTAGATGGTCAACTCGTGAGCCCTTCAACGCCTTCACCTGACGCAAGCAATTCTCTAGAGAACTCTTTTGCCCACTTGCAAATAAATGGAGACAGTATGGCTGAAAGGAGTCACAGGGGAGAGGGAGAAGAAGACCATGAATCATCATCTTCTGGTAGGGTGCCGGCCCCTGACACCTCTGTTGAGGAGACCGAATCAGATGCCAGCAGCGACAGCGAGGATGTGTCTGCCCACCTTCAGCAACACCCATCCTCTGGTCAGCAGAGACACTTGAATGCTGGTGCAAGCCAGGCAGGAGCAGATAGACCAGGGGCAGGGGGTGGGGTGGCAAACGCAAGTGTAAGATCTAGAAGGCCAGATGGACAGTGCACAGTCACTGAAGTTTAAATCCAGAGCCGTGTGAAAAGAAATACCCAGTTGTAATTTTCTGTAAATTTTCTGTTCACATTGGCATTGCACTCAAACCTAGGAGCGTGTTTGGTGGGAGGGTGGGGTGAAGGGGAGAAAACAGATTTGGCTTGTTTTAACTTAAGACTCTTAACATGTCTCAGCTGGAAGACTTTAGGAAACTGGGTTGTCATGTTAATGGTTTGAAAGCTGTTCAGCAATGCCCAGTTTTCTTGAAAATGTCTCGTGTTTATTTTTTAGCATTTTCCCCTTGAAGATGCTCTACCCCTTTTTGGCCAATGTATATCTACTGTACAACTTGAATTGTCTTCTTTATCTGACTGTTGCATTAAGTGTCTTACTACTTACTGCATGGATTGATGTACGAAAAGAACACTAAAGCTATGTGGAATCAGGCAAGGTGTTGGGTGTGAGCAGGATGCTTAATTTAATGTGAGAAAATAGATGTGAGTTTGGAGTTAAAATGTGTTTTTACTAGACAAGAGCAATCATTTACCTTCTTTCAATGGAAATGTAAAAATGCTTTTAACTTTGTGTTGCAAATCCTTACCTTTATACTCTCCATGGCTTTTTCACTGGCTTTGCCATCTAGTCCTTGTAGTTTTGTTTTTTGAGATCTTTCTTGATCTGTCTTGTTTTTGTTACAGAATTTATAATTTAATAAAACTACATTTTATCAGTAACAGTCTCAGATATGTTTCCAGTTTAATTGAACTTCACTGAAGGAATTTCAAAGAAAATTATCATAAAACAGCTTCCTGTGTTTACCAAAAGGGAGGCTGAGTTTTGAGTGGCATTCTGATGTTCTTGCGTCCCTGACTGGCTGTCTCTCAAACACAGCACTGTTAGGAGTATTGTCTTTTACTGAAAAATCATGAGTTGCAAGCTTAATACTCACACAGGCAGCTGAAGAGCTGATTAACTCACTTCACTGTTGATGGCAGGCAGAAGTGTCACACACAGTCATATTTTAACAACAGAAATGTTGAAATAAAAGAGCATAAGTTATCAAAGTTGACCCTATAACAAAGGACATGGATATTAAAGATTATAGTGCTGTTCATAGCAAAACTACTGGCAGCACAGAAAGGGTACTTTTGTGCTTGTATTAGCAATGTAGGAGATGCATTTCTACTGACTTCTGAATGTTAGAAGCCAGATCTTGAGAAACACAGCTTGTCTTTTATCTCTCTGGCAGTTCTTTTCTTTTACATTTTTTCAGATTGAGAAACAGCATCGTTGATTCTGGACTCAGTCTTTAAAATAAAGCTTTTTAAACTCCAGTTCGTAGTACATCTCAGAATAGAAAGGGACAGTAGCTGATACAAAGGTACTACTGATCTTAATACAAAGGTTGCTTTAAGCAAACAACAAACATTTGAAGGGAAGTAAAAGGGCTGACTTTTAAAAATGGTAGATTTAAACTTCTATGATGTTCTTCTTAGTGTAATGATGGATGACATGTCTGATCTTGGACAAAGCTATCCCCCCCCTCCTCTGCCTACAGGTGAGATCAGTGGCTCAGGAAAGTCCAGACCAGACTAGGATGGAATAAGGAAGATTTCCTTCGTTCTCAGCTCGGAATAGATGCTCTTGATCACAGATTTTCACTCATCTTCCAGTCCCATAAGGAAATAAGCCAATTACATGGACTTCAGGAAGAAAACTAGATGGAATGTTTTTTCTCTCCTAGTTGCTAGCTGTCTTATTTCTCTGATTTGAGTTAGTATACAGTGGCTCTAACCAAAGTATGCCTTTGTGCTACAAAAGTCTTCACTACGAACACTTCACCTATGTGCGCACACTTCACTTCATGTTGAGAGTATGGGTTGAAAAAAGGAAGAAACAAGGTAGAGGAACATGACTCACTATATATTTAATTTTATGATTTGCAGCCCAAACGGTCTAAAATAGTTCTGTCAGTGATTATCCTTGTGGGTTTTGACCCATGTAGAAAGTTCAGCCCCTCACCCGTGATGCTGCTTTTGGTTCCTGTTGGCTGACTGCAGCTGTGAAACACTCAAATCAGTTAAACAAAGGCTGGTGAGAGCTTAATAGCCAGCCATCAGAATAGTAAGTGCACTCCCCAGATGAAGCTAGGGAAAAGTAGTAACTGATAATTCCCACCTTCTATTTAAACCATTACTTTCAGTAGGAAATGTATTCTCTGTCCATTTTAGCAAACCCACAGCCACACTGCATTATGTGGTTGACTATAATTCCATGCACTAAGTGATTTTCAACTTGTATAGCATAGCCAGAGAAATGCACAGTGGAGCAGAAGGTAAAATGAAAAAGGAAATTTAAATACTATAAAATCTACAGCATCTCCTCATTTCCAGAACAGATAACCACAGACAGAGGAATCCTATTTCATGGCTAAAAAAATTAAAAATAAACCTGATAGGGAACCAAGCATTCTGTAAGAACACCTTGCTTATCTAGATTGACCATCTGATAAATATATTTCTATCGGCAACAAATAAGATAGAGGTATCTGTATTGCTTAAAGTGATCTCCAGTATCCAGCCTTTACAAGCTTGGTACAGAATTCCCACTCCCATTAAACCCTTGGGTTTTCTCAGTACACAGAGGAAAAAACAAGACAGACATTTCACAATGTAACAAGAAACTTAGTTTGCTGAGGAGGAAGCTGGCAAACGAGCCCCTAGGAAGTACAAAAGCTGGCATGCTATTTAATTAGGAGACTGGGACTATCAATTTTGATGTTCGTAATTTATTTTGCGCGTTTAGTGCTTGTTGGTTTTTAAACCATTTCAGAAGGGGAAAACCCCTGAGATGAAGCTTGACATCTTTAATAATTGTAAAGAAAATACAAACATTTAGCAACTGCTGGCTAAAGGTATTTGTCACTTTATAAGAAGGTATTCTGTGAAATAAAGCATTTAGCTTTCAAATGGGTAAAATGGGATTCATTTCATCTCAGTCTGGAACTCTCATCCTAGCACTCATGATAATTTAGCTGGGCTGGTTTTTGTATGAATGACTCTACTTTCAGAAGAAAATAAACCAGAGAATATGGTATTAGACTACTCACAAAAACCTTGATCAAAACCTGTAATGATCTTCAGAATGTCCTGTACCTATGCTTGGTATATTTATGACACCAACAAAATGGGTTTCCATAACCCTCTCTGTTCTGAATGTGTCTTGGTGTATACTAGTTAATTATTTGTCCTGTTTTCTTAAAAGCAAACATTGGCCTTTGATACAAATCAGAGAGGGTGGCTGGGGAAATAGATTTGCTGAAATGAGTATTAAGCTCATAGTCCATAAATCAAAATGGAAAGAGATCCCCCACAGATGTACTTACCATTCACTAACTGCCAGCACAGATCTAGTTCGAATTGTGAAAGAAACCACATTCTGCCTTTGTCCTACAATTGCTTCCCTCTCAAATTTCTATAACCCAGTACACAGAATACACTTAGGAGCCAAATATGCTAAGGAAAAAAGATTCAAGGGTCTTACTCAGGTTCTAAGTAATTTTCACAGCAATTTTAAAAACAGTAACAGTATTAGTAATGGCACATTCATTCTTGCTAAAAGCCAAGACATAACCAGTTGCCCTTTAAAACAATTTTTTTTGACTCACAACAACATTATGTGCTATTGCTTCAAAAAGCTGGAGGAGTACGGACTGGAGTGTGCCTTGAAGGTTCAGCGATGCTGCAGTCTGGAATCCTTCATGAGTCTTGAGAAACTTCATGAAAAGCTGAACAGCTTCACTACTAAACAGTCAAGTGCTGCCTGATTGTACTAAAGCATTCACACTTGCGAAGTAACGGGTTTGAAGTTCTTTATGGCATGGGAAAGAATCCAGCTACACAGGGAGTCACAACTGGCTACTGGATAAAAAGAAGCCGGGGGGAGAAAGGCACAAACCAAAACACTACGCTCTTCCCCATGTTCTCATTCCTGTCTCTTCTCTAACCTGAGAGGAAAAATTGAAGTTTATTTTTGGGGAAGAGAGATTTGAGATCTTCTTCCATTAGTGCTTCAGATATTAAGGCAAAGGTGCAGGATCAACAGGGTGGAGGTAAGTTCCTCATCTTCTCTGAGATGCCAACTCAAAACACATTCGTCAGCATTTCCCTTGGTTGCTTCAGGCTATATTCATTGCTGTGAAAACCATACAGTAAAACATCCCCAGCAGATCACAGAATCTGCTCGAAACCTGCAGAATCTTAACAGGCAATCCAAGCCTAATTCCCAATACTGATTTGTCACCAGGTCCTCAAACATACGTAGTTACCTCACTGTCTAAAACTCAGGGCTCCTGCCACACTGTAGAAACCATAACATAGATTTCAATCCAAAATACTGCCTTATTTTCTTAAGGGAGCTTGTTCCATGATCTCGAGCTAGTTATGCCTGGTCAGAGCAAGAATGCACATGAGTGGCACACAGCCCAGAGCTTCCTTCTTTACATGCCCCCACAGAGTACTTGGGTCCTTGGCTCAGATCTCAGTCCCTGCTGGATTTAGAGACACGTGCATCCTAACCAAATATTGACAGTACAGGAAACTCAGTCACAGATACGTCTGTATGGTTTTGCTCTCACAGATGTTTATTTTTAAAGCAGGCACTCTGTGTCATTTTCTAATTTCTAAGGGAAAACTTTCCCCACCGAGTTATCCAATTACTTGCATAGTCACTGGCATGAAGTGAAGACTGAGTTCCAAACCTTCTAGTCAGCTCAAATATACCCTACCAGTAAAAACGCATTGAAGAAAGACATAGACATATCCACTCACATCTTACCAGAATGCTGAAGTACTCACATCACCCAGCCACCTAAGGACAAGCCATTTTGCGGCATGATATATCATGGCCTTCCAAGATTTTGACAAGATTCTGTGTAAAGAACCAGGCCAGCAGCTTTGCACAGGTACAGGATATGGGAATGTGCAGATGCATGTGTGGGTAGTTGATCCCTTGAGCAGAGAGAAGACACCAAAATACATTTAAAAACCTGAATCAGTGGTAGTGAATGAGTGCTAGAAGCTTCTCACTAACTCAAAGCTTCTCCTGTAAAAGCACCATTAAAACTGAAGGATACTGTCTCAGCAATTACACAAAAAATCTAACTAGAATGAAAAAATAAAAGCTATCCTCCCACTAGTAATCATCTTTTCCAAGCTGGTAAAAGACAATGGTTTCATGTTGGGGAACTCATATTTTGCAGCTTTAGATGCACCTGTTCCGCAAATGAATAAACCTCGTAACTTTCAAGTAATAATTTCCATACTAGTTGGAAAAAAAAAAAAAACAAACCCCAAAAAAACCACCAAATAACATAATCTTCAGCCTCATTCCAAATGAATTATAGTTCTATTTTCAGCACAGTATTTACCTTTACATACTAATTTCATTAATCTCGATTCAGTGGGTGATTAGGACAGTAGAGAATCTGCCCAGGATTTCTCTGTGGTTGCACACCAAATATGCCTGCCTGACCTAAATGGCAGGAATGTTAATGCCATTTTAAATGGACAAGTCCTTAAACGATTCAGTTTAATGGCTGCTTTACTGAAAGCTTTGTTTGCAAAAAAGCTCAAACCCATTTCTTACGCATAAACCATCATTTATGTTTTGGTTTTCTAACCAATGCCTGCAAATTGGCAGGCCCACCCCATACAGTTCCAAAAATGTCTTTCTCTGTCCTTAGGGCAGCTTCCAGTGGGAGCTCTCTTCCTGCTGTCACCACCTCCTTCACGGCCCGAACCACGGCGGTCGGAGCCTCTGTGTACTGACCCAGCCAGGCGCGGGCGGCCGCCAGGGCGGTGGCTCCGTGGGAGGAGGGCAGCGTGTCCTGGGCCAGCCCCAGGCTCAGCGCCCGCTCGGGGCCCACGCGGGCGGCGCCGCCCAGCAGCTGCAGCGCTGCCGCGCTGCCCACCAGCCGCACCAGCCGCGCAGCGCCTCCCCAGCCTGGCACCAGGCCCATGTGCTTGTGAACAAACCGAATTTCACTTCCAGGCGTCATCAACCTGTCAACGGAAAACACACAGAGATCAATCCAGGCAATGACTTTTGTTTTCAGCTCCATGGCCCTTAGTTTTCTATTTTCTCCTCCCCTCTGCTTCCAAAGGCTGATACAACTTGACAGTGCGCTCATTACAGCCAGAGCTGGAGTATCTTAATTTTTACATCGCATGGAGCCATAACTGCAGCTTTTGGCCCTTCTCAAAATTAGATACATATGCTGCTACCAGTAAAGATTCTTAGTGCCCATGCTGATACATCTAGTCAGTTCTCAAAAGTGTTGAAAACAGAACTGCAGAGGACATGTTACATTTATTCACAGTGCGGCACTGCCCTTCATGCCTAAACCAAGACGGTATTGGGTAAAATCCAAGCAAACTGATGTACAAAACATTTCTCAAGCGGATGGATGTGGTCTTAGTACTGATCTGAACTGAGGAGGTTCTGTCAGCACAGGTGGGGCTTTTTTGTTCCATATTTTGGAGATCCATGTGAATTTGATTTCTAATTCCTCATTACAGAGAGGGAAATCAGGATGGATGCTCAACTTGTGGCTTACAATACACAACAGAATTGCTTTCTATTTATGCTTGCAATGTGTAACAGAATTGCCCCCCTCTACGAGATAAGTTAACATTCTTCTTTCCAAAGATGGCACATCTTTCTTTTCTAGGCTTCTTTTCTACAGCTTCTCACCTCCTTTACCTAAGAACTCATCCTAGGGGCTCATTAAGTATCTCCCTGCAGGAGCTCTGCTGCAGCAGATTGCTCTGTCTTCACACAGTGGTCACACTAACACACATTAGGTTAGTGGAAAAAACCTCTAGAAATAGAAACACATAAAAAAGATGTACAGAAACAGACCAGAACTTGCTTTTTCTCAAAGTGATGTTCAGCAGTGTGGGTGCTTGCTGCTGATTGTAAGGCAAAGGATGGGAATTACACTTGTGAAGTAGATTAGCTTCTACTTCAAGCACTAATTGGCTTTTTGAAGACAAATCTTGTAATACTAAGGTCTATACACAAGTCTGTTTCCTAGCCATGCAGTTTTCCATACTGAAAATACCAAGGTGAACAGCTTTGAAAGGGGAAAGAACAGAAAAATCTTTGAACATGCAACTACTTCTAGGAACTCACTGTTCTCACATCTGATTAGTTATTGTTAATTGTAAGTTTGTTTGGTTGCCTTATTCTTAACCAGAGCACCATCAGCATTCATGCCACACTGTACAGCATCAGAATTGAAGAGCTTATGCTTTATCCCAGATCCAGCACAATGCACAAAAGCAACAGCTGACAGGCCAGATTGCATGAAAGCCTTTTTGTAGAGATAGCAGGGGAAGGTTGTGTGACAAAAAGAAGAAAGCCGAGTATTGCAGGGGAGGAAAGGCTTTAAGCTAACATTATCAAGTGCTTCCCAGATCCAGCAAATCCCAGGGAACTCAGGTCTCTTCTCTCAAAAGAATGATTCTGCAATATTGCAGAACACCTTTACTGGCTCAGCTTACTCTGCAATTTGCTCACACCCAGTGCCTCACTGGAGAAGCAATAATGAAAACATTATTAAGGGTTTAATTCTAGCTGTGCTGAGTGAGGCACTAGAAAAGAAAGGGTCATGGGCAGCTGGGCATCTGATGCTAGACAATCTGTAGGCAGTCTCACAGGACAGCCACCACAGGTCAGGGAGGCCTGTTGCACTAGTATATTGGACCTGAGATTGTTTCAGACAATGTTCAGTATGTGGCAAGGGCTCTGTTTTCCTGCAGAGTCTTCACTCCCCTGAGAGAAAATAGAACCAAAGACAATGAAAGCAAAGTAAACCACTGACAGGTTAACTCACAGAGAGACTGCAAGGCTGCAGCTTCCGTAACTTCACTGGGATTCACCTCTTCCCACAATCCTCCTTTGAACAAGCTCCACAGAAAATACTGAGATAAGCAGTAGTCAGTGGAAGGAATAACTGTAGTATTGGACTGCCTTCAGCTTAAGAAAGGTATCTTTGGTTTTTCAGACTTTTCAACTATGAATCCTCTCCTGAAGCACACCGTTTCTTACAGAAACCACCCATCATACTCCCTGTTAGATTTATCACTCACTTGCAATCCCCATGCCCCAGGAAGCAATGGAGACCTGAGCTCATGTCTGAAGAGGCAGAGGCAGCTGCCAAGCCAGCCTGAGATCAGCCTCTGAACACCACCAACTGCTGCCTTGCATACATATTTCCCTTTTTATTGTATGAAAGAATTGAGTCTACCTTCTGAGACATGACAGATCTGATCTCCCATTAAAAGAATTTATGTAAGAAAAGCACATCAAGCCTTACTTAACATAAAGAGGCAGACAGGAAAAAGCTGGAAAGACCACAGTACTTTTGCTGAGCTGTTTATACCTTATTCATCTAGTACTGGCCCTGCCTGAGACAGAGTAGGAGGTGAATACAACATTAACCCTAATTTCAACAGTATGCCTCTTCTTGCCCTTCATGGGTAAGGAATTAAAATCTGGGTCCCCTGTATCATGGGGGAAGGTCATATTGCTAGAGTCTTACACATACGCCTTGCCTGCCCTAATAAAGAAAATCTGTTGCATGATAGTACTGAAAAAATATTTATTCAATGTAAATAATACACAAAGTGACAAAAGACCTTATAGTAAGCAGGAGAACATCCTTCAGAATTGTGAAGGGTGGCAAAATCCTCACAAATTAAATTGGAACTAAGAGGTTAAGGTAATATAAGCTGCAAACTGCAGCTGAAACCTTCTTTGAGAACCTTTTATTTTCATGTTATGAACACTACAACCCCCTAGGAAGAAAGCACAGTCACCATGGGCCACATCCAATTTTGTGTTAGTCATCTAAAGCAAACGAGCTACAGCAAATGTTCCTGCTGTACATTTTAAAATGTTCTCAGCTGCACTAAATGTTACAAATCCTCCCCCTTTGATCTGAGGATTCTTCTATTCTGTGACATCTCATTGTACCCACAAACAACTGACTGTCACATCGCATCTCATCACATCACTGGCAATGCATGTGAGAAGAAACCTTGTTTGTTATTAACATTGCAGCCTAACAAATCCCACCCTTATAAAGGTACACTTGCTCCCCAAAGGCAGCACTTGCTGTGAGTTAACAGCTATGCTTTCCTTTGCTAAAGTATTTCTCAGCTACCTTACCATATACAATAAAAGTGCCAGAGCATATACAATAAAAGCTGAAAATGCCAACAAAAATATACTTTCTCAATTTTTCATACCTGCTTATTATAAATACTCATGTTACTGAGCCGTTCCAAGGGGTATAATCAGTTTCTTGGCAGAATTAAGATTATATTAAGATTTGTTCTAGCCCTTACCTCATAATTTCCTGGACTTCAAGGTTTGAGTTATAAGCAGCATTTTGACAAGGCAAAGGCACTAATCAAGTTTACAAGGGAGGGACAGATACCACCCTCTATTTTATGCTATTTAAAAGCTCCCACAACTACACTTTTGAAAGCCAAAATAGGGAAAAAAGACACCTAAAACATTGTATGTGTTGTCAGCAACCTGAATTTTGTTCCTGTTCCCTGTTTGACTCCCAGTGTCACATAAGGACACAGCTCCTGATTGCAAATCCTCCCTTTTTAGCTGGCATGAGACTGCCACACCACGGAGGGAGGCAACTGGCATCACACAGCGCTGCAGCACCTGGTTCCCAGCTATGGCTGTACCCAGACACAGCAGCCAGAACTGCAGGAGATGACTTTTATCTCCCCCACAAAAACTTTAGCATCCTGCTGTCATACCAGCAATATTAATATAAATAATAAACAGAGCTTAAGTCTTTCGGTCACAGTAAATTCCCTCACCAAATCCACTACCTTCTACAAATTTCAGTAATGCCTATCTGAGGTGATTGAACCAACACAAAGTGGAAACTTCTCCAAAGACAAGAGTCAAAGGCCTTGGGGTACAATTAAAAGATATCCATAATTTTAGGATGCTGTAGAGCAAGAGTTACAGAAATAATAATAAATCTTCAAGTAGAATTACATATATTGCAAAACATAGATGCAGTACACTTGGACAGATAAAAAGCAATGTCTGTGGTCAGCCACACGACCACTTTGTCACAGGGAGATGGGGAGTTGGGGTTATGGTCAGTTCATCACATGTTGTTTCTGCCTCTGCTCAAGGAGAGGAGTCCTTCCTCTGCTCCAGTATGGGGCAAACTTCTTCATTGTAATTCACTCTTCCACAGGGTGCCGTCCTTCAAGAACAGCCTGTTCCAGTGTGGATCCACAAGTCCTACCAGGGAGCCTGCTCTAGCATGGGCTCCTCCCTCCACAGGTGTACAGGTCCCTGCAGGACCCTGCTAAAGCATGGGCCTCCTACAGGTTCACAGTCCTCTCTTGGGCATTCACCTGCTCTGGCATGGATCATCTCCAGGGGCTGCAGGTAAATCTTCGCATCCCCATGATCCACCATGGGCTGCAGGGCCAGAGCTGCCTCACCAGGGTCTGAGAGGAATTTCAGCTCTGGCACCTGAAGCTCCTCCTGCCCTCCTCTTCCTCCTCCTTCTCCACTGACCTTGGCATCTGCAGGGCTATTGCTCTGACATGTTCTCACCCTTCTCTTCTCTGGCCACAATTACAACTGCTCAGTAACTTTTCTCTCCTTTTAAGATATGCTATCACAGAAGCATTACTATCATTCCTGATTAGCTCAGCCTTGGCCAGCAGCATATCTGTCTTGGAGCCAGCTGGCATTGGCTCGACCCAACATAAAGGAAGCTTCTGGCAGCTTCTCACAGAAGTTGTACCTACTGCTACCCCTGTAGCTCCTCTGCTACCAAAACTCGTCCATACAAACCCGAAACACCACCCAAACCACACACACAACTATTGCAGGCACAGGAAAAGAGAGCTATTAAAGAAAAAAAGGAACCTACCAGGAAAATGGTAACAGAAGGAAGGTTATCAAGAGTGAAACACTTGTTTTAATCAGCAAAGAATAGAAGAACAAAGTTGATGTACAAAGCTGCCATACACTTTGCCCAACATGTGTGCCTTTCTAATACACTCATAAATATGGCATCAGCTTAATTAACTCTTTTTAAATTAAGTAACAGCAGTGTTACGCTGACACATGGCCAAAAGAGCTTTTTAAAATACACACTGCTGGGGAGTGCAAGTTCAAGAGTTTATTGACAGCTCAGGTATGACATTATCTGCAGATGGTGTTTATCGTGCAAATTGAACTTCTTTTGTCAGTAGACATGAAAATTTAATGACCTTGCTGGCAAGTGGACAAAAGCTCATGTTTAGGATTTTGTAACTTGGTGAGTGCTACCAGGACAATTTGCAACAGCAGCAGGTCTCACATACATGCTGGACCTTAAATGAGCAAGAAAGCCAGTCCATTGTCCACTTCTTCCCTGTTTTCCAGTAGCAGCTTCTCAACATTAAAATAAAATCCCTGTCCCACCACTTCACAAGCAAACTGCACCTCATAATCTCACTCCATTGTCCTCAGCATCCCAGTACTGATGTTGGGTTCCTAGAGCAAGTGAATAGGACTCAGGCAGAAGAGTTACACAGGTACTATCTGTAACCTGATCACACTTCTCATGCTGAGGCACACAAAATCCAACAAAAATGCTGCTCTTACACACAAAGTGCTGCTGAATATATGCAGGGATGATATTTTTTTCGTCAGCTAAACTGTTACAATACATTAAAACAAGGCAAGAGAGAGTTGTGATCGTCGAATCTGAGGCATCAGAGCAAGAAACAAACTAGCCATTCTTTTATTTGTACAGCAAAAGCCTTGATTTCGGATTAAACAGCAGCTCTTTATTTCAGGTTGGTTCAGTGCAGCACATAAATCAAGTAATCTTTTCTAGGCTGCATTCTAAGCTTCTTAAATGGGGGGCGGGGGGGGGGGGAAGCAGCTTTAAAGCGAATGTCTGAAATGCAATAAATGTTCAGATAAGGCAGAAGTGGGTAGTTGGATGTGAAAGCAATTCCATAAGAGAGAAACATCACCTTTTCTGCAAATGCACCCAGACAATTCTGTAGCTTCAGTTCCTTGGCTCAGGCAGGGACACTAAGAGATCATGCCAGAGGCAAGTGGCAGGTCTGAAAGTTGGACCATAAGGAACAGTTAATCGGGACTGCAAATGCTGTTAGCCTGAGGTTCAGGCAAAGAATCTCTTAAGAAGTCAAGCACTGTGGAACTTCACACTACTTTGAACAGTTCATGCAACACATACCAAGGGGTTTGGAATCCTCCAAGCTCACTGCCTTCTTCCCATTTTCTTTAGCAAGGCATGTGGATTTGCAAGGTTTAACTTGTACCTAGTGCTCACTCCACCTCCAGTATCTGTATTCCAAATCTCAGAGTCAGAAAGATATACCAGCTATCATGCACTTTCCCATTCAATATGTCTTATACCTGTTCTCCTCACTATGGAAAGACAGATATTAAAGCATGTGTGAAAAACTACAGAACTTCCTTAGCAATAAGATACAAATTCTTCAGGTATTGTATATGAATGCTCCTAGGCAATTGCTGCAAAACTAATCCCTACCTTCTCCAGAATGTTTAGCACCAAAAGTAATTCCTGAGTACAACCTTAAAAACACAACCTGAATATGAACTACTGCCTTGATATTTTTACAAATCCACAGAAAGCCTGAAATGACTAAAGGTAAGACTGCAGTCTGTGCCTGCAGAGACCTGACCTGGAAACCTAAACACCAATAAGTTAATTACATGACAACACTGTATTCTGGTAGTGACAACTTGTCTTGTGTAAGCCTTGTTCAATATTCCAATACATAAGCCTTCTACAGTTGTTACAGAAACTCATTTTAAAAGAACAGATGTATGAACCTGTCATTTTTGCAATAAAAATGAATTTTGAGGCAGCAAGGCACTGTGGGAAGAATATTCTGCAGAAGAAATATGCAGTACTATACTAAAATAATTTAGCCAGTCAGCAAAGTTGCTGATTAGCAGCTTCCAGTCCTTACTTCAATTTTCATGACAGATGTTTTTAGAATTAGACCCTTAAGAATAAGACAGTCTCCTCCAAAAAGCAAGCTGAGACTAATTAATCCCTCTCTGCCTATCCAGTGCAGTGTCTCGGCAGTCTCTTTCTCACTACACCATCAAATAACTACCTAGATGCTCTGTAAGGGGATTATCTACACAAAATGGCTACAGATTTTTCTGAAAGTCATCTTACTACACCCTCTATCACCAAAAAACCCCACCCTAGTATTCTAAAAATGTTAACAAGTGGATTCATCCTGAGAAGAGTTAGTCATAATTTCACTTGTCTTTCAATCTCACTTGATTAATTGGATAGGCTTTAAAGAACCAAAAAGACACAGATTACATTTAATCAATAACTCCTTGCTAATTCTATTTAGCAGATTTGTGAACTGGAGCAATGCAGTGAATATTGGCAAGCTTTCCCAACACAGCTTGCTAGTATTAATTCCCTCTGCATCTCTCCCATATCTTCTTTCTCACTGGGAGCTTCTCACATTTCTGCCCTATGTAGAGAAATAATAATGCAATAAGATATTGCAGCAGTTGCTACTTCAGACTTGCGACAGCATAAAGTGAGACTTCCAAAGTGAATACTGTAAAACCGATAAAAGTGAGAATTTGTGCTACATGCTCGTGGTGATGGTCTATGCAGACCACTATGGCATCATAAAAGCAATCCCCCGCCAAATGTTTGCTCTTTTTGAAAATCCTTTAGGCACAGATGACTAAATGGTAACTACTAAAGAACATAAGAATGAAGACAAAATATTTTAAAGATAGTCTGGGGGAACTGCATGCCTTGTGCTTATCTTAGATACAGTTGCTAAAAGATGCTCTGCAACTCCAAGTTTCAGTAGGCTAAAAGAAGTCTGTGCACATTAATAATATTTCTGTTTATCAGCTTTAATCCATAACCTTTTCTATGAGAAAGCAATGGAAAGAAATACATCCATCTACTATTTTAACGAGTCCATCAGAAAGTCACCTCTCTCAAATACTTTCAGTGATTTAAAAGCACTCCACCAATTAAAATCACAAAACAGTATACCTTTTTTATTTGAGGTTAAAATAAATTAAAATGATACCCAAGAAGCAAAACAAAAAAAATCCTACCCAGCCTCCCAAGCACAGAGTGTTCTAGGCACACTTTAAATCACAGTGTCAAAGGAGTAGGCTTGATGCCATCCTAAGAAATTTCACTAACATAAAAGCTAGCTTTTCTCACAGCTCTTCTCAAATTGCTTTACAGAGATTATATGGACTTCTATTTATAGTTACCGAATTATTTTGTAACACTCTTAGTACATCCATTTTCCCCCCACTCACCACAAAGCTAAGAATCAAACTTTACACAAAGCAGCCCAGAAAAATCTCTCATGTCTTCCTAGCGCTTATTGCCTTTACCTCCTAATTTTGCGGTCCTCCAGTCAGATTTTCCAATGCATTTTATGGAACTCTAAGGATCAGGGCAAAAATCAGATCAAGTAAATATACTCCTAATTACAGAAGAGTTATCTCAAATAAGAGTTAACATTCTTCTGAGTTGTCTGGGAAACCTGAGTACACTTTCTAGATGGGAGCAAAGGAACCTAAACAATGAGAATTGCATTCTTCAAAGGAAGCCTTAAAATGGGAAGCAATTTATAACATGATTCTATCACACTTTCTCACATCATCCAGAATTAAATGAAATGCAGAAGAACGAATTACAAAGTCATACTTTCACCTAGAAGCCCAAAACATTTGGTTGATGCTACAATTCTGAAAAGGGGAGTCCTGAATCTAAAACACAGAATATGTAGCAAGCAACTAGGGTTAGAGGAAGAGCTGGAACACTGGGACTCCAGTGTAGAAATTGCTAAACAGACATGAGCCATTTTAGGAGGAATGTGGTCCCTACGAATAAACAGGAACCTAAAGTGTGGGTAACCACCACCTATTGCCCAAATATTGGGATATTCAATGTAAGAGGGGTCTCCAAAATCAACAAAGTCAGCTCAAAGAGGCTGCAAGATTAATAATTCTAAAGAAAGCCATTCCAGGGAAGAAGCACAAAAATAACACCGTTACTAGAAAAAGATCCCTTGGATAACCAGAATTAAATTATAATAGGCAGGCACAGAGAACTGCATGTCCCCCCAGAAAGGACATCTCATCAGTAGCAAAGCCCACACTGAGAAAAATCAAGAAAAGGCCTATCAGCAGCACGTAGGAGCTCAGTAAGACAGAAGAGAAGGCCTTCTGGGAGAGTGCCCTGGCAAGACTAAGATTAAAACTGGTCTAGACATGATTGTTTAAGAACAACCAGAGAAGTTAAATAGGGTCTATTTCTTGAACACTTTCCTGACCTAAGGAGAGGGCCTAAAAAGGGGCCAGAAAGATCATTAGTTTGAGAGAGAGATAACAGAAGGAAAGAAACACGGGGAAAGACTGCTGCTAATACCCTGCAAGGGGAGCAGCACAGTCTCAATCAAGACAAGGTAGGTAAGGCGCCCCCAAAGTCTCCTGCAGGTGATGTCTGCTGTCTCACTGGCTGCATTCCACAAAGACTTTCTCATTCTGGACCAGAATCTCCCAAAAGTCACGTACAGATGGAGGCTCACATAGCAGACCTTGATTAGGGGGTTTAAATCTAATTTTTTACCTCAGGCTTGACACTTTCTCACCCATGGCTTCACAGAAGTCAGAGAGAAAAAAGCATGCTATAAAAAGCTACATTTCTTCTAAAAGGGATAAATGAAGCTGGGTATTGGAAATTGCAGAAAGACATTTTCTGCAGCAGGAATGAAAAATTGAATTAGATGGCAGATCACAAGGCAAGAAATAAGGGCCCAAAAAAAGCATGACTGATTAAAACTTCGCAAGCAGTATTAAAAGAAGTAAGATGAGCCTTTTTATTTTGTTTCCCCCTTCCCAGTAATTTTTCAATAAACTGACAGGAAAGAAAATTATTTGGCCACACCACAAAGTGAATCTGCTCCATTTTCCAGGATGATACTTCTTTATGCTCCATGCAATGCCCACAGGTTCCACCCCCACCATGGTGCTGGGGGTGGGCTGCACCATGCAGGAGGGCTCGGCAGAGATGGGGACAGGCCTGGTCCCTTCCCATTCTGCAATGTGACATAAAAGCTGTGCGAGCCACACATCACTCCCTCATCCTGTTTTGTGCCTAAGCATCCAAGTGAGCTGAGTAGTTTCAGAAAACAGCAGAAAAAGTAAATTAAAAGTCTTCCCTAGGTAGGAGAGACAAACTTTTTACAATTACACAGTTAGCAATAAAGACTGCCCTGGCAACAGGTGCTGCATTGGACCTGTTGAACATCCTCTCTGTGCAAACCGGCGAGGAGCAGCATGGTTTTACAAAGGCTTATTGAACACGAACAGGGCTCAGATCACAATTTAGGAACACATAGAACCAAGAGAATAAAGCAGACAGTTACACTGGGGAGCTCTAGTTCCCCTGAAGTGTGCAGTATAAACTCTAAAAATGGCATGAATCACCCAGAGCCATAAAGTTGGACTGATGGCCCATCATGCAAGATCAAGTGCCTGGATCCTCCTTACTACCTGTAGATGTACAACAGCAATCCATTGGCTACCGCCCTATTTCTCCTCCTCTGCTAACGACCATTATCTTACTAACACTCTCTTCTTCTAATTCCCAGTTATGACCATATTTGAATTACCCTGGTGTCAGTGGGTCCCGGGCACCTCAACCACCATAAAGTCATTTTCAGAGCAGTTTTCATCTTGTCATAGCACTTGGGCCTTACCCATGAAGCAGGTTTTAGCTATTCTCTACAGGCTGCTAAAGCCTCTGCACAAGTAAGCGAACACCAAAATAATACTCACAGAAAAATTACTCATGCTGGAAATCTGAAATGTTACATGAGTCTTTCCTTCCCCAAAAAGAAATTAGAGCTATTTGAATTCTGTTCAAGCAAACATTTTCAACACAGATATGCCTTTTAGACTAAAGCAAAAATTTCTGTTAGGAAAGATCCAGTGATATTTTACCAGATTCTCTGATGAAAAAAACCAACTGGAGGCAAAGGTGCTTCATTATAAATTTTTAGTCAAATTTAAATGACAGTATTCCCCTAGAAATAAATAAATTTTTAAAAAAGTACAGCAGAGCCTGTTTTCAAAGAGGAAAGATTGTATTTTTTTAATTATGTGCACACTTTCATGCAGCATATGCAAACCATGTTTATAACTTTGGCTTCCCACACCCTTATTTTCATCATGTATGTTTATCAAAATCATAGAAAGCAGAACAAAATTTTCCCAGGTGAAATTAAAGAGTCTCTTAAGCCAGGAACATTTCAATCACATTTTCTGCTCATCTCAACTGCTGATACACAAAGGGGAGGAGAGGCTTCCCAACAGTGGCTGAGCTTGGCATCTAAAATGTCAAAAACACAAGGACCACCTCAGTTGCCTGAATTCAGCTGACTGGAAAGGAACAGCATTTCTTGACATCAGCCCTGGGAGATGCAAGATTCGAGCTGTACTTTATGATGGATTTGATGTATCAGGTTTCTGCAACTCACAGCACTAAAGAACTTAAAATAAATGTAACATCGCACTAACAAGCCTTCACAAGACACAGGGTAACAAGACATGCTCTGAAATTCAGCAGTCTCTGCACAGTGTTACTGATGCTGCATTTGCACTTCCCACACAATTTCTGACTAAAGCAAAGAGAGATCATATACTTAGTTGAAATCACTGGTGATTCAACTATTATGGCATGTTGCCACTTTGTCAGGATACCATGTTAATTTCAAACAAAAAAAAAAAAATTACTGACTGTCGTGGTTCGTTTTTTTAAAAGAAACTATCACGGTGACTGTGACCTAAGTTTTCCAGATATGATACACATCTTCAAAGATTTTTTTGGGGGAGGGAGGGGAAAAGCACAATATTATAACTCAGAAAGGTATAAATGAGATAGATAATTTAATATTAAAATTCTAAATTGAAGCTGTAACCTGCTGCTTCTTCTCTTTACTTTTTAATACAGAGTATTAGTTATACTGATGGGGATCTCAAACTAACTTCAGTTCACTGATGTCACGTTCCAACTACCTGGACAAGAAGCAGGCACATTTTCAGCAAACTGTAACATCCCCCATAAATTTGCCTAAGAGTGTGACCAATTATCACCATAAGTATAATTTCTCCTGCTATCTTTTTATTTACAATTATTGTCTCCTTCACACATATGCAAATCCATGCTAATTTAAATTACTGGGGTTTCCTCAGTCTGCATATTTGCTTTTTGTTTATGAATATGAATCATCAGCACACAAAATAGGACTGGAACACCTAGTAACAGGTAATGGATACAGCAGAAGTTCTTATACACACAACTGTTTAAGCACAATAGGGATCTATTTAACACAAGAATTTACTACTTCATTTATTCTTACTGAGACTGCTGAGTCACAGCATAGTAATTAATTTCTTACTGACTACAGAATCCAGGAAGTAGGAAGCTGAAGCCACCAAGGTAAGTTCAAACAGTTTACAGACTTGTTTCACACAATTTTGCATAAATCTGGATGGAAGAGGAACACAAAGGTCCAGCCTGCAGGGGTCCAAATCTTCGTTAAGACCTTTGGTTGCTTTGGCTCAGAGACAAAATTAAGACTGGGGGCTGAAGAGGAAGACTGGAAGTTGCAATTTTGAAGGCAATGTTTACAGTGAAAGCAGGCTGACATCCCTGCCTACACTCAGGGAAATCGAGTCACGGCGGTGATGCAGACCTGATGTAACCCTGATGTGGATGACTACCCTTCAGAGATCTACAATGTTAACTATATTGCTACTTGGAGTGATAAAGAGAGGAAGAGTTCTTTTCCTAGTCCTCCAATAGCATGTGACAGGGATCAAAAATGAAAGCACCAAGAGGACTCAGGAAGACATTCTCTGGAAGCTGATCTAGTGCAAATTTAGGCAGCTGAAAGCTGTGGCTTCAAGGGAAACTGAGGGTATTTAACATCTCCCTAGAGCCAAAAGGAGATTTTATTCTCACCCCCTACAGTTCTTTGCCATCTCCTAGAGACTTAGCTCCTCCTTTACACTGGCTCCAGCCAATACTATTCCCTCACAAGTCACTCTAGTTAACTGTAAAAACAAGAAAAACCCAGGCTTTCTGTTGCTTTTCAGTGAGATAATTGATTCACACAGGTATCTTCACTGGTGTTTGGTAAACCAGTGGTAAGATGTGAGCTGGTGACATGCAGCAGGGACACCCTCCTCCCATATCCAAGGAAGCTATTCAGGCACTCCATCCTCATGAAGCCACAGCTAAGTATAACCTCACCTCAAAACCAGCAGAATGGAATATATAAGTGCTTCTCACACTTCATATTATCCAATTTGTGGAGCTGATAATAAATATATATTTATATTTTTAAAAAATAAGAGTGAAGATCAAAAATGATGCATCAAACTCAAACACCTCAAATACCAGTTTAAACTGGGAATTAGCCACTTCACAGATGCAAGCAGAATGGAAAATTCCAGTGCATTTGTATTCCTTTTTCTCAAATTCTCTTTGAAGCCTAAATACCTCTCTATGATGGACTAACAGCTCAGTGTATCATCAAGTATCAGAATGGGTCTAGACCTGTATTCTCTAAAATCTGCCTTACCTACGTTTTCCATTATCTGGACTATCTCTGTCTATTATTATTGTGCAGCACATTTTATCAGCTGCAGACAGGATTGTTCAACAGAAAGGATGTAAGATTGCAGGGTACAAGTGGTCTAAAACATAGACACATGCTGATAAGAAAAAAGTCACTTATCCAGGGTAAGATGGTTTGGCCTTCTAAAGGCAAGAAAAACCCCAAAACAAACTAAAAAACCCAGAATGAAGTAAATCCCTGCAAAAAGACAAGAAACCATCAACTCAAATTCACGCTTTGTTGATATTATTTAAATTTCTACTAAAATCATACAATTTAAATTTCTACTAAAATCAAACACTGGTAAATTTGAATTGTAGACTACATCTAAAAATCCTCTGCCTAAAAGACAGTAAAACCATAAAATTCAATCCCAAATGAAAACTGGTAAAGACCACCAATACCAGCCCATAAATACAAGGCAAATAACCCAAGCTCTTGAGCCCATTTCTAGCAGTGCTTACTTAACCAGATGCCAAATGTACCATTGTCAAAAATAAGAACAGCCTTCTTAAAGGCAGGCAGTGTGAGACTTAAAATCAGAACCAGAAATTTGTAGTAACAACCCTCCCCAGGACCCTAAAAATGTGAAGTGATGTAGGACTGCATTGGAATTCTAAAACTGCCAACTGATTTGCAGGAGATTTTAAATACACGCACACACACATATATATATATGAGACCAAAATTCTATTTAGTTTTAAAAAGTGATCTGTGCTACACAGCAAGCACTTGAAAATGTGAGAATGTGGTGTCTCAGCCTTAAGGAGAAAGGAGAACACCCAAGATTCATAGATGCTCGTGGTTGAAAGGAACGGCAAGTCAGAGGGTCTGCAAAAGCTTATAGAGTTTTATTATTAATTTACATACTCGGCATGGACATTGTCATTCTAGTCTCTGACCTCCCAGCATAAACACACAGTAGTGTGTCTTGGATAGGGGGTAGGGTAAAAGGGAAGAGAGAGAGAGATAAATTAAAGAGCGTGAGAGGGAAAGAAAGGAAGAAAGAGAATAAAAGAGAGATCACCAGTTCTGGCTCCAGCATTGCTTCAGCTGGAGCATCCAAGGTCCTGGGGCACACGCATGCCCAGGCTTTGTGAGGGTACCTTTTTATAGGTATGTTTACCCTGTCCTGGAGCTAAGCTTCTCACTTTCTATGCAAATTAGTTAACATGCACAATCCTTTCTTCTAGATCTTTCTGGAAATGGGTTGGAGGCTTCAAGGGTCTTTGATGCTCTTAATCCCCCTCTACAGCGCATGACTGCTTCTCAGCCTCACTCCTGCACTTGCCCTGTACTGTGTTGTGCTGATCTCCAGGCACCAGAAGAAGGACATCTGTCCCAGAAAAGTGCTGCTCTACCTTCATCTGGCCCACATCAGTTCTTTCTCACAGTATGTTATTACCAACAATCCTTGTTTGGCTCCATGGCTATCAAGCTATCAGTGTTTGAAACATACCCGTTTTAGTCCCTTATCTTTTAGGCTTCTAAAGAGAACCCACTCAGATTTGGCTACTGACTCTTCTCTGATGATGTGGAGCAATGTTACAGTTACATGAATGAAAAGTGCTTTATAAGCCCAGACTCTGCAAGAACTCATAAATATGTGAATCCCATCCTGTTACATTCATATCAGGCTCTGCCCAATGAAAAATGCTACTGTGTACTGAGGCAGCCATATTTCAAACAGCTGCATCTTGTGCACCTAAATGCTTCTCTTGAAAAAATTAAAAGACCAAATCCTTGTACAGAGTGAAGATTTCCAAAGAAGCTCATGTGCTGTGCTCTGATGTTCTGAAACCTATTTTTGAAAAAGTTTACTGTAGATTATTAAAGTCTTTACGGCTTCCTTCACTTCTCCTTTTTGAAAGGTGAAACAACTGAAAAGTTGGTCATAGTGGAGCTACATCCATGCAGAGATTAGATTATCTTCTGCTCTTCTGATTTCCTATGAGTCGCATTTAATGCACTAAATACAACTTGTAAAAGTAAATAAACATGAATTGCCACAGCAACACACACACCAAAAGCTATTTAATAACATTTCATTTCATTGTATCTCTTACTAAGTGTTTCAGGGAACATGTTTAACAAGTTTAACACTAAGCATGCCTGCATATTTCACAGAAATATAGATAACACACTGCTAAAATGAAAGAAGGCCAATTTGATAAATGCAGTATTATTAGCATAAGCTAATAGTTAGCTCAGCACTTACAGCAGTAATGAAACTGGCCCTTTGCTATTTAACTGTGCAACATCAACTACAGCTGAAGGAATTATAGTTCATTAATTTACCTTCTAGAGAAGAAAAGGAAATTACTTCTGCCTACGAGCCTATACTGAGATCAATGGTATGAGAAGTTGGCAGTTTTCCATCTCTGCACTCTTGTCCTCTGCCTCAAGACACCATCATTTAAATTTGATTGACATGGCAGGGACACACCTCTACTTGGGCTGCAGCAGCATTAGAGAGAAAAAAGGAGGTAGGGGGAAAGAGACTGTCTCAGAAGGATTCAGATACAATGGAAGTCCAATTGCCAGGCGATGTAGGACCAAATTTTCAAAGTCATAGATGTCTGTAAAAGATCTACACAGACATTGCCCCAGCAAGATTTCTCAAAGGCACCAAGGTGAAATAGAAGACAAGACAGCTCAGAATTCAATGTTAGCTATTCTGGCTATTGGCTGGTAGTGCACTGCAGGGACTGCACTCAGAGATCTGATAATTGCACAAATGGATTCATTACCAACTGTCTCTTCCCTATATCTGTTAGTTTATTGCCCAACAATTGACTACCATTCCTGTTTTCCTGCCCAAAGTCGTCAAACAATCCTGCCAGATCTGCTCTCCTTACCTTCACACACTGTGTAAGCACAAGACACACTTCAAGTTTCTGCATAAAGGAACCCAAAGTAGGTACTTCAATTATTTGTAAAAATTCCATGTCTAAATCCAACATCACATTCACTTCTGCACCTCACTGAAATGGCTGCAAGTGTCATGGAGAGCTGTAAAATACATTAACATTTGGCAGCAAAAACCATGAGCCACCTTCATGGGCTCAACTGTGGCACACTGAAAAAAGTCAGTATTTCTTGAAAATATACTAAAATGCTTGGCTTTCTGAGCAAGTTTCATACTTGCATCCTTCTACATTGCTCAGTTCTGCAGTAATAATTGAGATAAATAATTATGGTGTCAAAAGCTTTATCTTTCTGATTTTCATATCAAAAAAAGTCTGAAAGGAAATTAATTACCTTGCCCTTGTCTGGACTGGTCTGATTTTTTTTTTTCTGCTAGTAACACGTTTATGATCTTTATAAGGATGCTGCTCTTCTGGAGAGTCATACATAAAACAGCTAAGACTGAAGAAGATGTTTGAGAAGACCTCTTACTCCAGATTAAAGGTGGACCGACTTAAGATGCTTTCACTTTTCATCATTGCCTTTATGTCAGCAATAAATGTGCCAAAGTTCACACAAGCCCCTACTAATCCAATTTAAAATGAGCCAACTTAAAACAGAGTGAGACAATTAGCCACAAGAACCGCTACAGGCAGAATGCATCAATAATATCTTAAACCACCTCACCTATTTTAAAATCGGATTTGTCCACACCTCTACTTTAGTAGAGATGCGCATCATGCTGCCAGACCACATTTCAGAGGAGGTACCTAGGTTATTTTGGTTCAGGTGAGTTGCTCAAACTGTATCAGTATAGTTAATGTAGTACAAAGTGGCAGAGATAAAAATAAGAAAATATTTCAGGTGAAAACCAAGCAGTTTGGTAGCTTAAACAGATTCTGAAAAATAAAACAGTATTTGCAAATCTAGACATAAAAGCAGCCACACAAGCAGCCATGAGTTTAAAAACAAACTCTTAAAAAAAAAAATAAAATGTCCAAACAGTTTATTCAAGGAAGAAAACAAACCTCTGATTTCCGTCTCAAGTTCATCTTTTGTCATCTAGTGACTGTGGACAGAATACCTATTCCACTAATACCTACTTATAGTCCTAAAAACCCCCCAGAATTTTGTCTACCAGTATTAGAATTCCCAAATTCAAGAGCAATAACAGAAAAGAGTATGTTTCTCTGTCTTGTTGCTGCTATTAATTAAGTCCCATTTGCTGCTCCTGAATTGCTGTTATTTAGTTGCATTGGATGGGTGTGTAGAAAGTAATGGAAGATGGATCAACAGCTGTAGTTATTATGAAAATTATGGCAGTGCATGAGAGGAATTGCAGCTGCTCAATTCATGCAAATTAGAGCTACTTGACAATGCCTATAATTACACAGCATGTCAAAACAGCATAGCTGGAGTGTAAGTAGAGACTACATATTTTAGAAAGCCAAAAGATTTCCATTTCACTATATTCCCATTCCCTAAATGCCTATTTAGAGATAACAAGAAACACTTTCTGCCGACAGGCTCACAGATAGAGGAAGGTCTGCTGAGTCTCCCAGGTGCATTCTCCTGCCAGCACTGCAGCTGTCAAACACAGAGACTCTCTGCTGTTTCCCAGGCATTTGTAACACAGCCTGGACTCACATCACAGCTGGGGCTTCAGCTCACTGTGTGCTGAGCAGATATAAAGATTCAGACACATCTACTTTCAAAGCAAAGGAAGATTGCTTCCAAATGGCTCAGACAATGCAGATACCATCTCCTCTATCCAAAGCCTCTTCCTGATACCTGGTATAGCACTGTAATATTCTAGTTTACTTTACTTTTGAGTGCACCTTCTTTCAGCTTGTTTGGGGCAATTCCTTTTCCACTTCAGACACTAAGGCCCTCTTCAAGAGCATATTTCTATTTCTTAGATGAAAACTTCACTAAAAGCTCCTTATTTTCAGAGATGCTGCCCACTGTGCTTATCCTGTTACATCTGTAGGCTGTTTGCACATTAGCAATGGTTTATATAAAGTGACATTTTATTAATTTAATGTCTTCCCATTCCTGCTCTGCCTGTTTAATTAAAACCCTCTTTTTTTGCCAGTTGTTGCATGCTAGCAAATCCCTGCACCTGCATGGAAAAAAACCCCCAGGGATAAAACCTCATTTGTTTTCCTCTGCACCTCAAACTCTTGTTTCAACAGTTGTGCAGCACAAAATTATGTTAGAAATAACAAACCCAGAACAAGAAATACAAGAGTAGTGAAGAGATTTATTTATTTATTTTACTTATTACATTCACATAAAGGGACAAAGGGAGATAGACAATTTTGCAGGCCTCCTACCTCCCACTCAGGGGTGAGTTGGACCCCACTTGGTGTGTAACACAGTCAGTTGCTAAAGTTCCTCACTGCTCTTGTTTTACACAGTGATCCAAACCAATAACCTGGCAGAAACCACAACTTTTCCTGTGAAGTCTGATGACAAAACCTCATTGCAAATGCCTTGGAATCCAGGAACGTGACTCCTGGTAGAACTGGTACCTCAAGCTTCTCACATTTCAGCTGGACAATCATTAAATCACTGACCCAACATAACAGCGATACAACCTGTTAGCCTTACCTGAAATCACATGCTGTGGTAAGTTCTGCTCCTCCTCCAAATGCTTTTCCTTGAACTAGTGCAACACTGATCAAAGGCAACCTACACATGAGACTTTAGTAAGCAAAATTCATGCTTTTAGCCTTTCAAAAATTACAAAACAATTCAACCAAACCATTTCTACAGTAAAAGTTGAGAAAAACATACTGTTCCAATTTATTCAAATAACTACAACTTTGTGCAAATTAGCACAATACCAATTCCACTTATGTCAAAATTACTATTGTATAATTGATACAGAAGCCCAAAATGAAAGAGCAAGACAGATATTTTAAATTGAATCAAAATAAATATCGTACTGAAAAACACATTACAAAAAATACCTGCTATAGAATATACCTAAAAACACTACCCGCAAGGAGTGACAGGATAGCAACTCAAGATTCTACTCTAAGCCAGAACACCACAGAAAGCAGCAAAAAGAGACACAAAGAACGGAAGGGCTGGGTTATCTAAAATGAATGAGATTTACCATGATAGCTTCAGCAGCTTCTTCAAACAGAGTGCTACTATCTCAGTCATCAACAAAACTTTTTTTTTGCAGACAAAACCTTTTGAGGAAAGCAGCAATCTGTTACCTTTGTTGGTGCTGTATTTAATCATGTTCAAGGTATTTAATCATGTTCAAGGTAATTCAAAGGACAGAGGGAAGGAAGAGTATGTTTCCCCACTGCTGATGTGAAACGAATATTAATGAACAGTGACTTAGGATAAGGCAAATTCCCGAAGAAATGAAGACAGTTGGTTAGTCATAGAATTTGCACATGCATACAGCTGTTTCATCTTTTACTATGAAGAGACATTTAGCTTTTTGAGCAATTTACAAACCACATTCAGAAGTCGGCATCCTAATCATAACCACATGTCTGGTTTTAGTTCTCCTTTAACAGAAGCACCAACACTTCCTGACAGTCCAAGTTCACTTACAAGCTGCAGCACAGTTCATACAACACATGGCTCAAGAGAACCCAATGGAAGAGGGCAATCTCATTTTTCCTGTGGTTTATAAGGAATCTGAAGATGGGTCCAAGATGGCTATATCCACACTCTAATCCATTGAGGCACCTCTTTCAGGATCACAGTCAGCCTCAGCTCTGAGGGTGACTAATCTCATCTATAACAGATGTCCCCCCCTAGCAGTTCAGTGCTCCCCCTGAACCATGGCTTAAAGATACACTAAGTCTACACACCTGAGGTGGAGGCCTAATCTTCAAACATCTTCCTCGTCTTAACTTTGCCCCAACAATTTTGATTATATGGAGACCAAGTTATGCAAATGGCTTCCAATCCCGAGGATTCCTTACAGTACTACTAATATAAGTCTCCAGTCTCCTGGGTAATTGTACAGAAAAAATGTTAATTCATAACATTTTCTCATATAGGTTATTTGAAAACAAAGAGTATTTGAAAACAAAGAGTATTCATCTTTAAAGAGCTCTGAGTAGAAAAACACAGACTCTACCACAAATTTAATTTGGATTTAATAGAAAAGTGACTTCTAAGGGAAGCTACGTCTAAAGGAAAAGTACAAAGAAAGAAGTACCAGATGGCAGAACTGACTACACTCCTCTTGTGAAGTGGGAAGATTAAATAAATATATCAAATAAATGTTACCTATGTAGGCTGCATAACCTGTTGCTCCTTGTTATTTAAGAGCTACTGACTTCCACTGAGTTAGAGAGGTCGAATTTCAGAAAATTTGAAGGCCTATATTTCCTTAACTCTGGGTATCGCCTAGCTCTACACATATAAGCCTAGGGATTTTTTTTTCCCTGTTCCAGTTTCTGGAAAGTCTAATACTTGCAAAATGTTAAGGTCTAATTTAAATCCATAAATACCTACCTGATTAACATGTGTGAATACAAGGTCTGGGATTCAAAATGACATACATAAAACTATGTATTTAACTTTAAACAACTCATTAAAGAATTAGCCAATATATATTCTGATACCTATAATTACTTCATAAATGGGTAAACAAAATATATTACCTCATAAGTCTGGTTAAGGTGTTCTGCATAAACATGCACATATTCATCCCATCCTACAATGAATAGGAAATTGAAAATGTTAAGTGATCTTAATGTGAAGCAATTAAACACATAGATGGACTAGACAGGAGTAAGCATTCTTTATATTCACTTCATCTAGGTTTTGTCTCTTTGGTTCATATTGCCCAAATTCTAGCCCAACCCCACTATGCACAAATGAAACAGTATAAATCAGGTTAAAAAAAACAGAACTCAATCAACTTCTATAAATTTCAGTTATAATTAAGCCATCATTAAAGTAATTGCAATACTGAATTTCTATGTTGTGAAATTTTAGGGTTTCCTCTATTTCCACTTCTCACTTAAAGTTGAACACCCATAAATCTATAGTGTGTTACATACTTTTTACTGTTCCAAATCCATAAAGTTTTAGACAAGCTACAATTTACCAATTTAATCTTTTATTGTTTGGGCCAAAAGCATTTCAGCTAAAAAAGACCCTAAAAACACCGGATCACAAAACACCGAAACAAATAAAAATCCAAACCAGAAAGAAGATTCTTCTCATCTCCTATTCTTTACGTTTTACATCTACTTGCAATCAAGAGTGCAAAAGATACAATTGTTTCCTTCTAATCCAATACAAGAACTAAAGGGCTCCAAATTAAATACATTCAAAAGGGCTCCAAATTAAATACATTCAAAACAAATATATCTTCCTACAAGGTGTCCTTAAAATGTGGAACACTTGGTAGTAGGGCATTACACCCTCTACAGAATTTCAAGAATAACTACATAAACTCACAACAGGAACAGCAACGAAAGGTTCTTACATAGAAGGCAACACCTCTAGCTCTAGAAGTCTTAGTCACAAGTTGCTGGGGGCTAAGAAAATATTTTGAGGCAAAATCATTATCTATCTTGTTATTATCCTCTTTCTCAGACATCAAGAATTAATCAGGAACTTGACAGATAAATGGGCTAAATGATCCAGAACCACCATGTTCATATACATACTGAATTGAATCACGCATATTACCTATCCCAGATTAAAGAAAATAATTATGTTTGGACACCATACAAATAAAAAAAAAACAGTAGGTAAAAATTTCAGCACATCTTCCAAATAATAAAGAAAATAATCCAAATAAACCAAACCTAACATCTCTTTACCAGAATTTACTGTTTTCTAAAACACAGTTTTACAGAAGTTGGCAAGTTAGAGAATCTGCCTGAATTAAACGCCTCTGACTCATACCTCAGGGAAAGAAAAGATATACATTAAGTCTCTAGTACATCTATGGAATAGAACCTTGAAATAACAGTAGGCCAATTTCAAGTGAGTTACTGTCCATTTAGCCATGTATTCCCAAGACCTACTCTGCCCAAAGACAACCAGGTTTATGATGTTTAGGCACTCAAAAGATCTCTGACAGATGTGAGTGCTATGACAATTGCTACACAAGAATCAGCATAGTTTTACTACACTAAAGGGCTGCTTGAAAATTTTAGCATACTGATTTATAAAGAGGCTTTTAGTTATCACTGTAGCCATCTCCTACACCCCCTAAGAACAGTAGCAATATTTCCATTCCAAATTAAAGAATATTCAAACCCTTCAAGATAGCTGCCTTACTAGCTAAGTTCAAAGCCCACACAAACATACTGGTACCAGCTCTCAGACAGACTTGCACAATTCCCATATTAAAACTGTCAGGATGAAGCTGCACAAAAGCTCTTCAGAGAACATGATTTTTCACTTCATCACAGCAGAATCCTTGCATTCAAACTGGCCTTCTCAATTCATGACGAATCCAAAATAGTAATTAAAGATTCATTCCAGAACAGACAAACTTGAAAAACACATTTATGTCTGAGCAGACAAAACGAAAAGTTTTTATTCTCTCAGGTGATATAGAGATTACTGTGTAACTCAGGGAAAAAAATGCCTGCACAGAAAACACTCAAAAAAAAAAAAAAATAAAAAGAAGCTATTGCTTGTGTCCTGGCAAATAAACCCTTCAAACCTTCCCAACAAGAAAAACAAAGCTACTATTCAGATAAAATACTCTAAGAAATGTTCGCTACAGTCTAGTAGAATAATTATATTTGCAGCTCTAATATTGTCCTTGAAGTAAGAAGATGTCTAACTAGCAGAAAGGGAGGAAAAATGCAGTAAAATGCACTACATAGGGAAGAAAAGGATTAATAGCTTCAAGTGGGCCTAGGAAAGGCAGGGAAGAAGAAAGTCACCTTCATAAAGTAGAAAACTTGCAACGCTGGCTCTTATTGCAGAAAGAGCTTCAAATCCATTTTGACTACAGACAGAACAATATTTCCAGATTATCTTCAACTGCTCCAAAGTCCTCCCTCCACAGCTTATGCTTGGGAACCTCTGTCCTAGGGCTTCTAGACAGGGACCAAGGAAAGCAAAATTTTCCTTTGTGTTTCTTACTCTGAGTTGTTATTTCAAGAGCTATTCTTGCTTTTCAGGTAGGTAACTTTTCAAATCTCACTTCAGAATGAGGTTCTCGCTCTGGGAACAGCTTACAAAGCCTCACAAAGACAGAAGGAAAAATATTTTTTTATTTAAATTCCTCTATTCATTTACCTTCTGTGATTTAGTTATGTAATGTTAACACTCAGAAAAGAAAAACAGGCACCTAGGGACCTAGGTTTGCTTCAGTTAGGAACAACAGAACATGGGAGAAGGTGGACAAAGACAGAGGAAAACAGTGAAGTGGAAGAGGAGGACAGTGTGCCACTAGGGGGCACGAAAATTCTTCAGCATTCTTGGCCATTATTCTGCCTATTCTGCACCACAGGGAAAAGCAAACTGTACCGAAAACTATGAAAAATATGGTCCTCCCTCAACCAACTGGTTGGATAAAATAAGTGTTTTCTGCAATTAGTAAAAGCTATGGGCTAAAGCAGCCTTAAATANACATGTTCACTTAGAAGTTGATCTCAATCACCCCTGTAGGTCCCTTGCAGAATTTTCTTTGATACTGTGAAAGACATATCAGTTCAGGCATGAACCGATTCACTTTTGGGGTTTTTTTGTCTTGGAGATGCTTTTGGACAGAAAGCTTAACCTGAAACCAGACAAAACACTCTCATCTGCATCAAATTAGAGGGTTCTGTATGACTGAAGAACAGCAAATGTTATTCCATATTCTAGTAAAGCTTTATTAAATAAAGACTATTAAATCCCACCAAACATATGGTTTAGGAGTTATTATAAAGAAACTCTCAGTAAAAGATAAATAGCTTGAACTCTCCAAAGGAAATACAAAAACAACTATGTTTAACTATTCGTGGAGCACTTTTGGTGACTCTTAGGTTTTAATTTCAATGCTAGCATGAGATCTAGATTCTGTGCAGAGAATTCTCAACAAAGGTGGAACTAACACCTATACATTTCATTCTGCCCAGTATATCTGTTATCGAACCTAATCCTTGCAAGAGCTCTCTCTGCCACTGTAGTGGCTCCAAGTAATTTGTGTAAGCATACAGAGAGAAATCAAATGCAGAGCTCTGAAGGAAAGCCTAGATTGAAAATAAGAAAATAACTGACCTTGCTTGGCTTCAGCTCCTTTTCTATTGGTATAATGCTCAAAGAAGTTGAGAATTGCCGATTAAAATTTTTTAAAAAATCAATTTAGAAAAAGTCACATATACATCTGTATTTTTTAAATTAGCAGTGCTTATAAAATATCCAGATGAAAACTTCCTCCAAATCCATTTATATCTATAAAGCATGACATTTCTGTATTAAGAAAAGCATCTCTCTTGCGGTGTTTCAGAAAGGAAATAAAGTGTCCTATACCATTTGAAAACTGGACTGTCCTATTTATTTCACCAGGTCACAAATAAAATCTAAGACATTGTGGAGTTTATGATAGGGTTTTAGTTTCATCAACAGAAAAAAAAAACCCATCACAAAGAAAATATCAGATTAACCAGTTTTTGTGCTCATGTTCATTTACGTGGTTAAATCCTGAAACTCTCAGCGGCCACAACAAAGCACCAGGATTGACTCCTACCGCAACAGCAAACCAGGTGCAAGAGCAGCACAGGAAGACCCTCTTCCCTGGTAGCTGGCAAAGTCTTATTTCACACGTTACCAAGTCCACAGAAAGAACTGTAGCACATGTGAAAATTGTCCAAACGGGTGGCATGAGCAAAAAACTGCCATCAAACTCCAACCTCTTCAACTTCATAGTTACATACAAGACTCACATGACTCAAGTACAGCACAAGAATTGCATCTGTTCCTCCATTTCATGCTGGTAAAAACACAGTTTTGGAAAAATATAAACCTTTCTGTAATAGCAGTCATGCTGCTTAAATTTCTCCTTTTTAGTTTAGAATATGAGAAATTATTACTTTTATCTGTTTCTAAAGGTCAAACTACAGACGCACCATTTATCTGATGTGCAAATACACCATATACTCCTGTGAGAAACTGAAATTACATTTTTAAAAGAAAAGGCTAAAAAGAACATATTGTGTAAGAATTCAGAGTTATGAATCTCTTACAATAACACTTAAATCCTGGCTTGAAGGGGCTGACAGCATTTTTTTTTGACCATTAAAGCTCCATTCTGTGACTTGCATGTAAAATTGCAGCAGAAGTGTAGTGCAACACCCCTGTCTCAAAAGAATCTCAAAAAACTAATTTTTCTCCAAAACCTTAATGTGTATTAATACTTGCCTGGGAGTTAGACATTTCTTTGACAGCATTCAAATCAGATCCTGAGCAAAATGTGTTTCCTGCACCATGGATTATAAGACCTTTGCCATCCTTCCAGTTTTCCAGTTCAGTTACCCTCTCCTGGAGTTCTACCATCATAGTACCTGCCAGAAGAGGGGAGAAACAAAATTTTTAACAGGAAATCATTATCACCATCATGTTTTTGTTACATTTTCCACCAGCAAAACCAAGTTAGAGTAAATAAGTGATGGGCTTAAAATCACAAGGGAAAGTATCATCTTACATCCTGCACACCATCACCGACATACAATTGTTCTCCAAGGATGCACTTCCTAAAATTCCGAAGGATATTCTGTATGAAGGATATTTGTGTTACATTCAAAAAAGCCCCAAAACAAAACAACACAAACAAACAAAGAAAAACCCTCTACCCGATTTATTTCTGCTTGCAACTGCATAAATTCAGGACAGATGAATTTATACATATGCATCCAGATGAGTCCAGCTAGTCATTTTGAAGTTACTAACCTTCCACCCTGCCCAAACAGCTGGCAGAGAATAGAAAAGAATCATGACCAAGGTGGGCTCAAGGCACAACCAGTCAACGTTAACAAAGGTTCCTTTCTAAACAGACTCTCTTTATAAAGTATATAATCACAGAGTACTAGCTTTTTATTTCTTGTTTAAACATCCAATCCATCATAAAACATCATAAGCATCATATGTGCTTAAGTACCCTTCGTGACACAGAACTCTAAAAACTCCTGCTTTTGGAGCTCATCCTTAACAGCAGCATCTTTCACAGCATACCTGCATAAATTTAAAGCTTTTCCTCTCTGAATACCTATGATTCAGTCCAGTTATATACTGAAGAGAAAACATTTACAGAAACTAATTTCAGGAAGCAGGGTACATACAGGCTGATGTTACTCCCAGCTTTACCCTCTTGGACAAGAACTTAGATGAACAGGCTTACATTCTTCAGATAGAAATGTGCTTTCAATTAATACTCTCAAGGACTCTCTCCTCTGCCAACAGTGTTGCTTTTTTAACTCTATGCCTGCATGCACAGGACTCATCCTCTTCTGAAATTTCTCATTAGCAGCCAACGCATAAGACATTTATGTTTTCTTCCTGACAGTTCATGATGAAGTAAGCTTCCCAGTATCACATCAAGAGTGAACACTCAGTGAAGCACTTACACCTTCGGCTTGGTCTCAGACACTGAAACAACACAGTTTGACAATGTTTCTGAGGCGGTCAATAATTCAGTGGACATTACATATTATATACCAGAATAGCATTGGGTTGGGGTTTTTTTACCCACTGTCAAGTCCATAGTATGATCGCCTAAAAAACCCCAGCAGTTCTGCCAGTTGCTTTCCCTTCTGTAGTTGTAATTTGGTCATGCTTTTTGTATGCGACACCTTACATCTGCTTTCACTAAATTTCACCCTGTTGATCTTGAGCTCTTTGTAGCAGCTAATCAAGATCACTTTGAATGCCTCTCCTTTACTCCAAAAAATATTCTTGCAAGCTCTCCTAATGTGGGGTCATCTGACAATTTCTGCAGTTCATCTTCAGTTTCATCATCCAAGCCACGAATGAAAATACTGAGCAGAACTAGGCCTGGATGAGATTTTTGTGGGTCTTCACTTGAAATGCTTTTCCAGCCTTATGGCACACTCAGAAACTTTTCTGCAAATGCTGCTGTTCAAACAGGTGTGCATTAACCCTGTGGATTTCACTTGCTGCATATCTGCCTTCTTTAGTCTTCTCAACAGAATGGTATTTGGGCTGGCATCCAAGCTTTGCTAGAGTCAAATACAGCAGAACCACTCACTGTCTGTGGTTCTTTTAACAGGCAAAGCAGTGAGGTATTGAAGAGTCTTTCCATAAAGTATTGCAAGCCAAGAATTCTGTTAACTGAAAAAATGCAGGATTCATATGAGCTTGTTACATGCAATAGCAGGGGACAAGAGACACTGGCCAGAGCCTGTTCTATTCTCCTGTGAGTGGCTGTTTTCCATTCCTGACAACACTGAACTATTATTTTACCAACAGATATAGTTCTTGATGTCTGATATAATGAAGAAGGCACAACACTAAAGCAAATCCTCATTCTGCAAATCTTAGTCTTTCAGTATGTGATACCACTAAATTCATGCTCTTTACAGAATTAATAATAAGTAATAATTTGCTGGCATCTTAACTACAATCTGAGAATAAATGTTTTCAAGTAAATTCTAGAAAATAAAAATGATCATCATTATTTTCTAATTCCTACAGGCTGTCTTTCTTTCTCTTTTAAATTATATTGAAGTTGAGTTCAGTGAGAGGTTGGGTTGCTGAAATTGGTTCTACCAGGCTTAAACTGACATTATTAGCATTTGTTTCCAACGAGACCATTTCAAACAGGAGGCTATCAGATTTCAATTAAGAACAGAAAAAAAGGCATAACAATCTCCATATCACCCATCAGCAATTTGCCAACAATTTTGTTCTGTTTTTGATTTCATGAGTTGCTCAAGCTTAGAATAAATATAATGTCTTTAAGATAAAATACTGCTATGTAAAGTAAATGCATGGAAAAGAGATTTTCTCTCAAAATTTTAATGTTTTGCAACTTTCCAGAGGGAGCATGCACAGATATATAAATTCACATCTGCCACCATTCAGAAGCTCTGAGACACAGAATTCGATGGGGAGGTAGCTGTATCTACAGGCTCAGGCTGATTAAGTCAAGCAGGTTCTGCTGAGGCAACTCAGGAGTAGCACACCCCATCCTGTCCCTTGAAGAGCATTATTTGATAGACAACTGAAGGCAAAGTTTCTGATAGTTTCTCAGCAACTGCATTTTACAGACAATAATCTTAAAAATGAAATTAAGATCAGTATAATTTAAGATGCCATACCATTCACTGCAGCAGTGAAGGGCTCAGACTGATTTTGCTTCTACTCTCCCTCCCATAAAAACAAAAGCGTCTAGCAGAAGCGTACAGCACAAAGAAGCAGCATCTCTTGAACTGACAGTATGATTTTCCAGAGCAATTTTTTGTGGCTATTGCCTAGCAAAATGGAGTACAGCTCTCTACAGGGCGCTACACACTGCTGTAAAACAGAACTGACTGATCCCATGGCTCATTTGTTATATGCTAATGAGGATCCACAACAAAGAAAGCTGTTCATTTCCTCAATGGTTTCTGTAGCTCCTCTTTGCTACTAGAGCATCTAATTGACATATACCAATAAGTTGTTTTCACAGCAGCCCTGTAAGGAGAGAAGAGATTATTTTACAGACAACTTAACTGAGCCAGAGAGAAAACGCTAATTTTGGGTGCTTGACTCCAGATGTATGGTATGATTTCTGCACATTAACATTACACAGAACATTGTATAGGCAAATAACACCTATCAGTTGCCTAAATGGCAGCTGCACCTGTTCAGCAATGCCACCAATCAATTCTCAGCCCTGCCTACCAAGCACATAGAAAACATAGAACATATTTGCAAATTCCTATGAAAGTCTGGTTTTAGCAATTTGACTTTTATTACTCCTGATCTTCAAAGAGCAGAAAAACCCAGTCTGCTCTCTCCTTTTACTGTTACAGCTCATTTCTTATGCCCCTTTCGACTTCCACAACAAATAAGCTAAAAGCACACAGTCTACAAGGTGTACATTGCACAGTTCTGAGTCAAAAATAGAAACCAATCTGCAGAAAAAGGAGAAACAACTATGTAATTATGATTGTGTAACAGCACATATGCTGACAGGGAGGCATGCAGAAGGACAATCCCTATGTTAACATCTTTTAGCTACAACTTCTTAAGTTAGGTACTGATTTTATACATGAGTTTTTTAAGTGAACCAAAAGAGAATGCAGAAACATCTAGGTGCATTACCACCATTTCTGCTGCTCTCTTAGGTTCCTTTCAGCTAACAACCACTAGTGGAAAGAGTAGATGGACATTCTGCATGCAAAGGGCATACTTTGCTAGTGTGTTGCAAAATGTTTGCTCACAGCAAAAGAACAGTGAGAACAGGGCGGGAAGACAGAATAGCAACAAAGAAATTAGCATGATGACACAAATGTATCCACTTCAAAATATTAACAGATAAAAACATTCTTACAATAAAGGCTTATGCACAGCTCCAGCTCCGGCAGATTCACACCCCGAACCTGTGCCACTCATATCTGAAGAGAGTGGCATAAATTGGAATAATCTAGATAATTAAGAAGAGACAGCAAATATACTCAACTTGGAGAACAAAAACCTCCCACAATACAAGATTAATAAAATAGGGCACTTGGTTTTGGCAGCTAAGTATTCTCCAGTGTAAAAGCATATTAAATAGATCACTGACCTGCAACAGCTGAGAATACCCAGCTCATCTGATCTTTAATTAACCAGTTACTGATATTTAAGACATAAGGCAAATGAAGAAGAAATGGAAGCTACTTTGGGTGAGTGGAAAAGACCAAACTACAGAAGTTTCAGGTACAGGGAAGGCTTTAGGTAAAGAACCAAGAGGTAAACTCAGTCTTTCTTTCTACATCACCTACAAAAGAGAGGTGGCATCTTCTCATGCCCACAAAAATGCCTTCCATATTTGCAGAGCAGTGATGACAAAATGAGAGGAGATGTGAGAAACAGCTCAGTGGCAGCATTGTGTTAACATTTAACACGGGGAGAAGCACATTCTGCAAGACAGACCCTGTGCCATTGGGAATTTCTTAGATTTTTATGACATTTATAGCAAAGTTACTACACAAAACACTGGACTCATTTGCTGCATGTCTGAATAAAACTTACACATTTATTCTTTTAACTAAGGCATGGTAAGGCAGAGTGTTTCACTTTCTTTATGCAAAATATCAAAATGGATAACCGAACAAGAGAAAAAACAAAACCAATCAGCAATCCCATCAACTAACTAATACCTGTAAAGGCATTCATTAGCTTTGGGTTATTCAAAGTAAGTATTCCAATGCCATTGTCTTCTTTGGAAAGGTTGATTGATCCACCAGAAAACTGTTGAAGCTTCTTCTTTATCAATTCTTCCTCATAACCATGAGCACCATTATACAGTGACAACCTTCTCTGTTGTAGTATACTTTTCTTTGTAGTCTGAAGTAAGTTCTTCCACAGAGGAAGGGCCATTTCTGGAAATATATGGAGTGAGGGGAAAAAAATCAGGAAATTTCCTTTGAAATCCACTGCAGTCCTCTGAGAAAGAGGGAAGCATGACAGCAAAAACTAACACAAAGGTGATACAATCGTAACAGTTGACTGAAATTACTGCAACCTATATTTGCAAAATTCTTGGTTTGAATCTACCCCCACAAAGTAAACAGAAGGAGTTTTATGGAGTGATTTTAGTAGTTAACCCAGACATTAGCACCTTTTAAAATATTTCCTTGTAAAATTTACCAAAAGAGTATATGTGTGCACAATGTAAAAGAGGGTCAAGAACTATAGTAAGACTCTTATGCATTCTACTAGATCAATTTACTCTGTATTAATCTTCCAAATCTTTCCTCACCCTTCCCTCCAAAAAAATACCAAGACCCTCAAACACCACTCCTATAATGGAGGAAAAATCTGATCAAATTCCACAGCTTTGAAGATCTGGATGTCCTGCTTTTCTGTAAGCAACTATTAGAGCAAGACCTTCCCGTGAGAAATACTTGAAGAACTTAATTTTTAAGAACTGAAGATCATTCTTATATCAAAGTCTGTTCCCCATCACCTAATTCCATTAACACAGTTGTCAAACCCCATCTTAAAACCAATTAGTTTGCCTAGTCCCTGACTGCTATGTGCTTTTCCCAGTCATCCCAGTATCACTTGGAGTTGACCTCATTTCGCCACAGAATCGGTGCAGTGCTCCAAAGGATGAGAAATGTGCAACGTTATTACGCATTGAGCACCATACTTACCTTTTATATAGGCAATAATACTTGTAAACTACTTCTGTGTACCAGTATACCCATGGCTTATTCCTCTGCTATTTCTACTCTGCAGTGTATGACTAAAGATCAGGAAATAACAAGTAATTATCATATAATACACTTGATCTGCATCTCTGCCTTAATTTATTTACTTTAGAAATGGGTCTACTGGAGAAAGTGGTTTACAAGTGACCTGAAAGAAACTGAGTAAAGCCTAAACTGGAAACAGCTGATCTGGAAATAAAGTCATCTTAGAAACCAGTCATAATGGGAATCAAAAGAACTCCCACAGGACATGGAAAAAAAATGCTTGTTATTTTGCAATTTGATAGAGTAGTCTACCTTTGCCCCAACCTACTTTTTAATGGGCCTAGTCATTCACAAGACATGGTAGATGGTTATTTTTTTGATAACTGGGAAAATACCTTCTTTGTTTCTGAATTATATTTGGCAGAAACAAGATACTTTCAAAACTGGCAAGCAGCTGTTGGAAAGTTTTTCTAAGGTGAACTCAGAACACAAGCACATTTACTGAGACAGAATTTGGTGACAGCTGTATTGTATGCTCTGTTCAGGGTATCTTACAGTTTACAGACTCAACATTTTTGAAAACCTTTATTGTTTACACAAGATCAAGTAAATGCACATTAAAAACCACACACAATTAGCTTCTAACGAAACAAGTGAACAGCCCTGTCAGGTGAACACTTATCTTGTCAGCAGCTGTACCATCCTACACTAAACTTGAAAATGCTTGTGCTGGTGCAAGTACAGTCCTCATTCAAAGGCAGGAGGAGTTTGCAGAGCAACCACACTATGGGATGTGAAGGAACATGCAGCAATGCCAGGCAACTGTGAAGAACCATCTATGCCAGTAGATTTATACCTGTCCTGTCAAATTGCACCCACCAGTACAACAGGATCTCACAAGCTCAACATAAAAACTAGTAAGGCCAACACAAATGTATGCATTATAAAATCATCTACACAAGAGATTGTGAAGGGATGATTTTTTAATATCTGTTGACAAACAAGGCCTTAATCTGTCACGATGAACTTTCCCAAAGTGTAAACTAATAAAACTAATTACAAAATTTAATCAAGTTTAAAATCTAATTGAATAGAAGATTCATTACTTGATAAAAAAAATTCCCTGACTGCTGCTACACCCAAACACTCTCCATCTATGCACATTCTCATAGTCTGCAACACTACAGCTTCCAGCTTTCAGAGCTTTTAGAATTTTATTTAAAGAGTGAAAATGGGTTTCCAAAGCTCATTTCCCCTAATTGATTCTTTTTATATTCAGGGTCTCAAGAGAGAGACAGCCTCCCCTTTTCTCTAAATCCTCAGTAGTCATTCCTCAGCATATATTAATGCAAGAAAATTCGCCATCCAGGTACTAGATTTTGCTCAGTAGAGAACAAACATGGACAGTGCAGCATTTCCTTGTAAAGTGTACTTTGAACGATCAGCTCCTAATTTTTAATGAAGGAAAAGTGTCCCCAATTCTCATACAAAAACAGACCACCTGGAATTCTCTAGGAAGCCCCAATGACTGGCTTGAAAGCAAAGAGGAAGGGGGGGGGGGAAGGCTGTTCTGCTAACTTAACCACTTGATGGCTTAAACTTCTTTCATGACTTTTATACACTATTGAATTTCTCATGACAAGAAATATACTGGGCAAAACAGACTTAAGATATGGAAATTTTATTCCAACGAAAAAAGAGTTTGTAATTTCCAACTGCGTGGTTATATGCATTAACAGCTCTTTAATATTATCACTATGGTAATAAAGAACAGCAGCAAGTGCGGGATTAGAAAACAAATTGGATACCACTGCCTACTGATCATGACTCATGATTAATGACTCATGCAAGGTATAATCTTTGAATTATTTTCTTTACAACCATCTCCTACAGTACCAGTCAGTGCCCAATACTATTTTTTAATAAAAATAAGATTATTTTAACAGTTTAGTCTGACTGAGCTAACAACTCAGGAAAACATTATAAGGAAGAGCTAGAGCTGTCTCAGTCTAAGGGATTTTTGCTGATATCTGACAAACTACATCCAAAATTTCAATCAGTACGGAGCACTCACAATCCACTGCATGACTGAGATGGATTATTTCTGTATTTTGCATGAAAACAGTGAAAGAAAGATGTTGCAGTAACACTTACAATTTTGATAAGCCAAGAGATATTTATTAACACCAAAATTTTCAGATTTTCAGTTGAACACGATCACATTTATTTATACATACTTACAGAAATCAAGCGTTAGTCTAATTTTAAGAAGGGAATATGCTATACCCATTAGCATCTGTGGCAAAGGTAGTTTATGCACAGTTCCTACAAAGAAAAAAAAACCACAAACCCAAACCTGACAGTATAGGAATAAGTGGTCAATTAACATCTTTCATACGCTTTCAGTGCTACAGCTTTATATATCACTGGTGACAACTAAGAGACAAGCCAACAGTAAGGACATCAATAGTTGTCCATTCCACAGTTACTGCACCTCTTACATAAAACAGGTTTAAATCCCATTTGGCACTCAAGTGATTTTGTAACACCCTTGCCTGTGCGGTAGCAGATTCTGAGTTCATGTAAACACATCGAATGCCAGCACTTCAGTACAAAGGACTGGCACACATTACGCAAAAGCAACACACATATCTACAATAGCAGTACATGTGTCTACATGCAGCCACTCTCCATCTATGCATTTTCATGCACGCAGATGTATCAGAGGCCTTCTGACAGCCTCAAGTAACTGCCAGGTAAAATTCAGACCTCACAATGTTAATAAAACATAGTAATAATAAGGGCACCAACATCAATACTCCCTACTTGATTAAATTGTTTGGGAAATTAGTAAGTCTAGAACAAAGGTTACTTGCCCTTGCCATTTACCACTACTCTGTTGCAACCCAAATTTGTCTTGTAACACATGATGTATCAAACAGCAACCTCCAGCAATGCTGCCAGTTGTTATTATCACTGAACACAAAGAAATCTGGCCAAAGAAAGGTAAGGGCTATAGGCAGCAACTTTCTAGATGAAAGGGCAGAAGAACTAAGACAAACCAGAGAACTAAATCTTAGGAATCGTATGCTCAAAGAAGAAACACTGCACTACACAGAAAGTTAAATCAGCAAGTTAAAATACATGAGCAAGGAAAATTCCAGTTCAAAAATGGTGCCTGGATTATTGACACAAGTCAGGGAAAAAGAAAATGGAGAAAAAAGATGCAGGGATGTATTTTCAATACATCAGAGAAATAAGCAGGCCCTTTCATCTGGGGCAGGATGCGACAGGTGTGATGTGCAGATATAGATACTGGAAGAAAACCCCATCAACTGAATTTCTGGGTTTGTATGACGCTATACTGAGACTAAGAATAACATAATAATAAAGGGATTCAACAGACAAAATCCATAAAATAAACCTCAGGGAGGAGAAAATATTCAAATGGCATTAAAAAAAACAATTAGAAAGGTACTTTTGTGACACTGCCAAAGGCATCAAGGGCACTTAGTCAACAAGAACAAGAGAACCTGACTTGATGAAGACCTTTGGCAGCTGCAATTTCAGCAACAAGCACAGAAGTGCAAAAACAGGGAATAAGGGTTAGAAGATGTGAACTGAGGATGATGACAGGTCAAAACTCAACCCTGTGTGGGTGGCTTACCAGTCACTTTAGAAGGCATTCGCCTGTACTAGGGAGCAGTGACCACGCCTCACCAGGTTCCTGCAGTGCCCAATCTGTGGAAAGCAAGTGGGGGCCCACTACTGAGGGTTGGCACAACTGACCCTATAGCATGAAAGCAGATGAAAAGGCAGAGTGACGGAGAAACTAAGCATGAAAATAGCCCATTTTTAGGGAAAAGAAAAATGTAGGTTGAAAATGAGTGAAAACAATTGACTGTAACCCTGGACAGGGGGCTGGTGGGTGATTATGGGGAATTAAAAATAGAAAATAAATTCTGGTGTTGGGCAAAGAAAACAGATTCAAAAAAAAAGGAGGTCAACTTGGTCTCACAGTGAAGAGGATTCACTAGACCCTGCCTTCAGGCACAAGAAAGGTGTAGGAGGGAGGATGTAAGCAGGATTCCTCTGTTCCCAGTTGCTTGTCATCACCCCTCACCTGAAGGTTACAGAGCCCTTCACCTACCTCATCCACTTATCCATCTCTCTACTTTCCTTGGATGATGCCTGGGTTAGGTTAACTTAAACACCTTGTCCAACAGGTTTTCCCACGTTAATAATTACCAGATGAAGCAAGCTGAGGGCAGTCGCTTCTCTAGCTGGCTTTCTCACTGCTGAAAGCAAGCAGTGAGCAGATCATAAGCATGCTAAGGGATCAGCAGCAGAAAACCAACTGACAAACCATCATATACAAATACAAATACAGAAACCGAACAAAGCTGGGGAGCTGAGGAGATTTTGCCTTCCTAGCTAGGGGATTGATCCCTCATGCCTTTCTCAAAATCTCATGGCTTTCAAACTTGCTAAGCCTTGTTCAAGTTTTTAGTACATTGTCTCTGGTACCTGCACTGTAAACAAATTAGATGGGATCAAAAGTCCCTCCAGTTCAGCAAGTTATTTTAAAAGCCTTATAATGCCTTTAAAAACAGGCTTTAAAATGAGCTGGTATTTTAAAGGATAATTTTTTAGCCTCTATATTACTGTTGAGAGAATAAAAGATTTGGGCCTCCTACTTTCTGGATGTCAGCATAAGAAACAAAGCTTATCCATCCAGAAGCTGAAAGAACAAGAAGTGAGAACATGTCCAAACTAACTAACTGAAATGGCATCAAATAATGTACTTGGGAAATAAAAATTAACTGGGGAACAGAAAAACCTTTTAACACTGTAAATAAAATAAATCCTTGTCTGTAGTTTCAGTTTTAAGCTGGCTGACCATTTACACCTAATTTCTGCTTTTATCTCTCTTTTTTTTTCTTGTTATTTTCATGGTTTCTGAGCAGCCCAATTCTGGGCATAGCAAGCTATGGCTTTCCAAACTATTTGCTCTTTATTTGGTTTTGTATTTTTTAATGATCCCTGTAGGCTAGAGTTTAGATGTGGATTGCCTTTCTATCCCTAAAAAATTACATTCTCTTTTAATCACGTTTCAATTATTTTGAAGAATAATAAACAAATCACAAAGAAGCATACTGAAGTCCACAGAATAATAATGGCATTCAAGGATGCAAAACAGCTGACAAAGGAAGCCCTTCCATAAATACAGATTACACTACCTAAAAACATTTGATTGTGGTCGCACGGTGAATAAAAGATTTTGAGTTTCACAGCAGAGGGCAAGAATCTGTTACCTTCTGCAAAAAGCACTCGGGCCCTTTATTTTTTAATGCTTTGATCCAAAGCGTTTCTCTTCACACTGGTCATCAAAGGGGCTTTTCTAACAGTGACAGAAAACTCTTTTAAGTTCACTGCCCACTAGGCGTGTTTTAGAGACCTTCAAGAAGAGCACATGCACAACTTCACAGGAACAGAAACAACCACAACCAACCCACCATTTGCCTTTCAGTCACCAAATCCTGAACCATAAAAGCATGAATTCTATTCTAGCTGTAACTGCAAATAGTGATGCTTTCCCAATGGTTGCCTTCAAAAAGGGAATTTTTGTAGTCAAGAAGTATTCTGAATTCCATTTAATTCACTGTTCTTTACTACTCTCTCCTTACCACCACCACCACCACCTATAAATCCTCCTGCCGACAGCAACACCAAAACCAATATATCGACGTCTAGACTGGCCACGCGGCCACGATTCTCCTGTCCCCCTGTAACAGCACTGGGAACTAGCAACACCACACCAGGACTGCCTGTCACCTGCTGCCTTGGCTCCACACACTGAATTTCGGGAAGCAACGGCAACCTCCCTGCACGGTGTCACCCTGGCAGGAATGTGAAGGCTCGAGGGGCCGAGGGGTGGAAGCTACCTCCCCAGCAGACATTTCTGGCTGCTAACCTGGGATGCCAAAATCCCGACCAGTGCGCTGTTGCACGTTGTCCGACCTAAGGAAGCTTTTCTGANAGCCAAGGGGATTAAAAGCCCATGGAGCTCCCCGGAGCTGGGGGCTGACTTGGGGCCGGCAGGAAAGCTCCTCGTACCACATTCATGGAGAGATGACCCCGAGCACAGAGGGCTCTGCCTGAATTTAAAGCTGTTTTGAAGCAGACAATTCTTGTCAGCGCCAAGGTTGCTAACTACTACACAAGCAGGTCGTCATTATTTTTGTTTTCTGCCTCCATCTCTAAAAACCAAGCGCCGTGTTTGT
>WBMY01013034.1:306249-396596 GCA_013397315.1 Donacobius atricapilla
TAGAACAATCGTCAAGGCTGGGCTCCGTGCCGAGCAGGGCCGAAGTGGGCGGTGACCGACTGTTCCCAAAGCGAGACTCGAGCTGTCAGGGCTAAGCACAAGCACCGCCGACCTCTCCTGCACCGCCGGAGCCACTTTGCCTCTGCCCCGGGCGCCCCGCGCCTGCCCCTCCCCCGGACGCTGCCGGGGCCCCGCACCGGCCTCGGCGGCCACGTTCCCCCGCAGAGGCCCCTTCAGCCCCCAAGGGCCGCGGGCGGCCCGGCACCNCATGCTCGTTTCTCCGCCGGCTCAGGACAAGGTCTCGCCGCAGGTTAGCCTATGAATCGCTGCCGGGAGGATCCAGCCTGCAGCGGCGGGCCCCCCACTTGCTGTGCCTGGCGTTGCACAGCAGGCAGGAGAGGTGTTCGCTCTCTGTCCACGCCGCCACAAGGAGAGACTTGGGCTCCCCGTTTTCACATCCATTTTACCTGTCAGCCTAAGTGGGAGCTCTTCTCAGCTGTCCTGTTCCTGGCCGCTGTGCCTCCCCGGCTCCAGGTGCCGCTCACCGGTACCCAGCTCTTGCGGCTGGGCCAAAGTGCTGAGCAAGCCGCAAACTACCCTGGCATCAAACTGTAATTGTGTAAACTTGAGGCTGGCATAAAATGGCACTGTCACACACAGCCCTGTCCTCGGTTTCGCCAGCAGCCAGACCAAGGGAAATAAATGGTTTCAATGAAGATCACTTAAGTGCTTTGTATATTTAAAGCAATATGCAACTATGAGCCAGTCTTTCTTTCTGTGTCCTTGTTGAGACACATACAAAAGATGACTCAATTGTGTTTGTAGCGTGACTGAAAAATCTGGAAATACATCTTCTCCACCTTTATTAAAGATGCTTTTCAACCCAACTGTCTATACAAATGTTCCAAGTCGTCCTAATTCATTAAAAATTATGATTGAATATGTAGAGGAATTCAAATAATCATTTATGTGGAAATAAACCAAAAGCTTTTCTCGCTGAACAGATACTTTCAACTTTGTATTGTTCAGAGAATCAAGAATATGAAATAGTCTAGTCCCAGGCAGTGCTAGCTTTATACAATAGAAGGATACATTTCCTTTTTACAACACCCTCTGCAACAAGCAGGCTTGCCTCTTATTTTTCCTCTTGGGTTCACTAAGAATTTTTCCAGTAGGATTCAGCCCTGCAGTTACGTCTGGAAAACCTCAGTAAAGATCTCTGTGAGTGAGGCAGCTCTCACCAGGTCCTGCTCCAAGGGCTTGTCCTCTTTCGGAGCAGAGCGATGCCCAGGCACGTCCCAGCTCGGCCGGAAGCAGAGGGCGGCGGCGGCTGGAAGCTTGTGGCTTTCCAGGTAACATATTGCCACCTAGCAGCGCTTGGTGGAAGCAGCACAAACCGACCCGACCGGCAGATCCATAAACCTGTTAGCCTCATTTTTGGTTTTATTGCCTTGCGTCATATAGGACATGATAAAAAGACTAGGACGCACTCAGAGTGAAGAATGAGGACTGTAGGAAAACGAACAGGTGAATGGGGTCATCTTTGAAAACAGACATGGAAGACCAGACAGGCTGTAACTTTCAGCAAAATGGTGACTAATCCCCTGGATGTTTGCCTGTACAATAAGAGAGGAGAGGAAAGAGAAAAAAATGTACAATCCTGCAAAGTCACTTATTCTTGCAAATAATCCCACCGATTCCAATAACACCATTTCCTTGCATTGCTGGAGCAGTGCTGACCTAGGAGAGTCAGGTCACCACTTCACTTATATAGAATGTACCCATTCCCTGTCGCCAACTCAGAAGGTGGTGACGATGTACTGGCTAAAAGAGCAATGCTTCCCTCTTGGTTTCAAGGCTGCCAGACTGAAATATTGAATTCCAATAGATACAGAGCTCCCGGGTGCTATTTTTACGAACTGCTTTCAGAGCAATGGAACAAATAGATGACAGATCTGGGCTTAGATCTCAGGAATTATTAGATACTAACCAACACATAATCCCACATTCAGTTCATAAAGTGTCCCTTGCCTGTAATTTTTAGGAGGCAAATATCATCAGCTCTATGTGGAAGTGTGGCAGGCTAAAGGATGGTGTAACATATATTCCAAAGACTAGACCCACAGAAAAATATGGACACATGCGTTCTATTTCTAAATTTCTAAAATATTTCAAAAATCTAGATTTCTGGATCCAAAATCACGATATTCAGTTTCTCCTTACAGCCTCACCCTAGAAGCTCCCAAATCCCCTTGGTGCCTGACAGCTGTGATTCATGGGAAGAGACAATTTATATCAGGTTAGCTAACAAGACTACCACCCCAGCTGTCTCTCCTCTCCTCACTGCAGATATCTGAAATACCCTAGAGCTGCTGCAGCTTTCTAAATCCAGCCCCACATGTAACCAAGTTACATTTGGTTAGATTTTGTTAGGCAGGGTCTGGCTGGGGACAGGGCAGTCACTGTGAGTACCTCAGCACTGCAACCGTATCAGTACTTGTATGTCTGCCCATCCTCCACTTCATGCGCCAAAGTTGCCAGTGTGTTATTTCTCACAAAGTATTCGGTCACTGGATGTGTCTGCAAAGGGGTCAGCTCTTCCCAGGTACCCACCCTATCACAGTGGTAGCTCTGTATCCATCCTATCACAATGTGCTGATTTTATCTTCTCTGTCCATGTTGTTTAAGGATCTCCTCCTGCAGAGCTGACTCTGAGCTCCAGCAAGGTGTGGCTGGAAGATGAGGTAAAGAAACACCTGCACAGCATGGGAACCCATGCCCTCTTCTGCCAAAGCAAACCAGCTCATTTCTCTAGGGAAGGTGGTCTGATCAGGAGGTTGTGGTGTATTTTAGGGAAGCTGAGGGAAAGGAGCCCTGGCCCCCTTGCCAAAAGCTCTTGACATAGCATAATGAAATATTCATCAGGCCAGAGAGCAGGAGAGAGGTTCAGCGTGGCCACAGCTTGATGCTTGCTCACACTTTCAATGACCGAGCAAATACTGAGTATTTAAACATTAATTAATATTAAAATTAAGTTAGTGTATAACTCTATGGATTCAAAGGTTTTCCCCAACCTAAACCATTCCATGTTTCCATGCCATGTAAAGCAAATTGAACTGGACTTGGCCTCAGTCCAGCCAAAAGGGCATCAGATCTCTGCCACGTGCTCTCACCTTTCACTTCACCAACACTGTCATTTGATTAGAGACTACTTTTCTGGTAGAAAATATATACAGTACAAAAACATGCTTATGTGTGGTGTACTGTCCTACACAAGATAAGATCTATTTTCACATGACAAAATACCAGCCCACTTCCACTGGGGGGTGGTGGTCCCACCCTTCTTCCTTCTGCTTCCTGGGAGGGAGTGCCAAGGGTGAGCCAGCTGAGCTCACCGAATTGTCGGGAAACTCTTTTAGCACGGCAACTAGTTTCTCTTTTGATTCCAGGGCTATGGAACTGAATTGGCTTTGCTTGCTGCTGGTGGAACCTGGGGTAGGCAAAGCAGGGAAAATAAGATGGAGGAAACTAGAGGAGGAAGACCATCCTATTTTAGCAGCATCGCATTATCAAATGGGCTCAGTTGTATTATTAGTTCTGACTCTCCCAATGGCACTTGGGGCTTTGCCAGTTTGGGGAGAGGAAGTGGGTTAGAAACACATGGCCCAGAGCAAAGCTGAGAGGTACATGAGTTGGTCCCCCTCTTTTGAGGGGGCAGCCAGCCACTGGGATGGGCTAATTGGATAACTGAAAAACTCCACCCTAAATCTCTTTGAAGATCTGGCTTTCTTTCCTTCATTTCCTTAGGTCTCTGTTGCTACTCCGTTCTGTAAAACTTTCAGGGGAAAAAAAAGCATCTTTTTGTCCAAGAGCATTTGAATCACACTGAAGTAGGCCGGGTGATAATTGCACACCACATTGTAATGTTGCTTAAATGTCAGATGTTAATTAAAGCCCTTCCTGAAAATGGGGCATTAATTAGGGCAAATGCAGCCATTCTTCATGGATACTGACTAACCAGTGAGTAAAAGTGTTATTTCAACGCTGGTATTGAAACTGTTAATTTGTATTTGTCTGAAGTCTGTTTGTTATCGAAAGAAAAACAACTGAAAAAAATTATAACTCCTTGAACTTATTGTTCTTTCTTTAAAGACAGTTTTAAATAAATATTTTTGGCACAAGAATATTCACGCACACACAGATTGCAATAGGAACATTTCAGTATTAGGTCCAGATGTCTCTAGCAGTTGTATAACCCTGGTAGGAATGCTTAAATGCTGTAGATATTAAATACAGCTCTGACCTGCAAAAACAGGCTGTTGTGGCACTTCACTTGTGTCTTTCTGTTCTTAAGAAAATGGCACCATTTGCATGAATAATGGTACATCAAAATGCTTGCTATGTCAGGGCCAAAAAGTAAGGCATATGTTTCCTTTGAAACTTTTCTGAACAACTGTGAATTATTGGGGAGAATCATAATATTGATAAGGGATGTAAGTGTTCGAGATTTAAGATGTATATCCAAGCTTTGCAGCTTAGCCATCTTGCTTTTTGTCTCCTTGGCCTCGATTCAGCAAAGCAATTAAGCCCCTAAATAGCACCATTGATTTCAGTGATACATAAGCAGTTGGTTGAATTAGGTCCACTCTGCCTGCCAAACCACATTCCTTCTTGCCTCCAAGTGCATTAGGGCTTTTGGAAGAGCAGTTCCAGTTATTATCGGTAGCTGTAACATGAAATCATGTTCTACATTGGCACTTCTGTGTCTAGATACTTCTGCAGAAGGTCCATGTATGAGAAACTGTGCAGAAATCTGGATGAAGATTTCAGCCTTTAGCATTGCTGCATTGCCACCAAGCACATGGCTGAGCACACTGCTGCAGACACCATCCATTGCAACATCTTCATCCTCACAGCAGCTACATCTCTGCAGCTATAGCAGAGACAAGCCCTTGATTCAGGACTGACCTCTTCAAGTCTGGCCATTGGAAAGCATCCCCTGTATCTGCCATGCCAGAGAAGCAACTGTTGTGCATGGAGACTGTGAGATGGTGGGGCACAAGTCCTGCAGCCATTTTGGGCACTGGGACAGTGTTGGGTGACACACTGCCAGATTCCCAGCTCCAGTTCCTATGGTTGCTGGTCACAGAAATACTAAATTGATGTTTGTTTTGTTTAATACACTGTTCTAATGCCCCTTTTCACATGAAGAGATAGTGGTTCCAGGCAAAATGGAAAATGCTGTGATGTGATGTGAGGATTGTTGCTAAATGAGAAGAACTGGAATATTTTTAGGTACCTCTTTAAGGTAGCATTATTCCCTGTTCTCATCTGCCATTTTGTTTCTATTTAGTCTTTCCTGGTCATCACTATTTTTCACTCATGATATTTTTCTAGTTCACACTTTATAGAGAAAGAAATTGTGATAATTAAGTGGTGGCAGGAGGTGCAGAACATTCCTCTTTAAAAGCAGAGATGGTTTTATTGTTTTTCAAATACATGTTACATAAGTGTATCACTTCCACAGCTGAAATACTTCAAAAGATGGATAATGAGGTTGTCAGCTGGGTTGGGGGAGAGATGCCTGCTGAATCCTGACTCGGTGTTCATCAGGTCTCCTGGACTTTATATAGGAAAGTTGACCAGCTTAGAGGTCATCTTGTAGTAGCCAACATTAAATAGAAGCACAAAGCATGTGAAAATACTGTAACAGTAAAAGAGGTTATTAAAAAAAGAAACTTCTGAGTGTCACCTGAGATTTCATGGTATTAAATCTGGATATTTTAATAATAATAAAGAACACTTGATAGCTGTGATCGTGTCTCTTAAGTAGTTAATTAGGCTAAATTAATTTATATCTACATGTCAGTGTTTTTTAACAATTGTAAAAAGCTGGGTTTGTATATATTTCTCTGTTTTCACAGAAAAAGAAAAAAGTCTACTATATTTAAAGCCTTTAAATGTTAACCAGGCCCTGCACTTTTCCTCATTGAAAGCATAATCCTGTACAGATCTAAAGTTCTAACCTACTGCTGTTTTATACAGTTTCAAAATTTACTGCTTTTGTGGTGTAGTTCAAAGCTAAAAGCAAATGCAGAGAGATCTGGAAGTGAAATAAACCTCAAGAGACTTTTGTCGTGTACTGATGTTTCCTGTCCTGGCCCATTTAGCCCTGTCAACACAAGGTAACAGGACAAACAGCATATGAACCCATCAGTTTAGTGTTTGGAATTTTTAAAAATAAATAAATATAGCCTGAAGTAACAGCGAACATAAATAACAGTGGAATATTGATATCTTTGAGTCACCCTATTGTTCACTCCATGTTTTCTTAAGCAGTGCAGTTAAATCTTATTTTATTCAACTTGATCTAAAGAGGTGTATGTCGCCAGCTGGCCTAAAGAAACAGGGGTGCAAAATCCCTGGACTATCCAAGGTAACCAGGGGACGGCAGTCTGGAGTCAGCATGAGTGTAAATTTACGCTGTGTCCCTACGGCAGGGCTGCTCATGCTTGCACTGGCTGTGCATAATGTGGCTTTACAGTCAGACAGCTTAATTTCAGAACTGCTGCGGAGTACATCTGAAAATATGGCCAGCCTACCCTGACAAGAAATAGCATAAAGAAATGCATGCTTTGTTGATTTTATCACCTCTCTTACCACCTTTCAGATACATGTGAATAAAATAGGATTTGAAATATTAACAAAAAGCCTGAATCATTACAGAATTCCTTCTGCTTTCTGGTGCTTCAACAACATGTACTTCCCAGCAGTATACAAGAAAACAAAGGGTACAAACTTTTAATTGCTGAATTAAATGAAATAATCACAGTTAATTATTTATTTAATTCAGACAAATTTATTTTTCGTTCCTATAAAGCTGGTGATGAGGTGCCATGTCATCCTTTCCAGAGGTGCTTAGGGTTTCTGTTGGTCTTCTCTTTACTCTGGTTATCATCAATCAGCTCGAAGGGCAGCTGGCAAGTTGTGTGTGTGTGTGTGTGTGTGTGTGTGTGTGTGTGTATTAAAGTAGAGCCTCCTGCCTTCCCCTTTACCTCACCTCCCCCTTTGCAGAATGAAGGATGGATGACCCGGCAGACACACTATAGTGTGTTCTCTAATACTAGGTATTGGTATTATTGTTCGCTGAATGTGATCAGACATATGTGGCCATGTGGGGTGCTGTGCAGTATTCCATTTGTTGTTTCTCATCCAGACAGGAAGAGATGGGTTGGAAGCATGATGTCATATTAAAAACAAACAAACAAACAAAACCCAAAACCAAAACCAAAAAAAAACCCACTGCAAAAAACAATAGCAAAAATTGATCTTCCTACAGACTTGGCTCACAGGTGCTGCATGGTGTAGTGGCCTCACCTGAAGCCCTTGGTGGTTAAAATCCTGCCTGGGGCCGTGGCAATCTGTCTGTAGCTGTTTGGGAGTCTCAGAACAGTTACTGTGCTCCAAGTGTCATTGAGTAAGGATTAGGCAACCAGAGAAAAGGTGAACCAGGAAATTTGTCTGGATACAGTGCATGAGACAGGCTCTGTCTGTCACCTGCCAAGTCACAGCAAGGTCAGAGTACTGCTTAAGTAGCATTAGCACTCACATGTATTTATGCCACTCCACAGCACTTTGGTCTCTGCTCTCTGGTACATCTCAGTTGTTCGTCAAACAGCTGCAACAACAAAGCCTTTACCAAGTAGAAGAGAGGCTGAAATACCATCTTTGAGTGGAAGGTGGAAAAAAAATTCCATCAAAAATGCAGTGGTTGCTGGCTGATCCTATCTCAGCTGACTGGTGGGTCCCTGCAGTAGCACCTGGCTCCAGCTACTGCCCTGACTCAGAACAAGGACTGACTGCTGGCTGAGCCCCTGCTTCTCACAAAGGCTTCTCAGAAGAGAGAAAGGCTTTTTCCATGCTGTAACTAAAAACTGGTCCTGTTGTAACTTGGAAAGCCTTTGTCAATACAAGATAATGTGAATAAGTTCTTCCACACTAGAAAACAGAATAACCTGGGAACATTTATTTCAAGAGACCTTTTTTCAGGACTCTTCTTTTATCCAACATGAAAAAAAGTAGAAAACACTAGAAATTACTGTCCATTTTTTTTTTCTGTATTAGCTGCCATGTGAGCTCATTCCTCTTCCTATTGTGCCCTTCCAACACATAACAACATGAGACCTTTCAGGTCCTTGATATACTACCGTGCCTCATATTGCTTTTGGAGTGGAATCAATATTAGTTCAAGCAGCACAAAAATTCCAGTAATTAACTAATCATAATGTATGTCTAGGGCTGTATGGAAGGAAAGGATGATGGAGTACAGCAACACCAACATTTATTACCCCCTCCAAGCCCAGGAGACTCAGTACTGGAACTGACTGGACATTTTTTTCCTGTGAGCAAGAAAAACAGGGAGATGTAATTTCCTATGGATTTGTGCCTGCCTAGTGGCTCATCTAACTCCTTTGCAACAGCACAACATTCCCCATTGGTAGAGGCAGCAAACTCCAACATGCATGCAGGCTGGCTCCTGGTGCAGTGGGTGACCAATGCTGGGAAGAGGGAGTAATAGTTATTTCGCATAAATTTCCCTGGAAGGGGAACTCATTTGAGTTCACTCAACTGATTTATCTGGAACTTGCAGGAATCTGAACACCTTTGAGACCTGGAGACCCTGTCAGACTTGGCTGACATAAAATAAAGGGTTCAGAGGATGTAAGGGAAGGGGCTAATGTACAGACAACATAATTTCCAGGATAAAAACCACAGTAAAAAATGTTCACACATACACTGTACTTCTTGATCTGGATTCTTCAGATCTGAAGAATTTGAATCACATTTTTAAGAGTGCTAATAGAGTAAATTGAATTTGAAAAATTCAAATTATTTACAATAATTTGACGCATGTTTAGAAATTTAAACTGACAAGATTTCTTATATATAAAAAAATTCCTGCTTTCCCTGTTCTCCAGTATATCAAAGTCTTTTTTGACATTTTATTTGCACTGTCCTGTGCTCTGAGATCCTTTCCTAGGTACACTCAGTCTGATGCATGGAGACTTGCAGCTCACAGCAGTTCACATCAGGGAAAGCCCCCACTTTTTCCTACACAGGCAGCATTTGTGGTAAATATAGCTATCCTCTGAGGCCACGCTTACACACTTAAGGCCTGCGCTGCATCAAAGGACTGCACACATCCCTGTCACCTTGCAAGCAGGATGAGCTCAGGGAAGAAATTTATTGCTGGAACAGGTTCATCTGCCCAAGATGTTCAGGACTGCTTGGCACACTTTCCAGGATATTATAGCTTACATGATATGGGTAGCTTAAGGACTTTAGCTGCCTCTTCTGGCTCTCCCAGAAAAACAATGACAATGTGGTAGCCTAAAACCCAGGAACAGTGTAGTTTTCATCCCCGTGTAGTAATAATATTTATTTCTTTCATGGGGGCTGCTCCTCTCTTCTTGCCTTATTAAGTCAAAGCAGGAAGGAACAAGGAGCAAGGCATTAATAACAATGGCAAGTTTATACAGTGAAAGCAGAAGGGAAGTGTCAGGAGAGAAACAAAAAAGATGAGGGGAAGAGGACAGATGAGGTATTGTGCACAGATTGCTTCCTTGGTCTCACCAGGACTGGAGACAATCAAATCTATTTGCAAAGATAGTATTGTCTGGTCAACACTTTTCACACAAGACAAAAGGATCCCTTGCTGTGGCCATGCTTTTTGTGGTCTCAGCTGCAGGACTTGTGCTGATAGGTAGACACTGTCTATGTCATATATCAGTGCCCAAGTGTCATCCTGTCTGTGACAGCTGTATAACAGAGGTCATAACCCATTTACTGAGGTTTGGGTGAGAAAACCAAGATTAATTTCCCTAGCATGTAACACTTCATAGTGACCCAGCTGGAAAAGAAAGGGGGAGAGAGAGAGAGAGAGAGAGAGAGAGATATGTTGTCATCATAGATGTTATCATACCAACAAATTATATTGGCCCAGTTTGACCTCACCATGCTCTTTGAAATATTGTCATATGTTGATAATTTTGAGGTACCTACTCTACACAGCCTTGCCTCAGCATAGAACAAGAATGGCAGCTTTAGCAGCTGGACCTTAGCCTGAGACTCTGTTGAGTTAAGGGTGGGTGCTGAGAGTAGTACTGTTCAGGCACCTACTTTAGTCACACCTTCAGGTGCTGCACTGATTTTCTAGAGGAAAATACAATGAGGGACTGTTCTTAGTCCCAGGAACTTGAAAGTCATAGAAACAGTGTGATTCACAGGAACATGTACTGTGTGATTCAGCCTACATTTGCCTGAGAGCAAAAGTAAAATTGCCCTTTCTTTCCCAGCAAGAGCCACTGCAGCCATGGCAGACTGGGTGTGAGCTTCCAGCATGACTACCCACAGCTCATGAGGGCCAGAAACAGAGGCTGCAAGTTCTGGTACTCCTGCTGTTGTCTGGTATTACCATGATCTGGGTCTGGGACAATCGAGGGTTTTGCTTTCAAAGAAATATTGGAGAAGCTTCTAGTCATCTCAGCATTTCTTTCAGATTAAACCATATTATTAATCATTTTTAGTAGTTATATGCACACCCAAAGTAACTGAGTGATACTTCAGCAAAACAAAGTAGAAATACAGTATTTCTACAATAATAAGCCAGTTCAAATTCCCTGTAGGGTCAGACAAATGAGGAAACCCAATTTTCTGCAGCAGGATGGAAGAAACTGGATATCATAGCTGGCACTGTGTTGATGTCTGTGATACAACACATCAATCAATATGCATTTTAGTTTGGCCTGGTATTCCCAAGACAGGCTTTACTTCAAGAAGTAAATACCATGAGACCTTTTACCTGAAGCTTGCCTCAGAGTGGAGACTTCTGGAATTGCAGCTTCTGGATAGGAAGAGACCTTAGCTCCTCATTTACTGCTGCCTTCACCTCTCTGTGAGGGGTGGCCACCCTCTCTGCAGCAGAGATGCCAGAGCAGTTGCTCTGGCAGGCAGGTCCCTAGGGACAGTGGTGCTGAGCAGGCAAGGCAGGCAGCCCATGCCAGCAGCATTTGCCTGCACCAGGGGAGTCACACAGCAGCCAGGCTGAGGCTTGTGCATCACCTATGCCTAGACTCAGTTCTGTCATCCTCATGCCTGCACCAGGAGGAGGTACCAGCTTCCTTTGTGCCAGCAGAGGAAAAGTCATGACGTGAACCAACATGAACCAGTTAATATCATGTGAGAAATCCTTCTTGTTTTCAGGTGAGAAAATAGACAGCAGTTTTTTAAGCACAGGGGTGGAGTGGGGAATTAACCGTGGGAATAAATTCCAAGAGAACCAGTGGGGTTTTTATCTCTTTACATACATTTGATTCAAACATCTTCAAATCAAGTTCTCAAATAGCTACACTCAGGATAAGTGGGTGAAATGCAAGCTTTATTTTTTCAGGTGGTCAGATGAGGTAATTCTCTCTGTCCTGGGCTCAGAGTTTATAAATCAGTGTTCAGTACCAAGTGCCTTCTTGAGTATGCTGTGTTACAGAAGGAAAGGATAAAACCAAGCATTTAAAAGCATACCACTGTGAGCAAGGAATGCGTGCTGCTATATCCTAAACTTCAGTCAATGGCGTCCCAAACTTCAAACTGTGACTGCCCTACAAAGCCTATGTACAGCTGTAGCTGCCAGAACAGGACCTGCCAGCTGTATCTCTGTAATCCAATAATCCAGTATCACCCCCACAGCTGGCCTGCCTCCACTCATACCATCACAGACAGGCAACAGAAGCTACATCACCATAATTATGAAAAGGCATGGACACAGTCATCAGATAGAAGCAGATATGTCTCTATCTTATGGGAGATATAATATTCCAACACGTGTTCCATGAAATGTATTTTCAGATGTCTTGCAGGAAACTATTTCCCAGTCCAGCTGTGGGAAGGAATCAGCTGCCTGCTGGCCATGAACTGCTTTTCCAAGGTCTGATATAGACAAGGTGACCAACTTTGATTATTAGCTCAGGGAAACTGGTGCTTTATAATTCTGACAAAGTTGACTTTTATGAGGGGTTTGCAAAATGACCAGGGTTTGAGCAGCTGCTTCCACTTCCCTGAACTGTGCTACCTTTACCCAGCCTTGGCTTTTCCCTTAGTGATCCACCTCCTCATTATACCTAAGTGATTTGACCATAGAAGGCAACCAAAAATGCCAGTTTTCTAATATTTTTGTGTAGAACCCATGTATCTGTCATTTAAGCTGAGATTTTCCAAGCTGCAATGTTGGGGCCGGGTCCTCTGTGTCCTCAGCTGTATTCAGTTAATGACCTGAGACTTCCACCAACACACAGCAGCTACAAAATGCATTTCAGGCTTATGGACATTGTGTATATGTGGTGCTGCAAAACAGCAAACCAAGGGATCTGACCAATGTGATAGTCAAATACATGGGAACCTGTGTGGGAACAAATAGGATAGCGTAAGAACGCTTGATATGGACAGGGTTTTTCAGGAGAATAAAGGAAAAAAGTATCCTGCAGTGGTCAAAACAGATAATATTTTGAAATTGCTCATCATGAAATTCAGTATTTGTTCTGCAGATCTATGCCAGGGAATGTTCTACTCTCTTCCATACAGTTACTAGGGAAATTAAATAGGAGGTTGTTGCTATTTTAAGACTCAGAATGAAAAATAAAAGTTCTGATTTAATGTAGCACAAATTTGTAGGGACTCTCCAGGCCAGGCTTTTGAAAAAGACTGAAAAGTGTGGGGTTCTTTTGTTTGGGTTTTTCCTCTTCCTCTTCCTCTTCCTCTTCCTTCTTTTTCTTTTTCTTTTTCTTTTTCTTTTTCTTTTTCTTTTTCTTTTTCTTTTTCTTTTTCTTTTTCTTTTTCTTTTTTTCTTTTTCTTTTTCTTTTTCTTTGTGTCAAAATTAGAGTTAGGCTCTGATTTTCCAATGAGGAAAAATTGTAGTGGAAATGTATGCCCCTTACCTTGTCTGCAGTATGAAGTGAAAGAAGAATGTGCAGATGCTATTCAGCTCTGCTTTAGTCAAAGATGTTGCAAAGACTTTAATGGCAGGAGTACTTTTCTGCTGTTGAATTACTCGATGCCCCATTTATTCTTGACACCTCTGGTAATTACTCTGACAGCTACACACTTGATACTGTGAAGTCCCCAAGAGAGCTTTACAGCAGCTCACAAGGCTCAAAGATGTGCTGGGGCTGAAGAATCAGAGCTTCAAACAGAAATTTCTGTGACATGAACCAAGAGCATTCCCCTCCTTTCTTTCCAGGAAGTCTGTTGTCTTTTTCATTACATACCTAAAAAATGCTCAACCCTTGCTCAAAAGCAAGATATTGAGGCAGGGATCTGCCATTAAACAATGAGGATAAATGTGGAGAAACAGAGCTATCTGCTATACAGATTTATTGCTCCAAGTCCCTACAGGAAAAGCAGTAGTGAGCAGAACTCCTCCTTAAGTTATATTTTGATAACTTCATAAAATGAATGACATTGTATTATATCCTGAAATTCACTTGCAGTTTCTCTGAAACATGCTCTCTGCTCTGCAATTGCACATTGAGAGCATACTCTGCCATTGCTGCTCCAAGTCACAGGAATGACCGATCTCCTGTGGGGAACCAAACCTTCATTGCATTGACAGCATATCAAATGCCAGAAGCCCTCGGGAGTTTTGTTTAAATGAATGTCAAGGCACGAGGGTGAGAAGAGCAGGTTGCTTATCAGGCACTGCTGAGGAGTGACTCTTCTCTGCAGGAACATGCTACTCTGGCTGACTCCAGCGATGTCTGGGGTAACATGGAGTTAAATGGTGTCACTGGCAGAGCACCAGCACCTTGAAAACAGAATAGCCTCTCAGCAAAGCCAGACACTGCCCACGAGACCACGTACTGCAGGGCAGCTGCTGTAGCTGGGCACCACCACACCTGGTGGTGCAGCACTGCTGCGCCCTGAACTCACGTCAGAAGCGACACAAGTCATCTTCAAATTCTGCCTCAGACCTCTGCCGTCCTCCTCTCTCTCCCTGCCTGTAGCTACAAATGTAACACAGGGGCTAATGCCTGTCAGCTTTGTAAAATATTTACCATGAACATCTCAACTTGTGATTCTTGCTAGAAATGCCACAAGGGGGAAGAATTGGGTTATTTACAAGCCAGCATTTACTTAAAACATTTGGTTTGTTCAGTAGAATTAAGACTGAGATTTCAAACCCTTTGTTAGGAGAGGCGGGGAAGGAAAGAGGAGAAGGGATAGCATGAAACTAATCCCTGAAACCTAAGGAAAATTCAGTCAAAAAACTCTAATTTTGTCTAGATGCGGCATACTAAAGTTTTGCATGGTATTGGCTAAAAAAAAATCCAGCCCATGCCAAATCAATCCCTTTCCAAAGGGCTCTTAAGCAAACTATTTTTCATTAAGCTTTCCATTAATCTGTTCAGCAATAAGCCTAACAGACTGCCCAGCTCTACATCTGACAGTACATCATCTGGCTTTAATAATAAACTGTGACTTTAATAATAATACTGTGACTGAAACCAGTCAGAGTAAGGTTGTGCCATGGCAGCACAGCTAACCAAAGTGCTTGCAAGTCCACTGGGTTTAATTCTTGTTTAAAAAGTTTTTTTGCCTTGTTACTCTATTGACATCTAAGCACCCTGGTGGGAAATGGAAATCCCAGCCATCCATGTCAGGTTCATTTTAAGGCAGCAGCACTTGCTTTGCCAGCAGAGCTGTGCCTTGTGCTAACGCTGTGCTCCAGAGCACATCCATAACACGATGTGCTGCTGGGTTTTTACAGAAAGGAAGCAGAGGCCAAAACAACCTGCTTCAGATTAGCACATCAACTTTGCAACCACAAAACCGTAAGTGTTAGTAATGTATGTGTGGGTATGTGAGCACTGTTGTGCTTATGAGTTGACAGAATGAAGACATGCTTCCGTGACAGTGTCATTTGGATGCTCTTGGATATCTGAACAGTACAGGGAGACAGTATAATGAAATACAGAGTGCAAATTGCTTTAAAATAACCTTGGATGTTCCCAAATTTTTGCCTAAGTGGTTTGAAAAAAAGAGGAGTACTGAACCAGCATTCCTAGGAAATGAATAAACTCTTGCAGCCCGATCAGGAAGGCAAAAATAACAGTTTCTCTCCTCAGGAAGTAACGAAAACTGACTTCATACTGCAAAACATAATGAGGAGTGTTGGTCATAAGTTAAAAGTCTATTAACTCCAGCTGTTCCCGTAGTCCTGGAAGCTTCATTTTTCAATGAAGAAATATTTTTTTCTTTCAGGAAAATTCCAGAAAACAGACTTCACTTTCAGTGACAGTTGTGGAAAGTCAAATTGGATGGAGCATAACTTTCCAAGTTTGTACACAGGCTTTCTGATAAGCCCTTAAAATAAATAGCTAAATGAGAATTTAGCCTATTTTCTGCAATTAGAAAATTAGCAAATGAGACTTTTCTCTTCTTTTGAACAGTTCAGCCTCTATTTCAGAAGCTGTCTTCTGGTTTGCCAAGGAGCACTTTCTCTCATCAATGCATCATGCTAAAATATGCAGGAGACAAACCAACCTCTGGCACAAACCTTACTAGCCTTAGGCCTAGTGAAATATTTACTTAGCTAACCAAGGAAGTATCTCACTAACCAGAACAGATGTAACATGACAGGATTTGACTTCTCCATCTTCCAGTCTGGATCTGCTTCCTTTTTATCTCTCAGGAAGTCTTCTGGTTAAGTGTCTTTCCTCCATGCAGGCATTAAAGATATTTTGAATCCCCTTTGGAGAGGAAGAGTTGCCTTATTGGTAGAAGGCATGTTAGGGCTCTGCATCTCCAGTTCTGCTGTTTAATCCATATGGACATTGCAGTAAGACTGTGTGATGGTGAAGACTGGAAATTAAATACAAACTGTGCACCCATGCAATCAATCTGACAGAATTCTATTTACTGTTGGAAAAATGTTCCACATAGAGCCTGTTGAGTGGAAAAGAAATGATTTCATAGTTTCTGGAGTTCCTCATTCCTATCTATATCTATATCTATGTCTCCCAAGGAAAAAAAAAAATCAAAATTAGCGTGGGATTTTTAAGATGGAGCCAGCCAGCCAGCCATCAGAAAAAATCATGTCACTCCTGAGAGCAAGCACAGCAAGAAGCAATGTGAGGGGGAATGGCTTCTGTGCCCAGCTCAAATAATGTCAGTACATGGGTGAGTTTAGCAAAGGAGCACAGTAGTAGAAACTCACCCCTACTGCAGCAAATAAAAATCAAATTTGCAAAGCAGTTTGGTTGCTAGCAGTTATTCACACATTGTGAGTAAATCATTTTGTCAACTGGAAAGAAGACAAGAGAAGTTACAGTTAAATCTCATTTTTCACTCTTCTTTTATGAAATGTGAACTCAGAATAATTTATTAAGGACTATTCCTGATATTTCCTGAAATATTCCTGAGATTTCCCTCTATCTAGCATTTATTCAAAGAATCCACAACTGCAAATTTGATCCATGATTTCCCAACAGTGCAAGTCTCATAACAAATTAAAATGCAATGTTTCACAAGCTTTATCATCTTCTAATGGTGGTGCAACCAAAGGATTACATGTTTTCAGGTACAGTGCTGAATTTAGGTACCACATTATCTGTATTAAAGGGTAAGAAAGTTAAGTGCATTGATTTGCATGGTAAAGCTGTTAAAAATGGAAGAGGGTTTTTCCCCCTCAGTTTCCTTAGTCTGCACCTTTCTTGTAAAGCTAATCCTTGTCACAAGTTGCAGTAATAAGCAGTGCTTGCCCACAAATACATTTTTCTGATGTCATGGATTTGGATTTAGTGATCCTGCTTTGGAATATGTTACTATAACTGAATTCAATTTAGGAAACTAATTAAAATTACTATTTTTAAACTGCAACCAGTGCTCTGTCAAAAAAGAACAACAATTTTGCAATCAACATTTGTGCAAAACATTCCAGAAAATATTAAAATAAAGTATTTTTTATTAAAAAGGTTCAAGTAGGATTTTAAAACATACAAATATGCATTACAGCCTGGATCTTGACAGCTTTCCTCCAGGAGTCATAGAAAATAAAAAGCAACAAAAGATAACTGGCCTTCTGTCAGTGTTTCTAAGTCATGGTATACTTGAGCAAATCCCAAATCTGGAAGTATTTAAACAGGACATAGAAGAAGATTCAAATAATGATAGGCCATCTAACCTGATGTCACATTCAATGTGGTATGTGTGGGTGATGTCAAGACCATGTGGTACCAAGTCATGAAAAATATTTAGTATAAGACAGCTCTGATTTCACCCACTGAAGAGTTTAGTTATTAAAAGTAGCTTGCACATACAGAATCTTAGAATCATGGATTCATTGCATCAGAAATGGCCTTTAAGTTTATCAAGTCCAACTGTTAACCCAGCGCTGCCTAGTCCAGCACAAAACCATGTCCCTAAGTGTCACACAGAATGATGGAATGGTTTGGGTTGCAAGATTGGGTTAAAGATCATCTAATTACAATCCCCCTGCCATGGGCAGGGATGCCACCCACTAGATGAGGTTGCTCCAAGCCACATCCAACCTGGCACTGAACACTCCAAAGATGGGCCATCCACAACTTCTCTAGGAAACCTGTGTCAGTGCTTTACCACCCTCAAAGAATTTCTTCCTAATATCTAATCTAACTCTAATCCCAGTTTGAAGCCATTCCCCCTTGTCCTATCACTAGGGGATAGTCCTTGTAGATAGTCTCTCTCCACCACTCTTGTAGGCCCCCTTTATGTACTGGACGGCTGCTATAAGGTCTCCCCAGAGCCTTCTTTTCTCCAGGCTGAATAATCCAAACTGCTCCAGCCCTCTGACTATCTTTGTGGCCCTCTTCTGGGCTTGTTCCAATGTTACATATAGGTAAAACCTTACAATAGAAAGGCCTTGTAAAACATGGTTCAGGCCTTGCTATTCTGACTAAGTTAACCTGTTAAGTTCCCATGAGAAAGAATCATAAGAATGAGAGACAGTCAGCGTAACAATCTAATCTTGTAAGAAGGCAGTTTGCACCCGTAAAAATAAGAAGTCTATCCCATGAGAATCTGTGCAGAAAAAATGTAAACCATCTAGAAAAAGGAATGTTTGATAGACAGGTACACTAACCATTATCAGCCAATGAACTGAGTTTCAGTGGATTTCTGGCCAGTTAGAGTCATACACTATGCCTTCTGATATTCCCATAAATATGAGCTATATGAATAAAGATTCGGCTATTCTGCAGGAAGAAACAAATGTCCTGGCTGTCTCTATTGCAACATTCCAACAGGTCCACCTCCTTCTTACGTCAAGGGTCCCAGAACTGCAGGCAGTACTCCAGGTGGAACCTCACAAGAGTAGAGTAGACAGAGAGAATCACCTCCTTCGAGCTGCTGGGCATGCTGCCTTTGATGAGACAAGATGAAAGACATACGGAAGATCACGCTGAGATTGGTAACCATGATGATCTTGACTTCTTGGTAAACTGGAACTACTCCCTGAAAATAGCTTAAACACAAACCTGCAGAGTTCCTCATTAAGGAAGAAGATATACAAGCTAGGTGCTATTCTAGAGAGCAAACAAACAAGCAAGCAAACAAAATGACCTGAAGAGTTCAATCATGAAAAAAAGTTGTCATGGTTTCATGGTGACACTTCATGTGAAAATACATAAGGTTTGAATTATCTCTAATTGCATCGATATAATGCTACAGTAACAATAGCTGGAAAATGAATCCAAAGTAATTAATGTGAGCAATCAGCTAGATTCCTATAACCTGCCTTTGTGTATGTGCATGTGTGTGTGTGTATAGGCAAATACTAACATAAACCCAACAATTCAGAACACACTGAACAGTAAGACAGATTCTCCATCTCTGTGGTGTTTAGTTTCTTCCAGAAGCCTGATGTAAACACATTACTTTTGCATCAAAAATTAATTGTTGCACTCAGTACAGGAATGGTGGATGAGGTGTAATGGCCTGTTGTTTTACAGGAAGCCAGATTTGAAGATCTGATGATTCCTTTAAACCACTGAAGAAACAAATTAGCCCTGAAAGCAGGAGTATCAGTAATCATTATTCAAAAAGCTGATCCCTAGTTAAATATTCAGTCATCATAAATGGATGCCCCAAAATTATTCTCTGGAAACATTATGAAGGAGGAAATTGTGGTCTCATGTTTAGAGACACTCTGTTCCTCTGTGCCCAGTGAGAGATTAACTCATGGATCTACCATTAATTTTTTGTCTGTGTGTCTTTTTTCCTGTGTCTGATTAAATAGCTTAGATAGGTAGTGTGTACTGAGTCAGGGACTACCCATTGCATGGCAGAAGGCTGCAGAAGTTTTTTACAAGAACTAGTTTCCTATAGATTTTATTTGCACATGTTGATTCAATTAAAAAAATTACATGTGAAAATCACAAATGCAATTTGTCTAATCTAAACAGGTTTTCCATTTAAATGGCCAAGTAGCAGAGATGTGGGGAAAGGCAAAAGATAAAAATCAAAGGAGATAGGCTATAACCTGCATTGTCCTCAGTGTGTTACTAAACAATCATGTTAGGGTTCTTCCTGCCTATTACCTTAAGGTCTGGCAACAGAAACAGTAATCCTTAAGAATAGAAACATTTACTATACCTACTAAAGGGCTGACAGAGATGATGGACCCAAAGAAGCCAAAATGTAAGCACTAGGAAATCACAGGTGCAGAAGAAGACCAGAATCTTTCTTCATGTAGGCAACATGATTGCAACTGCAGCAGCTGGCATCCTCTAAAAATCCAGGCCATCATTCACTCTGATATCTGCTTGTGTCTTCAAATATTGACTCAGCCCTGCTTTAGGTTTGGCGGTGCTAGAGGGGTCTGGTTTGATGGGAGTACCCAGAGTATGATATCACCATTTTAAAGATTTTCACAGGGTAGGAAGTTAATGAAAGCCCAGGGCTGAAGCTGGATATCACAGGCAGATAGTAAAACCCGGCAGCCAGGAGATGGAGCAAGTTCAGAGACAGTTTCCGCCTGCTCCTCTTTTCCTAAATTGCTGGCTGTAATAGAAATGCTAGTGAGGAAACTGATCCAGACATTCAAGGCAGAAAAGAGCAATTTGGGCTGTGATGCAGCACAGGTACATAGTAAAATTGTCAAACTCCACTGAGCTCCCTTCACTGGGTCCCACTTATTTCTATATTTTATTTTGCAGAACACAAGTTCACTATCATTTTACAAACTTTTTATGTCAGAAAGCCTCTTTCCTTTGAGATCATTTTATTCAGTCAATGTAAATGTTGGCTGCCAGTTTTAAGTATTATTATGTATATGGAGCTGTCAAGGAGAGAGGGGGAAATTATGCAGGCAGCTCACTTCCGTCTTAGCTCTCAGGAAAGGTCAGCTGACCGTTTCAAAAAGGTCTGTCAAAGCCAAAGCATCTTTCAAAATCCATTCTGTAGAAACTGTGCAAGAAAGCACATACTTCAAAGCCAGCCAATGTAGGGCTGAAGCGACTGGTTTCTTTTTCTGATGTCAAAAATCTCCATTAGTGACTACTAGTGGTGCAAGAACCCAAGGCAGCCAGAGAATGGACATAGTTTACTCCAGTAATTGCATCCAGCTGCATTTTGTTTGCTTTGGGGATTGCATTTTTTAGCCTTCTGTTTGAACTAACTTACATCTGATGAACATCCCCACATATCCCCATTTCACATCCTTCCTGAGCTGCCAGGACATGGAGCAGCTCCCACCCCATGATCTGGATGGGAACAGGGAAAGATGAGGATGTAAAGCATACAGCTAAGAGTGAGGGGTAGATTTTTGTCCTGGCAAGCTTGGCAAAGGAATATGGCATGTATGACTGAGAACACTAAGATTCAAGGCAGGTTATGGCACTTAATACAGCACTTATGTGGAGAGACTGACCAGAAATTTTTCTAAGTGCAAAAAGGAGGTCTCTTCACAGTGGTTTGGCTCAAATCCCAAACTACTTAGGTGTCTAATTCCTGAGGATATCAATAGCAATCAAATAGTTAAATGTTCTGCCAATTACATAAAAGAAGCAGAAAGAAATTACCTTAGCTCTCCTACAAGAATTGCTCATGCAATTCTGTGAAAATCTCCCCAAAGGGGATAAGATAAAAGGAGGAAAGGCAAATTCCAGATGAATGCCATGAAAAACTTCTAGGTATCCAGAAGTACTCTCTCAAAAACATCCCAGCCCAGAAATGCTCTGTTTCAAGTGTGCTGAGTTCCAGACTAATAAATATTCTTTTTTTTTGATACACTCAATTGAAACAACAAATCAGGAAACCATCACATCTCCCTGAAGACATCTAAAAGAGATAAGAGACCCACTTACTATTGCTACTACATAATACTTCAAGAAAACACAAATGAGCAGGGCTTTATGAACTCTGTCCATGTCAATCTTTACTGTTCTGGCTTCTCCTTAGCCAGATCTGCATTATCAAAGAAATGGGCTCTGTCCCCAGCAAGATATAAGTGAAACCATACAGAAATAGTGAGTCCCTCCCTCCTGCTCCCAGTTTTCAGATCCGAGGGGAATGCTGAGCCAGACAGCATGGTTGCAGAACCTTGTCCCTTTCAGCATAGCTACCATGTCTATTTTTAATTTATTGGTGTGCTCAGCTGTTCTTTTTTCCCTTAGTCCCTGCCATGCTGGGATCTCAGTTTCTCAGTCCTATCTACAAAATTCAGACAGAAAACACTGAGACAGAGATGCATTAATTGAAAAGTAGTTTCATATGAATTCAAGGCAAGTGTTGCTATGGGACAAAGTCTTAAGGAACAATGCGATGTACTTAACTTGGAGATTGAAGAGTTTGTTTTCTGTGCTGTTTCTGATTCTCCCATAGAAGGTCCTCAGGAGCAGAAGTATGTGAAGAAAGACAAAAGACCACTGGCAGAACATATTTTGGATGAGGTTATCTTATCTTGGAAAGTTTGTGGCTTGTTTACTCATGAAGCTGTTTATCCTTTGTCTTTGCTAATGTATATTGAAAGCTTGGAAGACTTGCCAGATGTTGTGCTTATGAGTGAGACAGAAATGCTGATCCTTTGATTTCTTGACCATTTGCCCTCAGCTGTGCCACCTCTGGCCATCCCAGCAAGTTGGACATCTTCCTGCAGGAAGCAGAATCTGGTTACCATGGCTCCTCATCTTCTGTCTGGAAAGGGGACACCTGCAAGGGCTTGAGAGAGATGCCTAGAATTTGCCATGGTTTCCTGCAAGGTGCTGGACAACTCAACCCCCCAATATGCCAGTTTTTACCTCCTCACCCATAAAATGGGACAAGGAGCGTTTACCTACCTCATACCCTTCCTCTTTTAAAGTCATCCTTGTGTAGATGTACTTTAGCTTAAAGGCTCACTCAAATATCAAGCCTTATCCTTTCTCCTTACCATGCCTGTTTTGGATACTCTTCCCCAAAGAATTTTATCTGGAATTTAGTGGTTTCTCTGCTTTACTTATTCCCTGGGAACATAGAGAATCCTTATCTCCTCTGTCCCTCTCCTTTTTTTCATTCCCTCATGCTCCCTTTCAATGATCTTGGGCGCCTACCCTCCAGTCACAGTGAGTACCTTCTCTCAAAACTGTGGTTTCATGATAATTAGTACCAGACCTGAACACTACCTGTCCAAAAAGGATCAATTGCATTGATCCAATGAGATAATCACATTCCTGTCAAATTTGCCCAAGCCCATAGCAATGGTTTCTGGCAGCCTGAAGCTTTCACATGAGCTTCATATGAGGGAGAACAGGCAGTACCTGATGTGGTGTGAAGTTAAAACAGCTGATAAAAGCTGAACCTGTCAATGTCCTTTGAATGAATGCAAGATGGAGATTTTTTTAACTGTCAGATTGGTTTCAGGGAGCTAGAGAGAGATTTTGATCAAGAGGTAGAATCCCAAACTTTCCTAAAGGTTTTCTGCAGACTTATCCATGTAAACTCACCAGCTCCTTCCTTCTCTTCTCCTTGCCTCTTTCCATAGGTGGGCTGCACCCTTTCTCACATCCCTACCTGACAATGCTGGTGGGGGGCTGAGAATGGGTGATGAAGAAAAGCAATGCAGGGCAGAGAGCGATAGAAAGGCTTTCACTGACAGTGCAACATCTGAAATTTTATTTAGCTGTTGTTCCCTCTATAATTTATTGTAAAATTCCTCTGTTTTATTGTAAAGATGGACTTCTAGAATTAAAAAAAAAAAAAAGAAAAATATATAATTTAGGGGAAAGAGTTGTTACCAAGAGAAAATTTTCATATAGATTAGTTCTGTGGGCAATTTTGTAAGCTTATTTAAGAAGAGAAATTAATCCATTCAAGATGCCCACTCAACCCTTTCTCACAAATAAAATAAAGCTTGGAATCACATTTTGACAGTAGGAAACAATGTGTGTGTCGCAAGCTGGTCTGGCTGAGACTGAGTTAATTTTTTAGCTATTCCCATGTCTTTCAGATGTTCTGATATACTTACCACTGTGAAAATACTGCAGACCACCCTTTTATGATAATCGAAGTGAACAAGCCACCACTTTACCTGGTCCTGTGTGCTCTCTCCCCATTTCCCTGACCTTGAAAGTTACTTTGCATTTTTTTTGCAAAAAACCTAAAGACAGCAAAAATGGGGGTTGCCTTGGTAGAGGTTCTGCAGTGTGTGGGTGTGTGTGTGCTTGCACAGAGAATATCCTGAGCAGGCAGTTTTTTATGTCCTGCTGGCTCTGCTTGTGCTCTGACAGCATTGATAGCGTAAATGCAGTAAATAAGTCTGAACAAAGGTCTTGTCTACAGTTCATGCAGGACTTTTCTACAGCAGGGACCCTTCTGACCATCACTTTCTGCAGAGAACAAACCAACATGGACAGGACTGCCGTGGAATAGGATCTTTGGTGCGAAGGCCAGGTAGACATGAAAACAAAAGCTGTGGGGATAAAGAGAAAAACAATTCTCCATGACAATTACAGGTAAGACAACAAGAAAGTGTTTTAAAAGAAGTTCAATAGCATATGTTCTGTTTAACCTTTGGAAAAAAGTCTCCCAATATCAGGGATAACAAGGCATGGAAAGGGAGCTCTCTGAGCCAGCTCAAGTCTGGCTAATCTTGCCTTGATATTTGAGATTCTTCCTGAAGCTGCTCCCATCTCTATTTCCTATCATTTTATGAGCTATTGTAGAATGCAGATAGTTTTTCCTGGTATTAAATTAGCCTGAACAGTGAAGCTGTCCTCTGTTTCAGGCCTTGTGCCATACAATTAGAATTTTTATTTTATTCAACCTCAGAGCATCTGGGAATTTCCCAGGCTGTTCCATGTGCAAATAGTTTTTGTGTCATTCATTTATGCCCGTACTTCCCAGGGAATTCCTGGCTTGGCAGGTAGTCATGTATTAACCAACAAGCAAAAGTCCACAGAAAGTATAGATAAAGGTCCATGTCACCTTTTTGTGGCCATATAGCTCATACAAGCTATTAAGCTAATAAGAGAAATAATGGCAGCTCTATAGCACACTCTGGCAAAGCCACAAGCATGTAAACTCACAGGCCTCCTTCAGAAGAGAAGCTGAGCTAGCCCAGTGCTTTCCAAGTTACTTTGTGTTGTGATGTGTTCAGACCAGGCATTTCCCACAATAGAAGGAGACCTTTTGTTCTCACTTTCCTTAGAGTGCTTTTCTTTCTGTGAACCCCTCAAGAATGATGCACACAGTTGACCCTAGATGCTGCCATGGGAGACACCTCTTCAGATTAAATTTATGAGCTAATTGGAGTTACCAGGATGCAGAAGGAGAAGAAATGGACTGGCAGTTTCCATGGCAATTCCCTAGTCTATTAAAAATAATCAATATAACTGTAGTAACGAATAGCAACTTGTTTGCACAGAGCAGGGAAGCAAGGGAGCAGCTTCATGCTAGCAGGGAGAAGCTTCATGCTATCCACAATATATCAACGTGGTTTTCTTGAGATACTGAAACGGAAACAGCAGAAAACTACATTTGATCTGATTTTCAATTTTTAAAGTGTTTCTGCATCCAGAAACATTCCTGACATGAGCAGGAATTGCTTGTTATCAGCATCTCTGAAAAACAAGTTCCTAACAAGCATTTGCATGAACAGAGTATCAGAACTAGGGCAAAGATAGACCCGGGTCATACATAGGGTTTACAGTCTGGCTCAGTCACTACATGTCCATTTCTAATGAGATGCCAGAGCTCAGACCATTTTTTAAGAACACTTACATCAGTAAGGAAAGACATATAAAAACCAGATTAATATCTCAGGAAGTTTGTTTTATGACGTTATAACCTTGACAGTTATGAACAAAGCTGTTTCCATATCTGTAAGCAGAGATTTTCAAGACCTAAATTTTCCTGAGAATTTTTACTCTTAGTATTCATACTAGTTTTTTCTTGTTCCATAGAGTTCATTGGATCCATGCTCTGTTTTAATGTTGTTAAGTGTTTTTCATTACATCTTCATGGAACAAATGCCATTTCTTCCTGTGGGATGTCCAAAAGAGCTTGCTACTTGGGTCATCTGATTTTTACAGAATTTTACTTTCCTGCTGTCTTTAAAGGAGTCACTGCTGTGGGCAAAGGCCTCCCCCTGCAGCATCACAGGCAGGTTTTTACCATCCCTCTAGTATGTTTGCAGGGCTACCACAGCTTCACTGGATACTGGCATATATACATACCTCTTTGATCCTGACATCAAAATGTGGCTTTTCAATGTCACATGCAATAAACCAGATATTTAAAATACGGGGAGAGGATACTTAGTTCCCGTATTTGCTAATGCTCTTTAAAGCTTTCAACACATTTTAGAACAGATAAATTCCTTAGGAGGAGAGCTCCAGTGTGTGGTGTCAGCCTATGCCATCTGCTAAACTCATTCAGCATCAGCCTCTGCTCTGGGGTGCTAAAACACAGCGGCTTTTGTTGGGGATGTGCATCCCCACGGGCAGTAGCAGAAAGGCACTGGCACAGCTGGCGGCAGCTCTACATACAGATGGCAGTACCAGACAGGGAAGGGTTTGTCCAGCCTGTGATCAGCCACACTCACCGCCTGTCCTTGGTACACATTTCAGGGCAGACGTCCTCCCGCTGACGGGGAGGTGAGTTGCAGGGTATGGGGTGGAAGCACACGTGGCCCCGACTGATGCCAGTGGCAGAGCCCCCGCAGTCCATCAGGCTGCCTTGCCTCTGCGCTGCAGCCACGGCTGCGCCCTCCCGCTACCCGCCTTCTCCCCTCTGGGCTTCAGCTGAGTCCCTCCAGGGACAGCAGCTGCAGGAATGAGCCAAAAAACCCCACCAAAAGTGTCACGTGCATCTTTTTTTAATGTACAGCCTTTCCTTCCCTGTGCGAGGAATGGGACAAACTGAGAACTGAAAAGCTGGAATTCAAACACTCGGCTTAAGGAGCATATAAGAGATTAAAAGCAGCCATGCCATCGGGTGAAGCTCCTGCCAGAAACACACCTGATGGAAAAACATCCCCCCGTGTCAGCCTTGCTCTCACGGCACTGCTGGCATGCAGTAAAGTCTCTGCTCCGTGAATTTGGCAGTATCAGTGGACGCAGAGTTGGCTGCTTTAGGGGCTGAATTCCCTTGCCTTTGTTCAGACTGTGAGGCAGGAGAAGCCAAGCCAGTGGGAAGTGGCTGGAAACCAGTCCCTTTCCAGCAGGTCAGTGCCTGGCAGGGACCTCTGGTCACCCAGTGAGGGTGGGGAGACATTGCCCCTCTCCCAGGAGGGAGTCTCCTCCTCCCCTCAGCTCTCACTCTGGGAGCGCAGTCCATCCAGCAGCACTGCAATAGCAGGCTGGCTAAATCCACTGTAGAAACTGCACCTTGGCTCTCTACCTGCTACCCAGTGATGTACAGAACAGGCATATATGTACAGCGTCCAAGCACTACTCCGTCTACCAGCAGGCAGTACTGAAAACACAGCTTGGTTAATTCCCTATCACACTTACCATGCTTATCCTCCCCAGTGACAGTTAATAAACAAAAAATACTAGACTGATCCTTTAAAAATAGTTCTGCTGTAAGAGCATGTGGTTGTAATTACTTTATGGAGAAGTCTATTTTTCTTTCCTTCCATCTCTGTGTAATAGGAAATGTGCCAGTTTTCAATCATTCTGCTTCATTACAATTGGAAGGTAGTTTCCAAAATTCAGAGTTTTTTTAACACAGGTTCCTGATTTCATCCTGAGAGTCACCCTCAAAAGCTGGCTTGGAACAGATCTGCATGAACTGAAGTTTCTAAAAGTCCTGGGCAGTTCCTTGCTTCACTTTCCTTCTTTATCTGTGTCTATTACACTAATGTGCTGCATGTTTTCTTTCCCTTTTTCATTTTCTGATTCTTCTTATGCAAAGTCCAGCATCCCTTTACCATTACCTTTTCTCTTTTGCCCACAACTTTCCTGTCAGTCCTCATGCTGTCTCCACTGCTGATTTGCTCCCCAGGTACCTCTGTCACTGGACAATTCCTTTCCTTTCTCAGCACCCCTTCTGGGTGTTTGAAATCATCCTCTCTTTATTTTCCCTCTTCTGTCATCCTTTCCATGGTTTTCCATGTCATCATCTTTTCATCTTCCTATCCTCTTCTTTACCATGTCCCCTTGCTCTCCATCCCTCTGTTCAGCTGCCCTCCAGCGTCCCACTTTATGCCCTTTCATCTTCCTAGGGCCTTTCCTTGTGGAGGTTCCCCTCTCACTCCCCATCGCCTCCACATACCACTTTCAGCCCTCTCTTATGCTTTCTGTGGTTGCTTCTTTGGTTGCTTAAGGTTGCTGGGATTCCCATCCAGCAGTGCTCCATCACTCTCCCGCTGTATTATTTGATGGGGCTGGCACCAATGTGGCACAGGATGTGAGAGCCATGAGATCTGAGTGTCTTCCTGGGGGCCTGCTGCTGTGCTGGAGTATTGGCACTCACTTTCCACCCTGACACAGGGAATTGTTGTCAGAGCCAACAGACACAGTGCAGCACAGGCTCCAGATCTGCTGGGAGAGGTTTGTTTGTAGTGGAAGTAATCCTGGTAGATTAAGGGAAGCTACCTCTTCCAAAAAACACACAATATTTCAATATTAGATGGGGAGAAGTGGACAAAGTAACATGACCCGTGAAATAGCTTTGAACTTTTAAGGTTTTGGCACAGTGGCAAGGGGCACAATGTTGCATTCAGACACCAAACCAGTCCCTCTTGCATGGCTAAAATCACTCCAGCTATTGCTGTTAAGGGTAACCACAGAGCCCTGCCTCCTACCAGAGAATTTCAGAGTGCAATGCAAATAGTTAATGGATTATCAGAACACTGAGGACAGACATATGTTTTCATTATTCTGTCACACACAATCAGGCATAGTATGTGTTTCCAGTGCTACTCACTGCCTCCATTCCCACATCACCTTTTTACAACAAAGATAGTCTAGCAGGTTCCCATCAGGCTTGATAATTTAGGAGAGGAGAATGCTGGGTAGCCACAAGAGAACACAGAAAATTAAAATACACTTTTTGTAGCAGTGTTTTTGGTTTAGAGATTTGGGGATTACTTTATTATTATGATTATGATTATTATTGTTATTGTTATTGGAATCATGAAGACTAACAAAACCTGAAAATGCAAATGTCTGTATTTATTATATTTCTATGTCCCAGAACTCAACCAATTTTTAGGGGAAATCTGATCTGATACAATGCAAAGTTTGCATCTGTCACCTTTGGTGAAACCACATTGTCACATGGCTGTCACATATGTAGACACTTGTGCACACACTGTCAGAGTGCTCTGCTCAGATAATGCAGTCAGTGCACCCCATGAAGTTAATTCCTAGTATTTGCAGGGCCAGAATTTATCATTAATTCATACATTTATGTCTTTCTAGAAGAGAGTAGGAAAAATTGAATGTTAATGGAAAATATTGGAAGAGTATATGTACATGCTTCTAAATTTCCATTATTATTTTCTTTATTGTCATAATTTATTACCAAAAACTATTGGCTCAAGCTGGTTTGAATTTCTAGGAAGTTCTCTTCCCTCTGACTGACCATTACTGGCTATCTCAAGTCTGTGCATGTACTGACATTCCAAGAGTCAACACAGGTTTGCTGCAGTTCAAAATGGCTTCAAGAAACTGGGAAACCAGTCAGAGTCAAGGCAGTAGCCCAAATGAATGGGCATGCAGGGAGAGGAGAATGAAGGGCTGCATATGGAAACAGTGAAGGGAGCAATAGGAAATGACACATCCCTGGTAGACAAAAACACAGTGGAAAGAAACAAAGTGTAGTGTAATGAGAAGATAGGCATGTACAATGAAAAAAGAAAACCAGAATATCAAAGCTTGAAGAGCAGAAAAAATACATGAATACAAATACTAACCACAGGGATGCCCAGAGCAGATATGAGATAGTTATTATTAACATGCTTGTTGCATTAGAACAAATTGCTGCCTTTTATATGAGAGGGGGAGAGGGCTGCTCCCCCCTCCCACCACAAGGAGCTTATGCAGGGATTCGACATCAGGAAATCAGCCTCTGGAAGATCTATCTTTGAGAGTGCATGAGTTGTGACAGTTTTGACAATCTAGTACAAGACTGCATGAGAAACATGACTACAAAACACAGATGTGGTGGGCACTTCTCCTGACTCAACAGGAGCAGACACCAGCTGCCATTAGCAAAGCCTCATGATAACAAGAGAAGCAACCAGTGAAGGCTGCACAGCATGTTGTGGTGCTGAAGTCTGCCGAGTCACAAGCTTTGGATGAGCATATGAGCTAAAGACAAATGTATGTTGACAGCAAAAACCAAAGAAAAAGGATCATGGGTCTTCTTGGGAGGCACAGAGACTGGGCAAAGAGCTCACTGGTGTGGCAGGCCACAAGACTAATGCTTATTTCTATTTCAGTCTAAAAGAAGAGTCCTGAAAACGTCTCCTTGAAATGAACCCTTGAATGCTGGTCTAAGTCTGACCCTTGTGAACCAGTCTGAGATTTCATGTGCACAGATCTAATTTCACACTGTCACCAAAAGGGATGAGTCGGCCCTGCTGCACATGTCCAAAGCCTCCCTTGCACTGTCACCAGCAGCAGTAGAGACCTGTGGCAAACTGAGTCAAGGAGTGTCTCAGGCTGAGCATGAGTCATTATTTTTCCTTTGGATTGGTGTTCAGCTGCACCTTTCCCTGGATCCTGCCTGCTAAGTGGGGACACAAGCATTAGCCCTAGGAATGTGTGGCTGGAAGTAAAGTCCCCTTTGGCAGCAGCACAAGCTGCAGTCTGAGTCAGCAGCACCATCCGATACTGGTGGCATCGCAGGGCAACGCGAGTCCGAGGCACCTTGGGGCATGTGTGCCTGGGCTGAGCATGTGCCTCTGTATGTGACCATGCCCATGGGTGGGTCCTTTCTCACAGACATGGCAGAGCTGACCTCACACACAAGGAAACTGCCACACGTGACTTTTGTCCTGACTTGGCAAAGTTTCCCCATCTTGCTGCCATTAGTGCATTTTTTTCCTTTCAGTGGTCTAGCCCTGGAGACCACCCTGAGCTTTCATGGGATATGTTTGGCAGCTACAGTGTTTTGCATGCCAGCTGGATTATATTTTATACATCAGCAGCCATGCCTGGAGCAGCGCCTGATCTTTTGGCTTCCTTTTGTGGTGATCTCCTCTTTCGTTCAACGCCTGTGTGCTCTGATGTCCATCAGCCCGTCGTGTGCCAGGGAAGCAGCAGCACGACAGAAATCTCCCAATGATTTTTGTTTTTCCTTTCCACATGAATTCAGGCACAAGAAGGTTCTTGAGGAGTACTTTATGAACAATTCAGCACTTGTTGGACAATGTCCTCCATATCAAGCAGGGGCCAACACTGGTACAGAACCACATGTTCTCCTGAGGCCCACAGGAATCTGATATGAGGTAATCCATCATGCTCTACCTATTCCTTCACCCCCTCCTGCACTTCACCCTGTGCATTGGGAACAATCTGCATTCTTTCCTCTAGGTATATGGTTTGCTTAATTACAGTCTGGAGATGCCTGAGACACCTTAACAACTAGGAGCTCATGGGGGACCACTGCCACTAAAAGCGTGGGATGAAAGTTTTGCAGGGAAGAGGCAGGAGCACTGCTGCACTGCTCCATGGTCTGTTCACAGGCACTACTGCAGGGAACGGAGGCAGACAAACACATCACTGAGAAATGCATCCACCTTTGGCACATTTTACCCAAAGCAGAAAGTGTGAAACACCTTGAAGTAGACATAAATTCTGTTTCAACTTGACTCATGTTTTTACTGCTCATTTTGTTCAAAATGACAGCCAGGCCTAAAATATCCAAGTTAATATATCATACAAATAGAATTTCCTGTTGTGTCATACTATGAAGGACAAATGAAGGATCTAGTCTTACAAAAAAAATTTAGTACATTCAGAAATTTCTCAACCTTCAGTGGCTAATTATAACAGGTGCATCTTGCTTTGTGGTGCTCTGAGGTCTGGGATCTGCTCTAGCAGAAGGATGCACAATCTGGTGCAAGCTATACTTGTTCATAGCTAGTAAACAGCAGCATTTATTGTAGATGTTCCTCCATTGCTTTTCGCTACTCACTTTTAAATACTGCTGGAAAACTACACAATTAGTACCATCAATCACTACTAGCACTCCCAATAAGTTACACTTCTAAAAAATTTTCCACTGAAATAGAGACCCTTCCAGGGTGTTGCTCCAACACACACACACCATGGATGTGCTCGGCTGCAAGCAAGGGGAAAAGAAAGACTATATTGGAGTATAGGAATTTGTAAAGATTGTCATGTTTCCAGTAACATGCTGCTTTATTTTTTTTTTCCTGCTTTTTCAGTTGAATGTTCCCTTCGCTATCACCTTTTCCATCCTTTCCTCCAATTTAGTGAACTAGCTGGGCACATATTTAAGTTCAAGTGCTTAATCATGTGCTTATTTGCTTTCACCCTGTAGGGACTCTGGTCGTTAACTACCTGCTTCCAATCAGGAAAGAGGGCTTTGTACGACAGCAACCTCACCCTTGGGGCTGTGGGAGGTTGCTCCAAACCTTAGACCAAAGGGTCTTGTTCAAGAGTGCTACAATTGCTATTTTTCCTGGGAACACATCATGCTGTCACAGCATTGGTCCTTGCCTATATAAACCTCATTCTTGAGATGGCACTTCCTGTGCCCCTGCAGAAAGCAGACTTTAAATCAGAGGCATCCTGTGGTCCTGCACTATTACCACCCTGCAGCAACAGCTCTGAAGGTAGCAGTCTCAAAGTTAAACCCTCCATGGCACTCAAATTAAGGGGTAGGAAGAGTGTTTTGCTAGCACAGTAGTTTTTCTGTAGTTGTGCATGCAGCTGCACTGCATTAGCCTAAAGGTACTCCCCTGCTTACGTGCCTGCTAGCTTGCACCTCATTCAGTTGACTACAGTTTTAAGTGAATTGGGTCTGGCAGAGCACAAGCCTTGCTTTCCACTGCAAACCTCTTTAAGAAAGGTTCTCCTGGGACTGCAGATTCCTGGAGGGAATGGAAGAAAAACTGCAGAGCTGGGCACTGAGCCACTTTTGCAGGGAGAAAATACTGACACAGTGCCATCTGCCCTGTAAAAGTTTTTGGCAGTGTAAACATACATACCACGTCTTCAACATGTAGCACACCCCATACAAAGAAAATTCACAACCCTTGCTAAATCACACCCCTTTTCCCTTGGATTTCACTCCACTTGCTTAGATTCTTACAGAAATGCTTAATATTACATTGTCTGGCTGACTTTATCCCCCATCACTTTTGACAGGATCAAGTTAGGGGGCTAACTGGAATGCATGTTCAATGCTTTGTTCAGGATTGTGCAATGAGGATGCAAAAGCTCTAACGACTGTTCCATGATGCAGAGCCTATAAATAGAGCACATGGAAAAGGGTGCTCTCTAATGTATTATGTTCTAATCAATAAGAACAAGCTGACTCAAATTATATTTTATTGTCTGAGAAAAGTATTTACATGGCATAACAACTGTGAGTCACAGCAGTGGTTTAGTTAGGAGTCAGATTCACTTAGAAAAATTTGAGGCTGATGGCTATTGTTTTCTGCAGTCAGGCACTGCATAATTGACTGCTCTTGCTGCAGTTAATATTTAATCCCTTCACTGAACTTGCACTACTTACCTGTATGTGTGCCTCACAAGAGTACTCTCTAAGGCCATAGGAAAAAAAAGATTCATATCCTAGCCAGTGGCAAACCCCAACAAGCTTATGAATTCTTTGTATGGAGAAAGTGTAGAGACACCATGTACATAAGATCCTTCCAGTAAATGAGAAAGAGAATAAAAGTGAAGAAAGGAAGTTGACAGGTCAAAGTGACTTGTCCAAAGTTGCACAGCAGATGAATGGCAGAGAGGGTAGAACAACCCAAACTCCCTAAGCCCTGCATTGTTAGGTCTGGCTGTAGACCTTAGGTTCCATTTTTTGTTTTCTCCATGATCTGAGCTGTTTTGCATTTCTTTGTGACCGTGGAAGGCTAGCAACAGGTACATAAAGGACTAGAGATGCACAGGTCTTGTGGGTCACATGGCAGTTAACCAGCAATTCAATCATATGGCAGAGATCTCATGTCCATATGAGCTTGAGAAAAACCTTTACAAATCAATCAGCAGACTTCAGATACTCAGAACATGAAGAAATAAAATCCAAATGCTCTGTACTTAATGAGAACTGGACCTGGGAGAAGCACATATTTTCAATTTTCAGCCATTTTTCCTCTTCAGAAATTATAAACACTGAGAAAAGATATTTTATATCTGTTTCCTAACAGATATAACAACAAAACTAATGCTTTGAAAAAATCAAAAAACCCCAAACCCTTTCAATTATAAACTGCAATATGGGAAGCACAATAGTAATTATTATAATTTGATGCATCTATTTTTCAAGTGGCATTTACATCCCTGGTCTCTCCAGAGCACTTAATGCTTTCTGACAGCCTGACAGTGAGGATGACTTATTGAAAGGTGGAAAGCCAAGAGGCAGGACTCCTATGGTGTTCCAGGACAGTATTCACATCGATGTGGATGTTGCCTACAGCAATAATATGAAGTTCCTCAAAAAAGTGAAAATTTTATGAAGCTTGTTTGTGCTTCCTTGTTTTTGTTGGTTTTTCTTTTCTTTTTTTTTTTTTTTTTAACTAACAGGGAAACATGATGAGATACATTGAGATTCAGTGAGAGCAATAGCTAGCAGTCAAGACTGAAATATAAGGTAGCCCCAGAGATAAACCAGAATCATTCATCTCTTGGACACAGCTATCCTTTGGTGAGAGGAAACACACTGCTCTCAGTGAGTTACAGACTTCAGAAGCCAGGACCTGGAAATACCCATTAGTACATTATTGTCAGGCTGGATCCCAATATGGCTTTGCCTTTGAGAAAGGTGAGCTTGGTTTACTCTTTTCTGTGCCTCTTAGCTGTTGAGATTTTGGACTCTGACAGTGTCCTGAGAAGTTGCTAATGTCTGGAGCCTGATTTCCAGAGAAACTGTGCATTACAAGGATGTACATTTTGCCAAAAGTTGTGTGTCTTTCCCTTTTGTAATGTCTTTGTATTGCTGAAGTAGCCCAAGCAAGCACCAGGTATCAAGTTACACTAATACTTGGATTGTCCAGTGGTTACTATGACACAAAATCTGAATTCACATTACCAAATCACTGCTTGCCCAATGCTTTGGGGATGTAACGTTTTACATAGCATTGGGCGTACTTGACTGTCATGGTCAGTTGGTCACATCCTTGTCCTCCATTTCTGACAAAGCTATCTGGTTTCACAGGCTGAACTGAGGCCCATAGAGACAGAATGACCACTGCTGTGTAAATAGCATCACCAGGGTAAATCTGTAAACATGCAATGTTAGGAGGTGATCAGACCTGATACTTCCAATACCAGACCATAGTTAGTACCTCTGCTATGATCTAGGTATGCAGAAATGAGTCATTGCTGACCTTGAACTTGGTAAGCCTATGAGCTCACAGGAAAAAAAATTTATCACATTTTGCAGTAATATTTCATAATATTTGCAGAGTCACACGAAATGCAAGGTGTAGGATGCCTCTTGGTGTTATAAATTGCACTGGAGCATTTGAAATTTCAGTAGTTAAACTTGTTTTGATCATAATAATTCCATGCACACAAATTATGATCCCTGTGTTTGTGTCTGAAATAATGCAGTCCAAATCTCCTCTGATGCCTCCAAAAAGTACTCAAATACATTAGTGTTTCTTACATTAAAGTGCATGTTTCTTAGTATCTTGATGTTTTAAAACAATTACCCAGCAAATGATTACCCTTCTACTTTATTTCATCTACTCTATTTTACAGGGCATCTTTTTTGGAACCCTACCTTGGCAGAAAATGAAATACACTCCGGTAATCTAAGACAATAGTTCACTTCCTGAAACAAATTTATCCACTCAAACACTTCTCAAATAAATCCAGGGATCAGGAGCACTAAACAGGATAAAGGTCTAAGCAATCAATAGGATTCTGTGTAGTGCATTTGCATTCTTTAATTGTCATCTTCTTTAAAGGGAGAGAAGATCATATTTTGCTAAACAAAAAAGCTGGCAACCTTAATGAAACTGTATCATACTGATTTCCTAACAGTTTGGAGACTGCTCCTGAGCAGACGTGCAAGTCCAGCCAGTGACCTTCTTATGAGCAGGACTTTTATACATATGTTTCAAAAGCAGCTTTCAGCTATTTTTTTCCTGATATTGTTGTGCTCTTTGTTTGACCCTAAGGAGCTGCTAGTATTTCCACTAGTCATTGGCAAAGCTCCCACAGACTTCAATGCAAATTAAATTTGTCTGCAGAAAGAGACATGTCATTTAGTCTGTGGTTTGGCCTCACATTAACTTGTGCTGTCCACTGCTATGCAAAACAAAATAACAAGCTTCTAAAAGGAAAGTTTATTCTTTTGCATGTGTGTTTTCTAACCACGTAAGTAACAAATAAACATGGTAATTTCACTGCCTGCAAGTGAATGTCTGGAGCTTCTTGAAACTGATATTTCAGAGGGACCATGTGAACCTGCAGGGCTCACTGAGACCCAGGTGCCGATTCCATGACTAAGCTGTGTTGACGTGACTCAAAAACAACTGCAAAGTGACATTCAGTTGCTTACCATCTCTCAGGTCAGTGAGTGCCCCAATTCCTCTTCATTGTGTGGATGTGCCCCAGGGCGTCTGTAATCCATGTTAGGAATTAACTTGATGTTGGCATAGGGTACCACAAAAAAACCCTCTGCCCAGTCTGCAGCAGTGATGAACAGAGCTGATTTATGTCAGAATACAAAAGAAGGTGATGGAGAACAGTATGAAATATGCTCTGTGCCATTTCATAATTCAGGGAAAGTTTCTTATGCAAAACACATTTTTAATCCAATTTTGTGAGAACAGAATGGTATCGGAGGCAATTCCAAATCATAGCTAGAGGCAAAGAAAAATTCCCCTTCATGGATGTTTGAAAAGTTTGGGATATAAAATGTTTGTGAATAAAAAAATTTGAATAAAAAGAAACAAGACTAAAAGCATATAAAATGATGCAGACCAAAGTTAATCAGGAAGACAATGAAGGAAGCGTCTTGAAGGGAAGTTCTTAACCTGGCTTTTTTTTTTTGTTTGTTTTTTTTGTTTGTTTGTTTTTTTTTGTTTGGTTTTTTTTTTTTTTGAGGCCTAAAGAAAAGCAGGTTAAAAAATGTACTTTTTCACCATTTGCATAGCGAACCTATTTTTCCATTAAAACAGACTCCCCTTAATGCAGAAAGGCAAGTTAAGTGTATTTACAGCTTAAAGCAGTGTCCAGAGTTGTAACAGGACAAGTATGCAGGGCTCTAATCCCCATCTTGGTGGAAATGCAGCTATAATGGGGCATGTGAGAGGTGTAGGCTCGATTTCTTTCTCTACTATATAATTCCAGTTTGGCCAGGGAGGGATGAAAGAAAATAGCTAGGCAGATGCTGAAACTTGGTTTGGAGACCAGAATCCCACACAAATTCTCTGGAATTACATAGTTCAATGCTGTTAAAACATCAGTCTCTCTGTGCCACTGCTCTAGCTACAAAGTGGGAACAAATGTCACTGCATCCCAAACAAAACATATGAAAGAGACAACCCATCAATGTGCACAGATACATTCTCCTCTCACTAAGAATCATAGAAACATTATCTCCAGAATGAATTAAATCATGTTCCTACTTCTAGGGGTTATTGTTATTTGGTTGTGTTGTTTTCCTTTGTTTTTTTCTTCTCCCTCCCACGAAGTACATGAAGCTGCTGACTGCTGCCAAGGTCTGGCTGGGCTTGTACTGCAGCTGCAGCCCTACTCCTCGAGGAGTTTAGTTAGATGCCAGAGTGTCAGGAGGGCAGAAGGAGCACTTGATGACTCTAGCCTGCAGCTCAGCATTCTCTTCTGCCTCTGTTCTTTAAACTTCAGTGATTGAACCCATTCTTTTTGTCCAACATGGGTCTTCTCTGAGAAAGCATCAGACAGGGTAGCAAAAGTGACCTCAGAGTGAATCTAAGAATGAACTATTGTCAACAAGGTGTCATTCTTTTACTTCCATACACTGCTACAGTGCTGAAACTACAAGTCCCAGTGTGCAACAGCACAATTTTATCAAAATGGAATATTGGTTGCCTAGCAATTAAAAGATTGGCAACAAAATATCTGTGCTTATGGCTATAGACACAAACATTATCCGATTTGGTATTGCTGCCCACTCTTAACTGTGTTTGATATAACCAGCACAGCAAAATTCAGAAGTCAGGAGGTTCAGAGCACAAGAAAACTACTAGATTCATAGCAGAGGAGACAGAAAAGGGATGCAGCTCTTTTTTACTGTATCCTGCAGTACATACTGATATGTAAATCACACAGCAAATATCAAAAGATGCAGTTTGGCATTATGTCTGACCATGCTTGAATAATCAGGTCAGTCTTATTTGTTACTGTTCCAGTCTCTCCCAAATACTAGCTTCCTTGTTTTATTCTGATTCACAAGGCCCCACAGCCATCTGTGATTTGGCAGCTTCTACTGAGTCAGAAAATGTCAGCAGGAAAGGGGAGGGGTGATTAAAGAGAAGAGACAGAAACTCTTCCAGCCCTCTGCTTGCCTGCCTTTTTAGCATTCTCTATGTGAGCTCTGCTGGCAACACCTACAATTCCTTTCTTTCATTAGAACATCTGATTGTGCTAACAGGGGCTGCCCAGCACTTGATTAAAGATGTATTCTTAACCAAGAACACTGCAATGAAATGTGAGAGTTGTATGGATCCAAGACCTTAATCAGGGGCAGGAGAATAAAGTATTGCAGATTTGGAACCTGATGCATGGAATGTGTTAAATTACAGTGACAGTCACAGTCCAGTCCAGCTTGGAATCCAATATGCCTTACACGGTAAATTCAGCAACATTTATTAACTATCCACTAGCTTGATAATAAGTTCTTTTCATGACAGTGCAAGTGCAGTTCTTTTCATCAACTGTCACAGCTGACCTTTGGGACACTCTCCCTTTTCCCAGAACTACAACTAACATTCAGGACCAAAGTGTTTTGCCAAAGTGTAATTGGGTGATGTTTGCTAATCAAAGAAAAGAATTCTCTTTTTGTCTGTTAAGGTCCTTCTTTCATGGCTTGTCTCTCACAAATTTAGTGATAGGAAATGCTAGCTAAAAGATCAATCTTAAACACACAGGGCATGATCCAAGAGAGAAAGGACTTCTAGTGATTTCAGTGGATTTTGGATTTGTTACTATTCCTTGTGGGCCAAAAAGAAGTCCCTGTTGTCTCTCTGCTATGTCTGCAGAGTGACTAACATAACCTAAAAAGAACAGTCAGCCAAACAAAGCATTATTATAACCACTATTTTGCACAAGAGGAACACAAGCTGAGGCCCACAGAACCATGCAAGTGCCTCGCTCACTCCAGCAGAAGTAGGCAAGCCCTAGGTCCTTATTAGAGAATCTCACACAGTGGTTCGAGCAAGATCAGCTAAGGCAGATCCTGGTAGATCAAGAAAAATGACAACAGGTCCTCAGAGTCACAGTCCCATAACCCATCTTGATACTGTTTCTGTTCTCTGGATTAAGCAAAAAAATTTACAGTAACATGCAGTCATTAGACCAGACATATAGGTACAAGGAGGTGCCTCAGGAGAGCATACATCCATTTTGAAAAATGACTCTTAAGATTGTAAATAAAGATTTATAGAACTATTTGCCCAATTGCTATACAGTTTGAAATGCAAAATAAGCTTGACAGAGTTACCAAATTACTTGGGATAATGACCAAATCTCTAAAAAATCCTTTCCTTGCTAATCTATGAAAGCAAATACAGATTGTACCCAAGCAGTAAATTACTCCCTGTGAACTGAGTCTAGGCAGAACAGAAGGTACCTGCTCAGTCTTCAAAGAGATCTACCATTAATACAATGTAGTTCTGACATTTCATGTTGGGGAGAGAAGAGAGAGAGGCCTAAGAGTCTGATGTCCCACATGGAGATGCAGGGTGCAAAGCTCAGGCAGTAAGTCTCATCTTCTCAGCTCCTGAGCCAAAGACCTGCCACTGGCCCTTGGGTAGCCTGGTACAGCTCGCTGGGGACTGGTTTCTGACCTCAGCTAGCTCTTCTGCCTTTGACTGTAACAAACCAACCTGTTGCAGAACGCACCCAGGAACACCTTATATTTCAGGCCAGGCTGGTGCATTATCAGATTTGATCAATTTTGCTGGGCAGTGGTGACAGAAAGTCTTCTGCACCGCAACGAAGGCATGTTAGTGGCAGAGTAATAACTTTGGACTGGAGCAATGTTGTGAGCTCCAGTGAGCCATTACAACAAGCACAGTTGTTCTGGCTCAGTAGCAGAGGCCACCTCTGACCAGTTATCTCCTTTGCTACTGCAGAACACATCCACCTTCCCAGGATGAGCTTTTGGAATGAACCACAGAAGTTCCTCACCCAATTCAATGCAAAATCAGCTGGGTTTTCCCTTCCTCAGCATTAGGTGGGTTGACATCAATCAGAATGTTTGGCCTGTAAAGTGGGTGCAGGTTTCACCTTTTCCCTCTTCAAAGTGAAGTAGAAAAGAGCATGGCATATCTTACATTGCTACAGCTGTGTCTGCTCCAATCTTCTGCTTCAATTCCTTCCTCTCACCCCCAGAAAGTCAAGAGTTCCCTGCTATTTCTTTTTCTCCTTTATTTTCCTGCACTTCAAGACCAGGATTGTTAATGTTTGCTCCACAGGACTTCAGAAAACACTAAAACAGCGCAATGCTCTAACATCTCATATCTAGCATGCTGTCACACTGTAAACTGCTTTCAAAGAGAAGAGTGGTCTTCCCAACCTCCAAATTTACTACTTAGCTGGATCACAATTTTTCATTCTACTTCCAAACAAAGTGTAGCCATCAGAAGTATTTCTCGTGTGATAGCATTAAAGAATTTTGCCGATCAAAGCCTGTCTGAAGTGATGGAGATGGTGAATACCCCCTCCTCTAGATCCAGCTTAAAAATAAAAACTGTGTGTGTAATGAAAAACAAATAGTCTGTGTCTCTGCCAAAGAAATAAGAAAACCAAGAGTGGCATTTCCTTACCCTGGACCTGTGGCAGCCGGCCTCTCTTATAATATGGAAAGTCAGTGGTGGGTAATACCATTGTCATGAAAAACAGTTTTAGTCAGCAGTGAGTGGGCATGTACGCTGTTTCAGAAAGAGAAGTTAGCTGTTGGGCTTTTCACAGTATTTAGGACAAGTAACATTGTGAGTTCCAACCTAAACAACGCTAAACTTGCTGTGGGTGTCAAGAAGACCCTTCTTCCTCCTGCCTTTCTTGGTTAGTAGCAGCAGCAAGCAGTCCTGGAGCAAAGATGATAGCTAATGACACCAGTACCCACTTATGGCAGGAGAGCTGATTTCAATTCAGCCCTGACACTTGTTGCTCATTCAGGAAATTTAGTGCAAACCTGGGAGTCCAGCTATGAACACAGAGAAGGTCATCTAATGCTCCTTTGTACAGGAGGAAGAGACCACCCTTTTTTTATATCTATCTATCTATCTATCTATCTATCTATCATCTATCTATCTATCACAATAAGTCATCAGAGTTGAAGCCTGTGTGGCAAAGCTGGTGGTTACCTGCTTCCTTGTTTTAGTAGATATTTCCAACCTGTGGCTTTTTTTCTGCAAGTTTTTGTTTTGTTTGGGTGGCTTTTTTGGTGTTTTTATTGTAGTTTCCACTGCGGGTCCATGGCTTTTACACAGTTGGTCTTTCAGGCTAGTGATCACCAGTGTGAAATATTAGCAGGAGATTTTGAGCCCACATTAAGTGCTGTGAGATTCACTACAGTCTCTGTACACTGATAATACTTATAAATGCATGTAAAATTTGAAGTTTTTCCAGTAGACTCTGTGGGAGGCATCAGGACTTTCAGATTAATCTGATATTTGATTTTGGATTTTGCGGAGGTTCAAGTAGCAATTAAACCAAACCAGAAGTCTGAATTTGAAGACTCAGTTCCTCTCTGATTTCAATACAGTCCTGTCAGACACAGTTTACATTTGACCCCTTTGTGCCAAGTGAATGAACTGAATCCAATCTTCCTGAACTTGGGAAGTCTTCACTGTTAATCGAAGTCCTTTTGATGCCTTGAGAGGCTACCTAGAACAGAGGCTAGACAGAGTTAAAGGAATAAAGTAGGTATTTATTTAAAAAGCCTTCACAGGATACACCTTGGGCAGTACAAGAGCCTGGCCGAGGCTACACCCCAGATGGACAACAGATCACACATTTTCACACTTTTATAAGTCTTGGTCCATTTACATATTAGGGTTAATTGTCCAATTACAGCTTCAGGTTATGAAGTCCCATCCTCCCAGATCGCTTTCCTCAATTTGCTGTTTATACTTTTTTTGGGCCTGAAGCTGTAATGGTGTCCTTGGTTCTAGGACTGGAAAACAATTGTTTTGTCTCACTACACTGTGAAGAGAGCTGACTAACACTATATATGAAGTTCAGAGTTATATACTAATGCAGTACAGAAACTGGAAAACATGAAAGCTAAAACTTAAGGCATCACTTGATTTACAGCCTGTCTTTCTTCAAATCACAGGACAATGTAGATAGGGGAAAATATATATATATTCACACCGGTTCTACAAAGACAGATGCAAACCTATAATGTTTGAACAAAATATAATGAGAAAAGATTAGGACTTCTTCAGCTGAAAGAAATGATAAATTACTTAGTTCAACTTCCTACCCTAAAATGTCTCAACACTTCCTTTCATTGAGATTTTGGTTGGGATCCCAAATCGAGCTAACGCCTTTGCTTACTCCATTTTAGCTAAGACTGACTGTAACTATGTACAGACCCCACTCCTGTTTCCATACAGTGCAAAAACAAGAAGGAAGCAAAAAAAAAAAAAATTGGTGTATATATCCATGTGATGTGTACATATCTGTGTGTATAGAGACAAAAAAGGAAAGCAGGGTCTCAGAATTAGTGAGCTTTGATTTTCTCTAATGTTTCTCAAATGATGACAGAGGTGATGGCTCCAGCATTACATGAGCCTGGTTCTCCCAGACATATCTAAATGTATACAACCTATGAGACAGCAGTCTAGGCCAAAATACACGTGGGCTGGCACTAAATGGCATTTTAGGAAAAACAGAATATCCAACACATAACTCATAAGAGGCTTTGCAAGCAGCATAATGCTGCTTAAATCACCAGATCGCTGTTATCTTCCTTTCTGAATGTTGCAAATTACTTTCATCATCCACTTTCCACTCACTACAGGAGAAAGAAATTGGAGCCAAGCTTAAAGAGACAGTTCACTTCTAAAAACCTTGGTGGGCTGACTGCAGATCACTTTGGCAAGAGATTTTTAAATACTTATAAATTTGTCTTGGCCCTTTGTACATCTAGTTCAGCTACTGGCCAACTTCCAATAGTAAATGAGGAATTCTTCACTTTCTGTCCCAACTGCTGTGAAATTTTGCTGTAAAACAAATTAAAATTGCAGAAATCCACGCAAAAGGTTGTTGAAAGGAATACAGACCCCTGCAGAGAAAAGGAAAAAGCTTTTTCCACACTACAGTAGAAAAAAAGACCCATGAAACTATTCAGGCCCAAACTGGTTTATGCAGTGCCTGTTGCAGAAAGATAGCAAAAGCCACCTTTCTCTGTTTTCTCTCATCTGGTCTCTAGAAACATCATGTGTTTTGCAGGTCTGGAGGGCAGTGGAAGAGAAGCTGGAAAGTGAAAAGAAGTCTCCATAGAGCTATTTGTACCAGGCATATTTCTCTTCTTGTTAGGTGGTTGAATGGTCCCCTCCTGATGGAAGGAGAGGCAAGGAAGGAGTAAAATTACAGAGAGGAGAAATGGAAGATTTTTGCATGGAAAATACTGTTAATTTCAAACTGTCGAAGTCTCATCCATGTACAGGGAGAGATAATTTTCAGTACCTAAGCTTGAGGATTTTTCTTATTATCTGTATTTTCACTTCCTTTCTTTCTTTTCCCCCCCCCGCAGTACAAGAGGCAAAATCACAGTCAGAGCTGTAAGGTAGGCTTATAATATTTTGAAGGAAAAGATGACATGCATAAACACATTTCTTTCATTGAAAGATTTGATTGTGTTTGCTTACATGAAATTGGGCTTTCAGAAACTGCTGGATCTGATTAAGTCACATGCTATTTTTATGTAAAGATTTCAGTACCATTCTTTGGGGGGGGAGTCTGTTTACATACAATATCAGACATCATTTTTTTGCATGTACTATGTGTCTGAATGTGGCGCTCATATATGCAGTAAGTAGTGCCTTACAGCAAAAAACAGCTTCACTGGATAATGTGGGACTTCCTGGAAGAAAATGCTCCTAAGTTGTGCGTGCCGTGTGCATGCATGTGTGTGTGTGTACACAAAGATGTAAGAGTGTATGAGCCAGTTTTTGAACTGGCTTGTTCAACTTACATCTCACCATCCTATCTCCTTTGGTAGCCAGCTACTTCTCTGAGTAGATATTTTGGCTTCAGAAGAACTCCTGTGAGACTTCTTATCAGCAACAGCATGGTAGGTCAAGTGTCTTTAGCTGAATTTGGGAAAAAAAATTCCCAAACTCCCAAAACAATCAGAATATCTTTGCGGAAACTAGAAAGATCCTGCAAAGAAACAAGCAAAGTTTGTCATATGTACACACATACCTGGCTGAGGTGTTCTTCCAACAGCATCTTACCATCTCTACATCACATATGGTACCAGAAGAGCTGACCTGCTGCAGGTATCTTGTGATACAGAAGTAAAAGTCAGCATGATTTTCTGTGTCACCATGCCAGCTGGCAGTGTCATGTTTGCACAGTTCACATATGAGTGCAATGTTCTTTAATGATGGTCCTTTCCTACTGTGAACATGATTTAGAAATTATTCTATCTGCAGTACACTCATTTAGGGAAATTTGAGGGGCACTGGCAAAAGACTGTGCAGGCACATCTGCCACAGGCAGTGGCCTCCCTCCACGTGGAGGGGCAATCAAAACCAGACTCCTCGGCATTACAATCCCTGTGACACACTAGCAGGTTAGTAGAATGCATCCAGTGAGGTCTAATATTAAAAAATCTCCGGCCTTAATGAGTTGACTAGTCAAGGGATTCAACTCACCCAGTAATATTAGCCAGCACAGCTTGCTTACTTCTATTACATACCTTAGACATACCTGTGGAGGGCCTGCTCTCTTCCCACCGTTCATTTTGGGATTGCATCTACTCCGTAGTAAAGTGAAAAATTATCTCCTGCGATAGACCAGTATATTTTGGGCTTATTAGATAATTAGATAGACATTAGATAATCTGATTTTAAAATGTAACATGTATGGACTCTCCTACAGTGTCATTTTTCAGTGAATCTCGGCCATACACATACACAAACATGCACCACTAGGAGGAAACAAAATCCAGACCCTTTAAGAGAAACATTGCTGCCAGCAGGTACTAGAGAAAAGGCATTAACAACACATTCACTTGGATCATGTTGACAGTTCAGTCTCTCTTATCCTATGGAAATTGCAGATACAAATCTTTTTAGAGCAACATAGTTAGCAAGGCACTCTTAGGTATGAGCTACCACAGCCACACAGGATCAACTGGACACATCAGAAACAAGTCTCTACTGATACAAGAACTTTGCCAAGAAAAGAGGTCTGAGGGAGAGGGGTAGAACCAAAGTGCAAAAGCAGATGAATTGTCATTTCAAAAAGCAAAAGCACAAGTTTTGTATACTGTATGCCATTAACAGTGGATGATGAAAGTGCATTTTCAGTGATTCAAAACAATAGATCAAGATCTAATAAATTAGTGAATGGCAATAGTAATATCAGCACTTTTTAAAACAGCCTGTACAAAAAATATTTTGGCTGCAGTACAGATAGAAAGTCCTATGGTATGGCACATACATACAGACCAACTGTGGTAAACCACATAAAAGTACACGCTGCGAATCGAAGAGGGGTGGGAAGGCCAGAGGCAACAAGGGGCTTTGATTTAGTGCATTTAGAGCACCTCCCAGTTTAAAGAGCATCATTCTTTAGTACATAACTAAAGACACCATTACAAATGAGAATACCATTACTGAGAATATCAGCAGTTTAATGGCTGGAGTTGTATATTACAGATCTCAAAGCCAAATAAATTCTTTGCATAGCAGCACTGTAAGAATTGTGTAAGTTCTTGGGCCTGCCTTCTGGATTGCTGTAGATCTTTGCTAAAATGCCATTGAAGACATTTGGATATAAAATCCCTATTTAAAACCGCAATCCTTAAAATAGACAACTGGAGAAATAAATTGGTGTTCTGAACGCTCTGGAAAATTCTATTACACTGATTGCCAATCCTTTCCTACATATAACAGCTGATTCCCTTACAGTGTGTGCAATAGTGAAGGACAATTGTGCTGCTGCTGAAAAACAAAGTTCATTCCTTCAGCAACATTTTTAAAAATACGTAAGCCTGTCACTTACATCATAAAGACAGAACATCTAATGGAAGTGTACTCTGAGCTTGAGGAATGATATGTAGAGGTTTTGAAGGGAATTTTTTTCCTCTACTCCTTCTGCCTCCAGCAAAGGGTCTGAATCAGGCCAATTTTCTAGCCTCCAGAAACTCTTTTACATATGCAAGTAAGATCTAAGTGATTCTTCTCTGTATGCTTCTACCCTGTCACACTCCTCCATAAAAGGGTCTGGTAAGATTATGGCTCCATGTCCCCATATGATGGAGAATGATGCTTTCTGTCAACTAAGTACCAGATCTAATTCTGATACATAGTGATGTCCCCATTTCAATGGGCAGCTGACTCTGTGTCTCCAGGGAGTTAGTAATACCCATAAACATGCAGTTAAGAGAGACTAATTCAGAGTCGCAAGTAAGAACATGTATCTGTATAAAGACTTCAGACAGAGTATGGAGGAGTAAAATTATTAAAACCTATTTTAGAAACAGGCTTACAAAACTCACTGCTTCCACAGGTGACACGAGGTCAAGTTACGCTTAGATCATTTGTGTTTCTTGCACAAGCATGTGTATATGTGTAGATTTCCTTGTCAGAAACAACACAGGGGAACCTGAAAGCCCAATGGAACTTTTCCCCCTACAGCAAATAAGTGAATAAAGCCTTTACTATGGTTCAATAACCACTGTTATGAGAACTAGAAAAATCACCACAGTCCACTGGCGCTGTTACAAGTGCAGTTGAAGAGAATATTTAAACAGTGACAGGGGCAGATTTCTAAAGTTAGACTTTCTAACTAGCCATCTGCAGATCAAAATCACCGTTTTTTATACTTTTAGGCATCAGAACCAATGTCTGAAATTAGACGGACACAGAAAATCTTGACAAAATGGACTCATCCTTGACCTATTAGTTTATTCCAAAAACCTTCTGTTCATTTAACTTACATACATCAGGGAATGTTGTTGGTATTTGATCCTTTCTCTGTGCTTCAACAATGTGGTCTATGTCAAAGGCAACCAAAGAAACCGAAGGGAACTAAAGAAACACCTTCACTGACTAATCAAGGGAAATGCTTTTGTAGTTACATACTTCAAACAAAAGTACATCACAATTTTTCAGAACAAAACTGCTTAACTTCACCACAAAGGTAATTTTAAAAAGTGTTTTTGCAGTCAACAGTGACTGAAGTTAAGAACCACATTTTTTTACAATTCTCTCATATTACCCTTTCCTCAGCATTAGGCATCCAAACCTGGTCAGCTACTTAGGCATTTAAAAGGTCAATTATGCAAGGTATTTTGGTTTCCTAATTTCCATAGTTAGATAGAATATTAAGCCATGTTCCAAGTTTACCATGAATCATGTCTAATTTTTCTAGTTCTGAGGAAGCTAATGGAGTGTAAACTCTAAATTAGGGCAAAGAGTCACTCTTGATTTTTCACTTGAGCACACAAGCACACGGATTTTTGTCTCTATCCAAACTGACTTTTCTTTAAAATTTTCTGTGTTGTATCTTTTCCAGCAATAACTTTGAGTAAATTTTGATGAATTGTTGATTTGCTTGAAGTCTTCAATGTATTGTGCGACAGACCTAGAAAGGACCAGAAATCTAGATAGAGAAAATTATTCTGAGTGTATTTTTTTGCTAAGCAGACAGCCACAATGGCATGATAAATTGGGATTTTTGGTTCTAATGCCTGCTCAGTCCAATATTGGCAAGCCTGAACTGTTACCAATACTACCATACAAGCTATTGCTCAGAACACATGGCCTCCTGTTTTCTCTCTCTTCAAAATCAAAGTTGTGCAGAGGAAAGAAGAATATAGTCCTTAAAGGAAGGAAAAAGGTGTGAATTCTCAACATGACTGGAGTAGAACAACAGATCACTACCAAATTAAGCACATTAAATTTTCCCTATTTTGCCACATATACAATTCACTAGGACAAAAGCCTATACTCTCTCTGAAATCCTTTTTACATTCACATAAAAGATGTGCACATTAATGGATCCCAGGATGATTTTTGAAATTCCTTTGAATGCACTATGTTTCTCCAGAAGAAGAAGAAAAGTTGCCAGACAAGATCAGGCTGATGTTGAAGAAGTGCCTCTTTACTCCTTTTGACCTAGACATGCTGTTTAAAGGTAACATTTATCATCATTACTGCACTGTGTATCCAGCAACAGCCTAACAAAAGGTGCAAAATTTCCAGGATGAAGGACACTGTCTTTCTGAAAGTTCAGAGCCAGGGCAGCATCCATATTTGTTTCACGCTGTGAGAAGGAACAAGCCAGGCTCTGTGCATGCCGTTCAGATGGCAAATAATACCAAGTCAAGTGATGGCAACACCAGAGTTGCAATGCCATGTGTCAGCATTTCGGGCACCATTGTGATCATATCTTGATGCAGAATTTCCCTACTAGATGCAGCTTGTTGCTAGAGTGCAAGTAAACTTCATAACTGACTGCCAAGAGTCAGTCCAGGAGCGGGGAATTAGCAAGTGACTCAGGCACTCTAGTCAGGAGAAGAGTAAAAAAGAAGTGTGGCTGCAGCACTGGGAACGATGCTTGTTCTCCTGCCTTGAGTGAAAGTAAACAAGTCCATTGTTATCTGATTTTGCCAAACCTCAGTATAATGCTAGAAGGAAAAATAAGTTTTACAGAATTGAGCATATACAACTATTTTCTTCCCTTTGTAAATTGTATGTTACAGCAGCTGAAACTACCAAAGTGTTTACAGTATGTTATATATATATAATGGCACATTTAAGCTTTGTAAAGGGTTTGGAACGTTTCAGAAATGTCTCTGGTGCTGAAAAAGGCTAACGTATTACAAATCATATAATATTTTAATTCAGAAAAAATATGTTCGGGAATTTTGACTTAGCATTAGGGTTAGGAAACTGAACAAGGATGCCATGAAGCATGACTGACAAATCTGCTTCAGATAAATATTGTGCAAGGCATTATCACTGCGATCAGTCACAAAAAATGCATACTTAGTTTTTTTTACATTAAATACTACACCTGTGAATCTATGTAAAAGATATACAAAATATAAATGTCATCAGGACTGTATATTTCAAACTTTTTAAAATAAACACGAAGTATTATATATATATGTAGGCATATAGGTTGTAATTTCAATGTCAACACTAGCACAGTTTGTCTCTTCTAAATACAGGCCTGTATACTTCCTAGTCCACACATGCACCTACAAACACATGATCATGCATACAGCTTTACGTTCTGCTGTTTGCAGAAGAGTCAGAATATACAGCACTATACATTGTTTCAACTCAAAATTGATTGGCAAATTAAGAAAGATGCCGTTCAAAAGAAATTCCTCGTGAACTATTAAAAAAAAAAAAATACCCAGAGAAAACCAGGGATATCGTGATTTCATCTCAATAAAAACACTGAAGACCATGGTAATGATGACCTAAGATTCAGAACGCTTTGTCCGGCATGTGACAGGGGTCACTTGGACAAAACACAACAGTGTGGAACTGGTTGCTATGACACATACCAAACACAGTTATAGTGAGGCATAGAGCTTTCACAACACCATCCAACCCCGCTTTGGGTTCAGACTACTGAGGTCTCTGACCGAAAGGAGACAGAGCTGTACACTGTTCTTCTCACAGCGGGCGGCGCTGACGGGGATCTGGATGCCCATCTGGAAGGTAGGCGTCGATTTGCTGGCCGAGCAGGACGGGAGAAGCCCTTCTCACTTGAACATTTAGCTGGCAAACATATCTAGAACACAAAGGCAAGTCCTTGCTTTAACAAGTTAGGGCTTTTGTGGAATGCAGCGGGAATGCAGGAAGACATTTGCGGTGACCTCAGAACAGGTGGTTGGAAGCTATTAAAAGGAGAGCAGCAATGCACAGAATACAAAAGAACAGCTATTTCTATGTACAGGGATTCTCACATCAGTTGTGGTTTAAAATATATGAAGACAAGTGTCAGACACAAGGAAATGTATAAAATGATACTGCAAGACCAAATTGACACTTCCTCTTATCTTTTAGTTTCTGGAAGATTTTTTGCCAATGAATGCTGTAAAATATTCCAAGTGTAGAACTCGGAATACCATCTGATATTACTGGAATAGGAACTACATACTTCTCAGGTATTTTTTGATAGATCCTATTTCAGGAAACTGTTTCCATTAGTTCAGTGTGAAGCTGTTTAACTTGCTAACTAACTCAGAATTGTTATGTGTTAATACAGTGTCATGTCTACCAGCAGAGTCATAGATGCAGAGGAAACTCAACAGACTTTGATCATAGCTACACTGATGTAAATTGGAAATAATGAAAATAAACCCAGTGCCTCGAGCCACATGTAGTTCTTTACATCATCTTTAATTCCAGTGGACCTGAAATGGTAACTCCTGGTCAGGCAGTAGTCTACACTTAGTTTCTATAGACAGAAATGACAATATAAAATGTGAGCCTGTGGAAAAAGTCATTATTCCATTCCTTCATATTAACTGATGAAAATTTGTTGCCTGTCAAAAGTTTATTGGATGAAAAAGAAATCAGAAGCTTCATGGCTTTTTTCTTTCTGTGCTGAAGCAAAGATGTGCCTGTTAAGCAAGGCACTGCATCACAGCAAGGCTGTCAGAAAGACATGCAGAAGAAAATCTTCATGGTCAGATTCTCAGCTGCTTAAATCCATATAGCTCCACTGAGGTCTGTGAATTTGTGACAGTTTAAGGCATACCAGCTGACAGCCTGAACCCGTTTAAGTTTCCCAGCTCAAAACACACCTGCCTTATCTTTTTTGAGATTCCAAGAGGCATATCTCTCTGTGTTCTTTGTGGACTTTTACAGAACCTGCAACTTACAGAGTGTTTTCCAGACCATCTATTTGTCTTCTCATTAAGAAAGAATATTGGAAAAGACAGGATTTCTAAACTTCTGAAAATAAACTTCAGCCAAATATAAATTAATTAGTCATGCCATGCTCTTCTGTTTCTGTGAGCCTATGCTTGAATATGTAGGAGAAGCTGGAACTGAGACATGAGTAAGAGAAGGTTACTTTATTACTAGAATCTTTATGGAGTCACAGTGACCCTTGTCATGGGCAGTTCCAAGGAAATCTTGAACTAAGCAGCACCCTGGATATTGAAGAATGTTATCTAAGACCTCTAGGGTTTGGTTCATGGTCAAATCTGCTTAAGCCCTATGGGAAGGCTTATGACATAACACATCAGCTAAAGGAAGGAGAGAGAGTGTTAAAACCTGGTGGAAGTTCTCACTAGTTCGATCTTAGCGTAACTGCACTGCAGTAAAAACTAGCTTTACAAAACACCAGCAGGGATAAGAATCTGGCACATGTCCTCACTGCTCATTCTTACTTACATGCTCCTGCCCTCCCACAACTCTATAATCTGCAGAGGAAATGCTCCTGATACATCCAGATCCTGGCCTAAAGTATCTATTTTTACATAATTATTTGCAATATAATGTTAGTCTGCCCCATTTAGAGTCTGAGGCTTATTATGAAATGGAATTGTTTTGTTTTTGTCATTCTTACGAACCTTACCTCTGGTAACTTCTGTCTCTCTTTTCCTTGCTTGAGTTGCTGCCCAATATGCCTGGCTGAATTCCTCGGAAAGTCTTGCTTTCCTTGCTCAGTCTGGAGCATTTCTAAATACTGACTCAGTGTCTCACAACCCCCATTGGTGAATTCAGAATTTGCCTGTGTCCACTTATCTTTGCAGCATTTTGCATTACACGGAGAAGTCGCTGTTGATTTTTCATAGGTTTTCAAAAGCTTTTCAACAACACCATAGTTCGACCTTGAGTCAGCTGAACGCGGGCGACCGGATAAATTACTTGGTCTCCAGTCATGCTCGTGAAGCATGTGCCTATAACCACTAGTATTTGGAAGTCCATTCATGTGTTTCTGTTGCCCTGCTGTCCTGACAGCTTTGCTAGGGTTGTTAGTTTCTTGCTCCTTTGCTGCAGAGAGCTTGGGATTTGAAACACGTGACGTATTTACAGTTTCTGCCCTGCTAGTAGCAGAGTCACACACTGGACCACAAGGTTTGTGATCTTCTGATGCTGTTTGAGGCACCTGATTTTCCTGCAGAGCATTGTTACATTTATCTGTGTGAAATACAGTCCGATTAAACTCATCAATCTTTGCTGCTAGCATTTCATTTCTTTGGGTCTTTCCCAAAGTACACCTGGTGTTGTCCAAAAGATCATTGTGCAAGGCAGCAGGGGCATAAAAGTCATTACTGTAAAAAGGGCTGCTGTGAGACTTGGTGTTTTGTTTCTGATGCATCTTGTTGCTTTGGGCCATATTTCCATCTGAACAACTCTTTTGGGCTGACAGTGGGGAAGGCTCATTTTTATTGTCTTTTCCAAGCTTGCCCATATCATATGCCCAGGTGTTGTGGCAGAAATTTGTTGGAACATTGCACTCATTTTTGGTTACAGGTACTGCAGCAGCTACCATCACAGGGACTTTCACTGCCTGCCCTTCATTTGCACAGGCTACTGCAGAGTTATTTTTATTTACAGGTGAAGGATTCCTCAGTTTTCCCCCATTCCAACAATCCTGAGCCTTGCAATTGCTTTTGATGCCTGGATCTCTTACAGGTGCTTCTGAAAGCTGTACGATTGAAGAAAGTGAGTTTGTTAGGTGCCGAGAAGTGCTCCGTGGAGGAACTGGTGGAGCTTCCTTCTTTTGCCAAGGTCTGAAATCTGTTCTTATGTCACCAGTAAGACTACCATAAGAAATGTCCTTCAAAGCCTTGGTGGAGCTCATCAGATTTTTCCTATTATTATGTTCCTCTGTTCCAAAAGCAACTGAAGTCTGTGTTTCATTGCTGGACACATGGTTCATCTCAGGCAGAATAACTGTGTTTTGGGTTTCCACAAATTCCCCCAGGAAAGGAAGTGACTTCATTCTGGAAATAACAGAAGAGGTGTTTTAGGGATGAGCAATAAGGAACATTCCAGAGGACCTCAGCATGGATTAATTCTCCCTAGGAGCAGGTGTTTTAACACTGGCTACTTAAAAAGGTTTGGGAGCAGTATTGCTGCAGCTGATACACCCAGCATAATCGAAACACATGCAGAAAATCTGAGGAAGGATCAACAAATGGAATTTGTATTCCTTTCTTTTGCCACTAAAATTCTTCTGAGTTTTTTACTTGACTGTTTTCATATCTATGTTACAGTAAGTACAGTAGGACCTTTTTCTAATGACTCATAGGAGTCCACCTGACTAAATGAAGAAAGCTGGAGGACAGAGTACACCCTTACTTAGGTTTCATAACCTTACACATGAGATCTGTCTTTTGATATCTGATTAAAAAGCACCTTTAGAAGCTATGCATCAGCTATCAATCAATTTGTTCTAAAGATACAAACAGTAGCCCAGCTAAAATAATGAATTAGTGACAGACTTTTAACTGATTGCATGATGGAGTGTGAGAAATCCCTCTGATTTTTGGGAGCATCTGAGAAGGTTCAGTTTTACCTGAGAATTTCTGAACAACTCAAGAGGCAGTCTGGCGTTTAGCTTGCTAGAGAAGACAATGAACACTGAATTTTTAACAGACGACGGAATGTTCACTTGCCATACTTTTCAGGGTCTGACTTGCCATCTTTCCACTAGTACAAATGCATGGTGGTTCTATCCCCTCTCTTGCTTTTTTCCTGCTCTTGGATCATCAGTTCCTGACAAATACCCCTTGTTTAAGGCTAGATTTGGGCCTTAAGTAAGAAATTCCCAGCCTGACAAACCCCTACAGCGTTGTATAAAACCACATAGAAACGGGGACAGAGCAGACAGAAATATCTGTTCACTTTCCCAATCCTCTGTACAGCCATTAGAAACAAATACAATTTCATCTCATATAAATACTAATCTGAATCTGTAGGTTCTGTATATAAAATCCTCTTTGCTAGTAAAATGTGGCTTTGTATCATATTTTAGCATGTTGCATTTGAATGTTTTATGCTGAGCACTAAAACACTAGGAGGGTAGGAACTGCTCAACTACTAATAAATCCAACAGCAAACCTGCCTTCAAAGTGAAAAGCGTAAGGAGCATTATTCATTTCCTTCCTCCAATATAAGAAGTCCAAACATGTTTTTACCTTCTGTGATTGGACTTCTTTCGAATTTCCTCTTGATAGCTGCATAATTCTTCACTGACTCTGGCAAGTTCTTTAAGAGCCTTTATAAATATAAAAACAGTTCTTTAATATATACATTTAAAATGATATTTCCAGAATTATTATGAAACTTGTGGTCATTTGCATTTAAGATTCACAGCAGAGGGAAGTAATATGAAAAAAGAAAAAAATGCCCCCACCTTATGAACAGAGGTAAAGAGCATGCTGTTTACACATTTAAACAGTGAGAAGACACTCATTGATAGCAAACCTGGGAGCAAGTAGAGACAGTGACTTGTAAAAAGCTAAAATCAGGGAGATCAGCTCTTTACCTTAACCTGGCAGGCCAAAGTCCTCAGTGTTTTCCTCCCCCTTGTAACTGAAACATGCTCACACTTTACTTACTACATTGAGATCACCAAAATAATTCTTGGTATTTTGCTCGGAAGTTTTAATGGTGAGGCTGTCTTCAGGTTCCTCATGGTTATCAAAGGCCAGATTGTCCATTAACAGAGTATTGTTTCTGCTCTTGTCTCTGGGTTCCTTCCATTTGTGTCCTGTTGTACCAAGCAGACTCCCTTTCTCCATTCTGCTGTTTGCCACACTGTGCTGATGGTTTGGCTCCACTCTGTCACTCTCTTGTGAAGTAGGGGAATGCATGGACAGCTGCAGCATCTTGCTCTGAATGGCCTTGCTATCATGGATGGTCATATTGCTCTCCCTTCTAAGTTTTACCTCCTGGTAAAGCTGAAAAGACAATTGAACCTTCTATTAAATCATGGTATTGTAATGAACTTTATGTCAAAACCCCTTACTTATCTTCTGTTTTGAATGATGCTTCACTCAGTAGCACTGATTAGAAAGATTCTACATGTGGTAGTAGGAAAGTGCTGAGTCACCTAGTGTGTTAATTCAAACATCATGATTGCTTGCCACAGGATAAAGCTGCTACTATTCTCAAACTCTCTGCCATAATTTTAATGAATGGCTTTCCACTCATGGTTGGGACTGGAAGAGATCTCACGAGATAACTGACCCTGCCTTGAGCTGAAAGCTGCATGGTTGTTTTCCAAATAATATCAGCACACTATGAGGGGGACAAAACTGTGATCTGATAGATAGGGAATGTGGGGGACTGTGACAGAGAGAGAGTGTTCTGGCTACGTTACAGCCTCTTAAAGCATATTATTTGAAGCAGAGGAAGTGAATTCTCATCAAACACAGTGCCATCTGCACTAGAGCAGACTCTTCCAGTTCTCAGACAAGTGGAATTCTTCCCTATGACTGGAGTGATAAATCAACACTGCAGAATGGTATTATTTGGCAACATGCTGTCACCCTCTTTTTTCATGCTATCCACTGAGATCCAGTGGCTTCATTAGTAAATGAAAAGGTATTTATTCTGGTCACACAGCACATTCAAACTAGGAACCAGGGTAAATTATAAATTAGAAAAAATGGCAACATCATAAAACTCTCTTCTGCTTACAGTATAATTTCCAGTGCCAAGAATCTCATAGCTCTTTATAAACATTCATTCTTAACTTGCTCTCATAAAGAAAGCACACAGGCACCTCTGACAGCCATCTGCCTGCCCTCTCACAGCACACAAGGCCATCACAACAGCTTTTGGAAGGACAGTGGAAAAGAATAACAACATGCAGAACATGTGGCCATTTCATGGGTAGTGCTGTGGATTAGAAGTATTCTCACGTTCAGAGACTTAACACTTGACCTCATCCCGGGTTTTCAGATTTCACTTCCAAAGCCCAGCTGCTCATGGAAACTGAGGGCTGAACTTTGCAATTTCCAAGAAATAAGAGCCTCATATGGATTCAGCATAGCAGTAAGAAGGAAGGATACTACCCCATAATACAATCTTCTAAACCCCACAACTCTTCCTGGAGGAATTAAGTTAGGTTTGGTGAGCTGGAGAAAGCTACCGAATTAAAATACAAGCTGATAAATGAGCACAAGTTTTACTGAGGAATTCTTTCTACAGATAATGGCATTTAAAAGGTATCTATCTTTCCTTTTCTCCATCCATGTGGCTTGTGGAGAAGAAATGTCAGGCACCTGAAATCAGCAGCAGTTATAGTCACAGCTTAAGAGGGGACCTTAAGAATTCAATAACCTCAGGGTATGATCTGTAGTTTTGTTTGGCCCTGCAGTAGCCAGCAAATTGCTTCATTCTCTTTCCCTCAGCCCCATTCCATTCTTTATCGCTTTTTCCGTCTCTGTCATGCTTTCCTAATCTCTGTGCTAATAAAGAATACGATGAAAACAGTCCTTGCTGACATTGTCAGGCCTACTAATAGCCAGAATACCTTTTCATTCCTGTCATTCCAAATCAGCTCTTATAACCAAGAAAATGAAATTCAGCTACATATACACATCACATTACTAACTTTTGAAGCATTCTCAGCTTGACAGCAAAATTAGGGAAGACTGCACAGAAAAGTCCTAACACAAAAGACAAAATCTGGCAAAGACCATCATACCAAAGTTCGCAAGAATTGTGGGTAAAATATAAGAGAGATGACATTATGGAGTTCTGCTGCAGGCTGGTTTAATGGGCAGTGTACGGCTGCAATTCCTTTGGCTCTGTCCATTTTCCCTCTCAGTTTCATGTGAGCAATCTCTGCCATACATTCCTGTGTTGCTCAGCCACAGGACAGTGCTGGCAGAGAGCAAGCAAATCTACTCCATGTAGATGAAAAATGTGGAAAGCTCACCAATGAAAAAACTTGCCCCTATAGGCTGCCAAGCAGACTCAGTTAATGCATTAGAGAGTGTCAGAGGGTTTGGCTGCAGGGACAATTTGGGGGTAAAAGAATAATAAATAATTGCTGTGACTATTTCTGGAAGGAGATGCATTGCAAATAGCAGGGACTGTTTGCTAGTATGTGTAAACACAAGTGTTTTCAGAACTTTCATGCTATTTACTGTACCTGTTTTCTCTCTCAAGAACCATCCACAAAAGGAACAGGTTCTAGCCAGAATAATTCTGTATCATGCAGTATTTCATATATATATATATATAATTTTTAATATTACCATTTGCTCCAACAGACCTGTGCCATCTAAAGCCTTTTTGCTGGATAATTATGATACCTAATTTTTTGTTACTAAATATGCATTTTCTTAAACCCCATATTGTTCAGTATTTACTTGAAAAAAGCATGTGTAATATGGGCAGCATATCTCGTGCCCAGTTGAATTGTCAGCAGTATGCACAGCCAATAATCTCACAGCTCACAAAGCCACATTTCACCTCCTACCTTGTATTCATGACTATTAAATGAGCAATTGCAAATACTGCTTAATCCCAGGATTTTCATCCTACCAGCTGTTAGAAACTTCCAGTGACACATAAGAAATGCAGAAAAAAAATTGAAGAAACTCCATGTCACTTCACCCCAAGCGAAAATGGTAATGCTCAGATTTTTTAAAAGTACCTCTTCTATTTTCTTCTGCATGACCTTCCATTGACATTCCCATTCTTTCCTTTCATTGTCAAATCTCTCCAGCAATTCCATTTTTTCTTTATTCCAGTTCCTCTCGGTATTCTCCAGTTGTTCACGCAGGTCCATGGCTAAAGTCTGTGCCACAGCAAAGACAGCTCTGCTCTTTTTCTTTCTTTCCTGAATGTTTCCTGGAAGTTTATGAGAATAAGGCTTATGTTTTATTCTAGCTTTCAGGGAACAAAGACAACCAAGGAAATTCCCAAAATTAATAACAGAAATGAGCTTGCTGGAGACAGTCTTATACAGTTTCTTGATTATTTGTCTGGAGTGTGACTCAAATATGGATGAACTAAGCATTATAGGACATAAACCCAAAGGCAGAGATGCCCAGTCTGGAAAGGGGAGGTGAAACACATTCAACATTACAGAATTCAGTAACAGAATTCTGTCACAGCAGGCTCTGTACCATGATCACTTTGCATCTTTGACATTACTCTTCACTATAAATGTGTTTCCAGTGAATTTGAGTCCATATAATATTGAATGGCACTTCAGGACCTTGGGATCCTGCAATATCTGCCTTTGAGGGTGAAAGCTATTTTTATATTTGTTCAAAAGACAACTGCCAATGTAAAAGTATCATGTTTGCTCACGCACTCCTTGCACGCATGCAAGAAGCAAGACAAGGACTGGTACTCTTTTGACAACTGGAGACTGCAAACTTGATATATGCAGGGAATTCTCATGGCTACATGAATGCTTTGGAATTCTTGAAGAAAGACAGAACAGGAAAGCTAATAACAGGTACAAACTCATATACAGTAGAAATAATTTATATAGAAGGGACAGAAGGTCACCAAATAGGGTTCCAAAAATTTTGGATTTACAAATTAGATCTATAAACATTAGTTTCAGGACCAGCATAGGGAAAACTAGAAAATATTCCCCAACAGCACTAACTCCAATACAGATCACTCAGTTATGATGGCTCCTGTGATATATACACAGGGGTTGATACTTGAGTTGTTGTGTAACCTAGGTGGTCATGGAATCTAGTTCTAGTAATAAAATGCTTCTGCATTGCTTTCTTCTCCTGCCAGAAATCAAATAGGCAGGCAATTGAATTATCAGAGAGTTAACCAGGAGTATGCCCTTTAGGAATAAGTTTACCTTTCTGCAATTTGTTAATTTCTCTGACTGATGATCACTGATTGTCAGCTCACAGGAACTGCTGATTTTAGTGTCCACATTTTCTATGATATAGTAAAAATTCATTCCTGAGCAATCTTCTTCCCCATCCCATGTTACTGACAAGTCTTGTTGATTTTGCTGTGGCTACCATATAATCACCATTTACCAGTGTCTGCTTTATTTCAGCTGACTGGGAAGAGGATGCCAAACTTGGAGTCAGCTTCTTTCATGTACAAGTAAGCAGAAGAGCCCAGATGAAACCCAACAGGTTACTTAGGTCTTTGAGTCATAGGAATTCCCTGGGCAGGATCGCCCAAGCCATCATGGGCCCAGCCCTAACTCAGGGCTTGCAGAACAGTTTACCCTGAGCACCTGCCTTGGAGCTCTGAAATGACAATCTGTCCCTCAACTACCTTCAAACAGATTTCAAACCCATCTTCTTTCCCCTGCCTAAAAACATACTGAGCAACTTCATAAGACCATAAAACTCCTTGAAACTAGGAGCTGCTGAAAGACAGCACAGAATTCTCATCAAAAAAGAAGCCTAGTACTGGTTTGCTCATGGCCTCAAGGAATGCAGCCAGGCTACAGAGACTGCCCCTCTCCAGGCCAGTGCTCCAGCCTTGTGCCAGACTCCAGTAAGCATTGACCAAAAACAACTTGCAAAAAAATTCTGTTACACTTAAGATCTATTGCAATCTAAACATCTATCACTAACGAACTTCAAGAATATTGCAGTACTTTCTCACTTTGCTAATTCAAAGGTTGCAAGTTTTAGCACTGTCACTTGATTTTTTCTTTTGGTTACATTTATGTCTTTACAACCTTTCAGGATACCTCTGAGAGATAAACAAAAGTCAACTCTCTGCTCCACTATAATCCTTATACAAATACACATCAGAAAAAAAAATTAAAAACCCCCATGTGTAAATGTGGTACATTCATGAACAATATAGGCAAACATAATCAGTCAACAACTTGCACAAATGGTGATTTTGCTAGTGCACGATTAGTAATAATGGCCATGCTTTAGTCAGCCACATATTACTAGAAAGGTCAGTATTGTAGAGCATATTTGTTTTTACACACATAAGAATAGATATGTACTCCTTTCAAGCATGAATATAGCATTGAAAAGGCCTCTGGTGTGTCCTTAGCGCTGGAAGCTCTATTGCCATGTCAGCATTCATCTAAATTTTCAAATTGTTTCATAAGGAACTCTATAAAAAAAGACCGAAGACAGAAGGAAATCAAGTCTTGAAAGAGGATAGTTACAGAAGTTACAGATGGTCTCTTGTAGCTCTAAGATCCACAAAAGGCTTGTATTGTTTCTTACGCTTCTCTGATTTCCCCTTGACATAAATTCTGAGAAGAAAACTCATGTTTATTGATGCTAGCAGCTGGATGACTATACAGCCTTGCTGCTGTTGCACAGTGGATTAGTTCCTTAGAGACTTTGACTCCTATTTCTACTTCTCTTTCTCTCCACTTTCCTTTTTTCTCGGTGTTTCCTTTTGGGTTTTTTCAGGGTTGTTTTGCTAGAGTACAATCTGCAGTCCTGGTAGTACACCCTTTGTGTGTATAGTGCACCAAGATTTCCCCATGGGTGTTTTACATTGGTTAAAGCAACCCAAGGCTTGTAAAATGTCACATTATCATTTGCTCTGTGGATCAGAACAATATCTGTGCTCTTGCAGTATTGGCAATTTCTGCATGTCCTAGACAAGGTCAGAAGCTTATTACGGCAATCAAATTAAGCAAATAATCAATTTTGTCTGCATCAGCTGCATTTTCCCTTAACTTTTCCTTTAGCCCTTCCTCCTCTCAAGCAAAAAATGTTTTAAGCAACTATTTGATGTTAGTCATGATTCCCCCATATCTTACCCTTTCTAGTCAGATATTAAAAATGCAAGATAGTTTGCAAACAACCTCTAGCAACTTCTGAAAATAATCTGCTTGACATCAGCTGAGATGTTATTTTCAACAGTTTAATCAGATTGGATGTGCATAATCATTCAGATACACAAATCTTCCCTTGTTTTTACAGAAAAAAAAATGCAACCAACTTGCATTTCCAAATAAGTGCTGTATTTTGGATGACTAAGAAAATTGTAAACATATGTATTTTTTCAATTATAAATGGGTGCCATGTGTCATGATAACGTGAACTTTATATGTTAAAAGAAAGTACAGTTGAGTGAGAGAAAGGACAGAAAAGGAGGAATGAGAGTGAAAGAAAGAGAAAAAAGAAAAAAGGGAAAAGAAAGAAAGAAAGAAAGAAAGAAAGAAAGAAAGAAAGAAAGAAAGAAAGAGATTCAAGTGCACACAATACTGTCATGCCAATTTGATTAATATATCTCTGCCTGCACTGAAAAAACTAACTGAACTTTAAGAATAAAGACCATATATAACATATATGAACTTCACATTACATATAAATAACATTAAGAGGATATAATAAAGAGTTATTTAAACAGTTTGCCACATCAGAAATTTACCTTCTTTTTTAAACTTAACTGTTCAAAAACACTGACTTACAATAAGCTGCAACCATACCTTTCATGGAATAAGAAATCCTTTAGGAGTTTTTCAGTCCATTTTCAGGCAGCAGAGAAAGCAATGAAACACACAGCCAGCAAGGATCCTGTTCTGTGAATCTTGATCTTTAAAAGAAGTAAGAAAGCTAAGCAAGACACAACCTTTCAACTGGGACAGGATATGCAACCCTCTTTGAATAAATCCTCAACTTTTGCAAACTGGAAAACAGTTCCGTTGAGCATCATCCCCGCAGCTGGCTTCCACGTGACGTCAGTGCACGGAGGATGGTTTTAAAGCCATCCCTTCCAACCCCCAGCTTTGTAACTTTATATCTCCTCATATTTTGTGTAAACAACTCCAAGTCCAGGACATTTTTAGGTTTTATAGTGCAATCCAGTCTTTAAAGCTTGCCAAAGCAGCTAGTGTTAATATCAAAGCTATGACAATAGGCAATTTTAGGTTTCTTTAATTGTTGTCCATGCTGTAAAGGAAGATTTTTTGCTATCTTCCAGACCCAGTTTTCAGGGTTATATTTTTGTGGGATCATTTTGAGCTTTGAAACTTGATCCTCCTTAACTGCTTTGTAAAAGAAGTTTTGTTTAAAGCAGTGGGTTTGTTGGTTAACAGCTATCTTAAAGAGCTAAAAGCAAACCACTCCTCCCTAAAATCCTTTTCTGTATTCTAAATATGCTCTCCCTTATGAAATGCAGAATTACTGGGCACTGTGTAATCCTACTGCCTTGCATTCTGGAAATGGCAGTAACGGTTTCTTTGGGATATACCCAAATATTCCTGAGACTTTATAATGTTTCTGGATCAGATTCTACAGTCTGTTAATTCACTTTGTATCTCAGCAAAGCAAAGCCCTTGAAATTGGATGAAGAATCTCCCTTGAACAGGGAAACTCATCTCTGGCACAAGGCTGGTAAAGAAGGTCCAAAAACACCTTGGGCTGGATATAAATCCCTGGGAGTGTCCATAGCAAGTGCTGGCAAGGGATGAGGGAAGGGAGTGTGACAAAAGCAATGCAGCAAGTGAAAGTCCACAGGAGACCCTGAAGCCAGAGCAGCAAAATTCAGCTGGCTCCCCCTGCTGAGCCGCAGGCAGGAGGAGCCCAGCTCGCTGCCCAGGTCTCTGTCCATCACGGTAACTCCCGCGGCACCGTGGGTTAAACTCTCACTTTTTGGCATCCCGAGAGAGACCTCCGGGGGGAAGCTTCACAGGCACTGCCCTGCTGGGTACTCGTGCTTGAGTGTGTCTGCAGACAGCAACAGAGACAGGCGGCAAATTCACCTTTCAGGGAACATTTTTTCCCCATGTGTGCCTGGAGAAGGGCCACAAAATACTCGATTCAGGCAGCATAAAACTGGACAAATCCTTCTGTCAGACAGACGTCTTGGAATGCCCTAAGCAGGAATATATTTTTGTGGGCAGTGCAGCTGATGACAAGAGGATCAGTGAGAAAAAGGGCACGATAGGAGGATTCACACATTCTTTGCTTAGTCAGCGCTCTCTTCGTTAGAACAGTAAGTTTTTATCTGGTAAAATCCATGATAAAATCCACAATAAAGATTTTAACTCCGGGTGCATTTTATAGTAAATACCAAACCAGGTTTCAAGGAAAACACACTTTTTCTCCTTATATGGTCTAGCTGTAAGTCTCAGCGAATACACTAAATGGGTGCTTATTCTGCTCCCATGTAACTTAAATAATGAGACTTCCGCTATTCGTGAAAATTGTAATGATCTAAAAATTGAACAAATATGCCCCAAGTACACAACTGGATGTTCCTGAAGAAAATCTGAGACTCTAAACTCTGAGGATTTAAATCTAAAGAAACATAAAGCATGACTTTCTTTTGTGAGGTTAGGTCTCAAGTGCCAGCTGACATAGCTGGGAGTGAAGCTGGAGCGCTTGGGAGCAGAACTGAGCCCACAGCTGGAGGCCAGGCATCACAGCACCCCCTCCTCCCTGAAGCCAGCACAGCTGCACTACTGCACATGAAGGCAGACTCTTAAGACATATTTTTTTACTCTTATCCATCAACATAGGTTATTATTCTTCTGTCTTTAATATTGCTAACTCTATGCCTCTTGTCTTGCTACGTGGACTCTTTGAAGTAAAAACAGTAAAAATAAATAAAACAATGGGCTAAATCCCAGGCTTGAGTTCTCAGCCAGGTAAAAGCCTACATTTCTATCAGTGTGAGGAATTAGCATTGTGTGAGACTCCGGGGCTCATTAGGAGACAAGCACTGGACCCACCTCATAGGTCAAAGGGATATGTTAAATTCATCCTAATATGGAAAAGGTGATAGAAAGAAAACATAAAGTGAGTTGTAAAAACATGAGCTCATTGTTCTATATACCCTTAAGTGTAGCAGTAGAGAATTCTGCTTTTGAAGATAAGAAATTATTCAACAGAGATGGTCCCTCCTCCAGCATCAGGAGACAAAGCAGGCAAATGTGGCTTCTTGGCATCTGGCACAGATAAAATAAGCAGGAAGACTATTGTAGGCTTATTACATCCAACATATTGCTTCCACAGGAAAAGTATATTTTGTCCATATTTGGTACCAGCACTGCTTGTGTCAAAAGTCAGCACCTCAACAAAAACGGTGCAAGGGAATTTTAAACAAGACCTCTGCTAAACTTCTCTTCATCATGCAAGACTAGAGAAAAAGCAGCATGAGTTTCAGCATGGGCTATAATCTGATCACATACTCAGGGCAGTGACTAACAAAATATACTCAAGACCACTTCATGGCATCTTTGACCATGCTGCACCAGCTTAGTTAGGGCACACCCATTCTGCTATGGCCACCAAAGCGAGTGACAAGAAGGAGGAAGAGCACTGCTGCCACTGCAATCAACCCAACCTCACCATTAGATTTCTGAATGACGTACACCTTGATAATCCTGGTATATACACCTCGGGAGTGGATATATACAATGGGAAATGAGCAGAAGGGAATACTAATTCTGTCTCTTACTGCTGTGTGCTTCTGCAATAGGATATAACTCAGTGGAGAAACAGAGCCAACTAAGTGTTATGTCATGTCGCTGCTCCAAGGTTACATTGGAAATCGGTGGCAGATACTTTAGATGTTTACTTTAAATAGAGCCACCGTAATTTTCCCCATAGGCAACTGCATGTGTAATGGCAAAAGCTGGATTTGAATATCACTTCCCCGGCATTAAATCAGAGACAAAAATGTAAGCCAATGGGAACTCCATCCCTGATACTGATGCCTTTAGAAGTCTCCTACTCACCTATCAGATTCTGGGGTGATTAAGGAGAAGGGCATGTAATACCCTGAAGCTCTGCTTGTTTTCGTAAACAACTCCTGAAGTTCATGTGCAGTTCATCTCTTTTTATAACACACATCTAGACAGCCAATTTTTTGTTTTGGGCAATTTTCTATTTTCCAACCGCCAGGCATATCTCTGCACTATAGCACCTGCTCTCTTCTAGTTTTGATTCCGAAGCACTGGTGACATGTGTCAGCGGACACTTATTCTATCTCTCAGCTGGAGCTTCGGGCATGGATATTTTTGGTTAAAAGAAATATCTCTGAACCTGGAGAAAATGGTCCTCCTAACATAATGGGAATTTTTTGGTAGCAGTATAAGAGAATATCTGTACAGAGATTTTTGTCAGGGTATTCAGAGCCAGCTCTAAACAGGAAACAAATTTAATTGAATTTTTCTGGTAGCATTAAAGGAAAAAAATACACCTATTCCCTAAATTACATAAAAAAATTCATTGGAGATAGTGCCAATTTCCACAAGTGCAAAAATACCATAATTAGATCTACAGAAGCAAGATCCTTTCCTTTTGGAAGAACTTGGAATATATCCTCTGGCAACATAGGACATAGAAATCTAATATTTCAGGGAAGTGCTAAATTAAGGCAATCTCACAGTTCAAATTCAACGACTTTTTTCTCCTGGAACATTAATATTTCACCAGAATATTCCAAAATGGAAACTGTGAATCTCCTAAATGAGATTTCAACTGACGGGTAACCTGGCATATCCAACTCCTTGTAACATGCAAACAAAATCTATATTCTTCTTACTATTTCTCTTCAGAACTCTGAGCTGTGCAGCAGGCACAATCAGTGAATCAGCAGTGTTCTGTCTGTGTCTGCCCTGCCCAACTCCAATACAGTCCTGCTAGAGGATGCTGATGTATTCAGCTGCATTTCCTCGCTCACCCATGAGACGGTCTTTGCCCAGCAAGCCAGTTACTGAGTGGGGAGAATCTGCTTCCTTTCTTGGCAAGTATAATTACTGCATTTCGTAATATGAAGTTATTTCTATTTAGCAAGACATAGAACACTTATTTCTTTGGCTAGATCTTATCTTCTGGCTGTGGATAAATGTCAAAATTCATTCTATTAGCTTTCTCAGCATCTTTTAAAGTTGTGCAATATCTGGTGTGAAACAGATCAGCAGCTCAAATCACTCCCTTCAATCTGAATGCAAAAGGACAAGAAAAACACATCTCATTTCTCACTGAGATTTCTGTGTGAGGCTCATAACCATTCTCCTTGCTCATGAGACTTCTAAAGACTGTGGGGAGCTTCTAAAATAATTTTGTATGCTTTGGTGTGCTTTAATTTCAGATTGCTGCCTGTGCAATAGGCTCCCTAAATGTCCCAAAAGGTCTCAGCTTTGATTTTGCTTTGTTGATGCCTGATGGAAAGCTCCAGCCTTTATGCAAGAAAAAACACTGTAAGAAATCAATGGGGTTGTAATTGCCAGTGCTGTGCAGAGATTATCTCCACCTCTCATCTTAGTAATTCATTTTTACCTTTTCTGATTTCTAAGAAAGAAACAAATCTTTCCCAATTACTTGCCAAGATTTATTATTCAATATACGAATTCAGTGTATTACTACTTTAGAGTATTCCTGTTACTGATACACTCTCTGTAAATCAAACCTTCTCTACTCATTTTTATTACATACAACACCAAGAAAGGTATAAGCAAGTGTGGGTTAAAAACTAGCCAGAACATCAGGTTTTAGATTAAGTACGATTTTTGTCTCTTATAGAAATTGAGTCAGTAACATTTAAGAAAACACAAATGATTGGGTTTTCCTCCACAGGAGATATTAAAGCAGAAAGAAACTGAAAAAGTCAGTCTTGTGCTAGGATTTGGTATAACAAGTTTAAGCCTTAAATGATTGTATTTTTAATGTCCAAATTGCAAATCTATGGGGAAAAAACCCCTAGTATTTCCAGCACCTGCTGAAAAACAAAAGGCCCTCTCCAGTTACAGAAATCCACTGTGAATTATGGCTTGATCATCTCTTGCCATAATAGTTTTTAATATGTGGAACTTAATTTTAGGTAACTGCATAAATTAGATCATCTTAGAAACTCCTCAGAATTACTTTGGGCCTGACTTTATCCATAACTGGAACACCAGTCAAAGCTATCTATTAATCTCACATATATTGATTATAATTTCCTTTAGACATCTCACTAACTATAAAATGGATAATGATGGATATTTGGATTGAATCAAGGAGTTGAGTGATTTAGCTGATCAAGGTTACTGCACCTGAAGAGTATATTGAGGGAAAGCTAGACAAAGAGAAAAATACTGTATTATTTAATAATGAATATTTTTACTATTTTTTTCATTCTCATAATAAAAAAATTATTGCCCCATCTCTTGCCGCTCTCTGAGGATTTTCCCTCAAAATGATGTCTCAGCTATTTCAGGTAGCAGAGCACAACCTAGGCATGGAGATGAACTGTTCTCACCGGGGAATGAATTAAGTGAACAGAAAGCTAACATGATAAATCAAAGGGAATCCTTACAATTGCTAGAAAAACAGCTGCTTTATTTATTACCATTCTTTACTACTACTTTATTCAACATGGAAACTGCAGAAAAAGAATTGTCATTAATACACATACTTTTTCACCTTTGCAGAATTCATATTTGTGGGACTCAGTGGTTTCAGCATGGGTTGAATAAAATAGAAAAGTGAGATTCATCGGGCATTTCAGATGAGGTTTTCATAGCGGGAGATCTACTGCTTGTAGGAGCTGCCTATGTAAGTGTGAAAGAAAGAAAGGAATCACCTGTACTCTTACTTCAGCCTCTCACAGGCAAGATAGGGATATTCAGTGACTACTGATGCACACCTATGTACACAAGCTTCCCTCACCATGGTCACTGGTTACCAATGGCATGGTTAGACAGGGGTCACTCAGCAAACCAAGAGTTACCATGTCCATTCAAAACTCATGTTGAAATCTGGGGAGAGAATGTAGAGCCGTGGTGGCCACAGACTGGGAAAAGTTACCTGACAAACTCAACACCAGCCAAGGTGACTTACACCGCTCCCATCAGTTCAAGTCAGACTGTACCATGGCCATTTTTCTAGAGCACAGAGAGAATCAGCCAGCCTATATCTCTCAGAATACTCCTCAGCTACTCTGATACCGTCTGTCTCCTCATGCATCTCATTCTCAGAGGCTCCAGCTTCTGGCCACAGTTCCAGATATTGTGCTCTATATACCAACCATTTTGATTTTGTCCCCTCTGTGGGGCCTAATTCACATAATACAGTGTTGAAAAACATTATCATCACAATTATGCAAAATATACATACAAGCTCTGAAATAAAACTGCAGAATAGACATAGAATGTGGTTTTACTATTTGTATGAGGCTAGAATACAAATTCTTTTCCTGGGAGTGGGAAGAGGAAAGTAACAGAGTCCTCACACCCACTCTGTATATTTCTGTGTCTGATGTGGTGCAAATTAATGAATATTAAATTGGTTGCAGTCCTCAGGGAATTTTTATTCAAAAATTATAAAACCATACAAAGTGAAAATTTCCATTTTCTGTTTGCTTACCTGGAATACCACGGTGAGCAGGTTTCCTATTCAACTGGGTGGCTTTTTGGTGTTTTTTTGAAGTTTTTTTTGTTGGGCTTTGGTTTTGGCAAACAAATAGTCTTCAGTGTTTTTACAGCAGTGGCTATTACAGAAACTATGTCTCTTGCACTTCTTATCTTGGAGGGTGGACAAAATAAACAAACTGAAAATAACACTACAATGAACAGTAAATGATGAATGACTTACAGTACAAAAAACAGTGTAAAAAGGAAGACAAGTTTAAATATTGTTGTGTATGAAAGGGATGAAAATAATACAAGGATGAGAATAAGTAAAATGATAGGCTGGAACATCTGGGAAAGTAAATACAAAGACAAAGAGAACAGTCAATTAATGGAATAGCAAGTCCTAAGTTTCAACAAAATAAATAGTGAATCAGACTATGCTTGTGGAGGGACCAAGTTCCCATCTCCCATTTACTTCAGTAGGAATTCTGCATGGTTGAGCCCTGAAATGTCCAATTGTTAAATGTTCAACTGTTGCTATTTGTTTAGAGAAAATACTAATTAGTTTGTTTTAAATTCGTGTAAGTCCATGCAGTGCTCTACCTTTAAGCTAATGGGAGCTCTACAAGCTCAGAACTACTGCTAGATCAGAAAGTGAGCATGCTAAATGCCATCTCTGTTTGATTTCATGCAATACAAGTATAGTAATTGATTAGCTTTAAACTCACTGCGTCTGTGACTTTCTGATACAAGGAAACAAAAGACTAATTAGTCAGCATAGGAATAAGAATAGCTTTCAGCTTCACCTGGCAACTACTTCGACTGTAAACTAGCAAGACAGCACAAAGTAAATTAACACAGCAAGAGACTTACAAAACATTGGATAGCATTAACAATAACAAGATATGCCAACTATAGGATTGCATGATAAGATAAGGGTACGTAATTTTCATTTTTCATGGCAAAAGATCTTGAGTCAGCAAGGAGTTTGCTCCCCAAAACCTCTCTGAAACAATTCTGCACAAAAACAAACCACAACAAAGATGCTTGTTACTGCTCCATGCAAGCAGTGATTAACAGGCCTTCAACAAGATGTAATCTATTACAGCAATTACAATATTCACTTTACTGTGTGGCTCTGTGACTCCATAAAGGAGATTTGCATGGTTTCTTTTAATCTGGTGTTTGCCATATTTTCTACAATTTTTGAAATTTAGTATTTCATCCTGCTTAAAATTAATAAAGTTTTCTTTTTTTTCATTTAATAGGAACCCATCCACTATGAAAACAATCATGTCCATTTATGAATCACGTTCGTATGTATGAAAAATACTGTTTGCACTGCCTTTAGTGGCAATGAACACCCAACTCTGTCAAATGCAATTGCAAAACCAGAAAGGAGTAAAATGTTCTACCTCCTAGAGCATAATTTTAATTTCCAGGAGACCATTCACTGTTTCCAGGAGATTTACTCACTGTTCACAAACACTATTGGCAGAATATGTTTTCATATACCCAAATAAGGAATTTAAGTAATATAAGAAACAGTGACTTCTGTGCACTGCCTAGAATAAAGAATTTTCTTTTTGTGCCATAAATCCAATTTGAGGTTTAATTTGCTTGGCAGAGCCTTTTTACCTGTAGGCCGTAATAAGTAAAAGTCTACCTGACTCACTGACAAAGGTTCATCTGCACTTCGATCGTCTGAAGACTTTGGAACTTCGAGTCTGTCGATGAAAGCCTGGAGCTCTTTCCTGAAGGCCTTCATCTGCGCATTGATCCGGTACAGAAGCTCGTGCTCACGTATTCTGCTGCCATCGTCTTCCTCGTCCATCAGTCCAAAGAGGTCCCCGTTAGCTACATAAATTCTTGCCTCTGTGATGATGGTGCTCGTGTCGGAAATTAAGCGATCTATTGTCTTGCCCAGACGCTCCGCTTCAGAGCGAATGTCCTTCATCTGCTGCCTGTCAGTGAAGCTTTTCTGCCACCCAGACGGCGTAGGATAAAAAGACCTGGTGGGCGTCAGGCACCGGATGTTGCGCACCTCTTCGGAGTCACTTTCCCCACCAATGGGACCTTCCCTTTTGCGGTGAGGGGGGCGGGAATCATCATCGCTCTCCTTTTTTCCTGCGTCGCTTTCCGCATCACTGTCTCTGGGGCTGCCACGGATACCAAGGTGAGAGGCCAAGTCGTAGCGCTGCATGTTGGACATTAGGACTCTGTTCTCATACTGGAGCTGCATGACTTTGCCACTCAGCTCGTTGATCTGCATTCGTGCAGCTTTTAGCTCCTCCTGTAACGCTTCTGTCTTGGCATTATCATGGTGCCTAGAGCTCTCATGGGCCCCAGACTTGTACTTGTATTTGTTCAGCTCAGCTGTTATGCGTTTGTTTTGTTCTTCTAAATCAGCTACATTTCTCCTCAGCAATTCTGTTTCATCTTCTACTAGCTGCAAATGCTGTCGTAATTCTGACAGGGATTCATTCTGCTCTCCCAGGAGTGGGTTAGTGGTCCCTGAGAAATCATCTCCTCTCAAATCATCAAGCTCTGCTTTCAGTCCTCTATTTTCTACTTCTAGTTCCACTATTTTCCTCCCAAGAATATTAGCTTCCTCCTCCACAAGCCTCAATCGAAGCTTGAGTTCAGCTTCTCTTGTGGTAGGTGGCCCACCTGCTTCACCTTTTGGCAAGGGACTGTCCAAATCCCCATAAAATGATCTGTATTTTTGCAGCTCATGTTCAAATCTGTCTTTCTCTTTATCAATTTTAGCCATTTTCTTCCTCATCAAGGCTGCTTCTTCTTTGACAAACTGTAGCTGGCATTTCAAGTCTTCATTGTCATCCTTAGGGGAAAAAAAAAAAACAGTATTTGAAGAAACTTGAAGTCAAACAAGAGACCTCCAATGGACTGCCTTAACTTACTAGGTAAGCAATCACAGGTTCATGGCTTTAGATACTAATATATTTTCCTGAAATATTTTTTTCATTGATCAATAAATTAAAAAGAGGGGAAAATACTATTTTACTTGTGACTAAAATTTGCACAGTCCCCAGAAGTACCTTGGGGGGTGGGAAAAGGGGGGCTTGTAAAAAACATTATATTTTCTATGCTTGCAACATTATCAGACTTTACAGTGCTCAAAAATCCTGAAGTCAGTACAAATAGAGCCTATAAATCTTGTTTCACTGCTGCTGTCATTTACTTTTGCCTAAAATACAGAGTAAGTAAAAGCTGGTGGGTTCTGTTGCAGCACCAAGTTTGCTCAGGTGGTCCTTGAGGTTAGTGGTGTCTGACTGCGAATCTGGGGTAAGAGCTCTTCCATTTCACAGGAAAACAAAGGGCAAAGCAAAAAGCAAGCCAAGTACAAATATGTAAACCATGTACCCCATTTCCATAGTTCTCCGAAGTCTCCACCTAAGAATCAAGGCTACAGTTACTGCAACATACCTCTGTTGGTGTCTGCTGTGATTTTTTTTCAGATTTTGGTAGGTCTTTGCTGCCTCTCCTTTTCAGTGATTGCTGCAATTACAACAAAAGGACATGAACTGAATTTTTCTAAAGGTATACTAAAGACGAATATAATTTGTATATCATTAATTTTAAAATATAGTAAATCAAATACAACTATAAAGGAATTAATTTCTTGTAATTTTTGAGATACCAAATATAGAGAAAAGATGCCATCACCCAAAAATGAAACAGCAATGGCACACAAATAAGGTTTTAGTCTAATCAGTCTGTTACCTTTTTTATTCAACACATTTTAAGACTAGTGTATTACAAATGTTTAACACATGACAAGAGTGGTAAAAAAATGGGCATCCCACGTGCTAGCTTCCAGATAGGAAAGCTGAGACAAGCAGTGAAACCCAGCTTGCCCATTCGATATTCACTCTGGTGGGGCCAAGGCACTTTAAAAAAGCCTTAGTCTTAGACTTCATGGTAGGACAGCTACACAAAACAGTGTCACTGAGATCTGTAGCTGACTCCAGTGTACATCTACAAGCACAACATTCTCTGTGTCCCACCCTCAGGCTTCAAGCTTCCAGTGTACTGCAGTCAGTCACACCTCCCTGAGTCTACACTAGGGACAAACTCACACATAGCACTGGTCACTAGGTTTGTTCCGTTTTCAGATCACATTCAAGTAAATGCGATTTAAAACTGCTTGGACTACAAAGTTCTAAAGAGAAACAAATCATACCAGCTCAAGAACAGAAACACGCAAAACAAACAAGCACAGGTCTGCACGACCCTATGAGTGAGATTTTTTGGTGTCCTCTCATCTGCTATGTAGCCCAAGAAAGCGGAAAAGAAACTCCTGCTTTCAGAGCAGGATGCACTGGGACTAGTGTATCCAGCTTGGAGCTGCTGACACCAGAAACTTCCTTATGGAAAAGCAGCAGCAATAAAAAACAACTGCCACCATCCCACTGGCAACACTCAATACTGATCATCAAGAAAACAGCAGGAGACAGGCAAGTGAATGAGAGAATATGTTAATACATAACAACCCTCTTGTAGCTGTTCCCAGTTTTTGTGTTCCCCAGGTAAACTGTAGGCCCCAAGGCAGGACAGTGACACAACCAACACCATCTCCCTCTGAGATTACACTCTGATAGAAAAATCCTTCAAGAAACATACATTTCTCTGCACCAGCTGGGGAAGAATCCAGCTTTATCTAAAAGCCATCCAGTTCCACAGACTGGGAATTAAAATACATTCATAATCCTCAACAAACAGAGTACAGTGAGTGGGTATGCTGCACATAACAGTCCTGTGCACCATTTGCCTGCTGGTACTAATCATCCTCCTTCTTCTGCAGATCAACTCCATTAAAAATTCCTATGCTCATGGACTGCTCATTCAAAAGGAAAAATTAATGCCATAGAAACACTCACATGTAAATCAAATTTTTATGTCTCTTGCAGAAACATTGAATGCTCTCACTAGACCAAACAACAAAACAAATCGAAGATCATAGCTGGATACCTGTAAAACACAGGCTTCTAAAGGAATCCAGAAAAGACATGAAAATAGTTCAATTAACTCATTTTTTTCCTTTAAGTATAAACCCAGCAAATTTGGGATCCAGTCTACAAACAAAATGGTTCTTTTCCAGTCACCCACAAGTTATCCTGTTGTGGAAATGGTACATGGGTTTTTGGAAGGGTTGTTTTGTTGTTTTCTTTTAGAATTTGCAAGTTTATAAAGCCCTAAACTTTTAAAGGAGTAAGTTCTTCCTCTGTATCATCATCATTCATACCACTATGTAGCACCACTTTGAAAAAACCCTTTTCAAATCAGTTTACACTGCAAACTTTTCCTTGCCCCATATTTATGCCAACACTACCCACTGACAATAACAATATTAAACAAACAAACAAACAAGCTGTAGTTAAACTATATTTTTGCTTTATTACCTAAATGTCTTTTGCTCACCCTGTTGAGCTCAGCTTCTCTCCAGAAATAATGAAGTTCTGGAATGCTGGGCTGAACCTTCTTTTGTACCCTACGACTTTTCAGAACATAAGAGAGATAAAAAGTACCTTTCTAAGCTGGATGTGAAACAGAAAACACCTGTTTTTGTCCTTTCTTGCTCTATATTTTTGGTGTTCCTTTTAGTAGTCAGGATAAGAACATCCTAATTACAAAGTAGTTGTAGCTATGTAGTGATTAGGCACTACTTTCTATTCTGCTCTATGTGAATTACAACCAACCCTCCAGAGCTTGTATTGCTCACCAACAAAATCCCAGCATTTAGCAAAAATTTTATAGCAGAAAGCAATGAAGAATGTGCACAATTCAATTAGCAGGATGATGTGGGTAAGCAGATTAGGCCCAGCTGGAACTGGTATGATCTCTTTGCATATGAAAAACACCATGAGAATTTCTGATCACTAGAGGTTAAGATCTCACACATCTCAGCTGACAGATAATTCCCTCACAATCACAGTGTCCCACAGCATCAAGTCAGGGCACTGAGGCAGTGGCAATACCATACTAAACAAAGAATGCCACATATCAAGAAGTATATTTTGCTATAAATATTAATTTTTTGCTATAAATAGTAAATTTTTTGAGCATTACTTCCAGATGTGCATTTCACAATTTACACTATCAATTCTCTCAAGTCTTGTATTACTTCAGTCTTCCAGTTCAATTTTCAACATGAAAATATTATTGCTGCTAATGAAAGAAGCAATGAAATTCATTGCAGCAAAACGGACAAAGGAAAAAAATGTTCAAACTAACATATGGCAGAAGCAAAAAATAGCAACTCAGACTCCTGCATGTAAATCTTCATACCAAACCAAGACTGGACACTACTGCACATTGTTTGTCACTAAAAGCTACCTCTGCTGCTTTCTCAGCTGTAGCAAAAAATCTGCCCTTCATATGCTAGAACTGGTTTTGAGAGATTGTTGTTAAGGACAGTTGGTGAGCTCAGATTTTTTTTTATATATAATTAAAAAAAAAATCCTATTCAGAAGTATCCACAGCCTAGCTAAGGCTGAAGATAAGGTTTGTTTTAGATGCAAACCAGATCACACACAAAGGGCAATTCTGTTGCAGTGCTCAGCAGCATCAATTCTCCAGTGACCTTCACTGGAGTTTACCCAATGTCTTGCTGGAGATGCTAAGCACTTCTCAAGATGGCATAATCCTTCTCTTGCCAACCCTAAATTACAAGCCAAATGTGCAGTCCTAACATCACCTGTCATGCTCAGTGCTTCTCAGGTGGAAAGAGACCTGAAATCTACTCTGAGAATAACACAATACAGAGATAATTGCATCACACTCCATGGAGCAGGAAAGCTATAATATTTTAATATTTAATATTCAGAGTCTTCCCACCTGGTTTTAAGCTAAAACAAATATCTTAGCAATTAATAAAAAATCCTTAAGCAAAACCTACCAAGATCTTTCAAGATGCTTAGTTTTGGTTATTTCAAATCTGATCTAGAGATACATCTAAAAATCAAGGTAGGCAACCTCGGGAGGAATTCCTGACACATCAAGGGATTTATGCATGCACAGGGGCCCCATAACAGCATTTATTCCTCCTCAAAGAACAGGGCAAAGAGAGTGCATCTCCCTGAATCTCCACAGCTACCACAAACCTTCTCATCTGCACAAAACTGTGCTGTACTTGGCTATGGTTAGCTAACTCCCAGCTGCTGTGACACATCTGCAGGGCTTTCAAAAATCAGAGAAAACTTGACACCATCTTTCCAGTCTTGAAAAGTCGATGAATACTGAACAATTTTAGGGCCGCACAAACTTGTCTCTGTGTGGCACAGAGTGACTATGACCAGGGAAATGTAAATTTGTCCTGAGCCTCTCTCTGCATTTTCCCTTTAATCAATATGGCTGTGTAACTCATGGAGCTGGATCAAATCAGACACAACACAGATTTTTTAGTTTTCTGCCACTGGGTCTAATGTAGTAATAACAAAATTGACACTATCCACGTTGGCAAATTGAAAATTTATATTCTCCAACAACAACAACAAAAATCTTTGTTTTTAAAATGTCTTCCTTATTATGCAACTCGCAGTGCAATTTGCCAGCAATTTGCCAGCTCAAGACCCTGGCTTTGTTTGTCATTGGCACAAGTACACAGAATGATACAATACTCCACTCCTTCCACCAGCATTCAAGAGTAGAAGTCTTGAGTATTTCTGTATTCTACTTGCTTGCAAAATTAAGTCACAAATGAAAAAGCAGGGAATAACTGAGATGCAAAAAGAACAGCCTACCTGACCACAAAGCAAACACTAAGCATATCCCTATTAGCTGTACTAATGCTCTCTTCATATTTAAACTGGTTTATTTCAAAAACGCTGCTGAGGAGCAATACAAAATGGAAACAATCTTTACTACTTCACTAGAGAGACAAAAATAGTTCTCATGTACTTGAATGATTTCATATTGTAGAAGAGAAAAGAGAAGCTGACCTCCAATATTTGTATTATTTCATTTACATTTATTTAGTTATTTCAGTTACCAATTTCAGATCCTTTACCATTATTGATTTATCAATTAAATAAGAAAAAATATAAAGAAGGGGGAAATATATGCAATATTTGCACTTTATGTAGAGAAACCTTTTGCAGTTTGAACTAAACCTTTTGCAGTTAGAGCATATCATAGTAACTCTTGTGGTATAACTAGGTAAAAGCATTCTTTGCAGTGTGTAACTGAAGCCACATATTTATGCTTGCATTACATTTGCTTCCTTCTTTTCCTTATTCAAAAAATGACAGAAGATGAAAGCTGCCTTTTCAAAGTTTTCACTTACATCCCAGTCAAATAGCCAAACAAACTGATGCTTTGCTTTCTGTGATTACACACTCCTTCATCCACCAGGATATCACAAAGCAGTGAAAGCAATTTCTCTGAGGAGGAAAAGGTCTTCTGCCATTTGAACCTTTCAAAACATGGAAGAGCTAGACATGGTTATTTCCCCAGTGCTATCCAACTAGGCTTTGTTATAGATGCACAAATCACAATAATCTTACACTTGGCTCCCTAATCCTGAAATGCAAAAGATCTCAGAACATCATGAATATTTCGTAGTGCAAGTCTAGGAATAAGTTATACTGCATACCGATGCTAGTTAAACTTTTCCTAGGGCTCCCTAAGTTGGTGTTTATTTGCCAGCTCTCCTATTTGTCTGTTCTGAGAGAAGAGATTCAGTCTCTTTGCCAGGGTTTGCACAATCCTAGTATAATGCACTACTCTAACCTTTATCAGGCCCTGACAGCGTGACAGCACATCAACACAGTTAAAACCACTACCACCTAACAATAGCAATAATCACAGGCACAGATATGTATATGCCAATTATGAATTAAATATATATGAGATTTCATCAAATGTAAAGTGTTTTTTCTCACACCTAGTACCATACGTAGAGTTTTTCAGTCTTCTTAGAAGGATGTCAGAAGAGATTCCAAATAGATTTTCATGGGAAAATGGGAAAATGCCAGAAACCAGATTAGGTTCATTGCCTTGGTTACACAAAAGCATATATATTAACCAAAGTGCAGTTACAATATCCCAATGAAAAAGGTTTGTGGCAAAATGAAAAACAGAGAGAAGGAAAATAAGAATGATTCTGCACATAGTGTGCACCTCCACACTGCTCACTGGAAATTATATATAGAGAAGCCTGTTCTGCAAAGTTGTGGGCTGATCACACGTGTCATTGGTGTTTGTCCTCATTTGATAATCAAGAGTTGCATTAAATGCATAGACAACACCTACAGTGCCCCACGTGGATTCACAGGGTGGGAAGCATCAGACACAGGCACATCCATGTGCATCTGTGGATGCACAGCAGAGAAAGCGGCTTTGAAGCTCATCCTCTGAGATTGCACTTCTGACAACTTCCAGTTATGGGAACATCTCACCAAAAAATCAGGTTTTAGAGTTCATTTGAAAGGATGCAAAAATTGAAGATGAATTCAGGTAGAAAAATTCTGAAATCAGCTTTTGGTCTTGAAGCCTGAGCAGTGACCAGAAGATTTTCTGTTAACAGGGGAAAGAAATCTAGCTATTACTTCTCAGCAATCACTTCTCTGTCCTCTGACTATAAGGAGGAGTCTTCTGTTACTCTTGGTGTCTTCTTTTGTCTGTGTTTACTTGGGGAATCTCTTTTGTAAGGCTAGCGCTGTAAATTGGCTGAAAAATATTTTTTGTAATACAAAAATTATGGGGAAGTTTCAAAGGTGTTTGGAAAGTTTTCACTGAAAACAGAGGATCAGACTCTGCAGTGCTCTGAAGTTATTCCAATGTGATCCAGCCACAAATTACATATATTTTGATGAGCAGTTCATATAAAGAAGGTGCTCTAGAAAAAAATAAACCATGAAGACTAAGAGCTGAAATGGAACTGAAGGTGTTTTATAAGTTTGGACAGCCCCACACCTACTTTTCGCACTCTGATACCAGTCTCATCAGACATAACCTAAGCCTAGATCCAATATTTTTCCTGGTATTTTTTCAACAATGCAATGATGGCAATGAGGGGAGGGAGGATATTGCAGCCCTGGCTAAAGCCGAGTGTCCAGCTGCTTCACTAACTTCAAGAAGTTCATAAGACCCATCACTGGATCCCCATGTCCTGTACTCCTAAATAATGACTCTTCCCCCTCGCTGAAACTTACTCAGGTTCTTATGGAAAATGCCTATTCCTAGCCAGGGAAGGGGATGTGATTCTTAGGCTGACATAAAACCTTAATGTAGAGGTTGACCTAAAACTATTATTTAAATGCTCCCTTTGCTAGAAATGTGAAAATCTCATTCTGAAAAGAAGCTTGACAGTCTTCCACTCATTATAAATATTTGATCACTGGAATGTATTTTTAATTAGCTATCATGAACAAATATTTGACTCTTCAGCATTTATCATAAATGTCACTGAACCAGCAAATCACCTGCAAATGAATACCAAAACAGCCCTAATGGGGTTATGTAAGAATCAATTCTAGGTCTTACTCTAATTAACATTTTTTCTTACTAACTGGAAAGAAGACTCATAAAATAACATTGGATAAAGACTGCAGAGTAAAGGTTGGAGGAACACTAAATATTGAAAAGGAAGGTCGCTGATAAAAACTTTTGTGCAATCAAATCTGGTTTAAGATGACTAAATATGGAGATACAGATGTAAGAACAAGGAGTAAAAGCTATGCTAAGACAACAGGAGAACAGCCTAGAGAATAGAGAAGATCGCTTGAAAAGCCACATCTCTGAAAAAAACCTGCAAGGCCATAGAAAATGATCAACTGAAATTATATCAAAATGTAATTTTGTGACCAAAAAGTTTATTAGTATGGGATGTTAATATCAAAACTGAGGTTCATTGTGCAGTAACTAGAAACAATGTGCCTCTCCACAGAATCAAACTAGCCTCAGACAAGTGGAAAGATTCACTTCCAAATAGTGCCTACCCTTCTTTGACGGAGGTCAAATTCCTAGCCTAGGTTCAATCATTAACTTTTACATGGCTAAATCATATCAATCCTAAGTATGGAGACTTTAAACAAAGTAAAAAAAANTTATTTCCCCAGTGCTATCCAACTAGGCTTTGTTATAGATGCACAAATCACAATAATCTTACACTTGGCTCCCTAATCCTGAAAAGCAAAAGGAGATCTCAGAACATCATGAATACTTTGTAGTGCAAGTCTAGGAATAAGTTATACTGCATACCGATGCTAGTTAAACTTTTCCTAGGGCTCCCTAAGTTGGTGTTTATTTGCCAGCTCTCCTATTTGTCTGTTCTGAGAGAAGAGATTCAGTCTCTTTGTCAGGGTTTGCACAATGCCTAGTATAATGCACTACTCTAACCTTTATCAGGGCCTGACAGCGTGACAGCACATCAACACAGTTAAAACCACTACCACCTAACAATAGCAATAATCACAGGCACAGATATGTATATGCCAATTATGAATTAAATATATATGAGATTTCATCAAATGTAAAGTGTTTTTTCTCACACCCAGTACCATACGTAGAGTTTTTCAATCTTCTTAGAAGGATGTCAGAAGAGATTCCAAATAGATTTTCATGGGAAAATGGGAAAATGCCAGAAACCAGATTAGGTTCATTGCCTTGGTTACACAAAAGCATATATATTAACCAAAGTGCAGTTACAATATCCCAATGAAAAAGGTTTGTGGCAAAATGAAAAACAGAGAGAAGGAAAATAAGAATGATTCTGCACATAGTGTGCACCTCCACACTGCTCACTGGAAATTATATATAGAGAAGCCTGTTCTGCAAAGTTGTGGGCTGATCACACGTGTCATTGGTGTTCGTCCTCATTTGATAATCAAGAGTTGCATTAAATGCATAGACAACACCTACAGTGCCCCACGTGGATTCACAGGGTGGGACAGCATCAGACACAGGCACATCCATGTGCATCTGTGGATGCACAGCAGAGAAAGCGGCTTTGAAGCTCATCCTCTGAGATTGCACTTCTGACAACTTCCAGTTATGGGAACATCTCACCAAAAAATCAGGTTTTAGAGTTCATTTGAAAGGATGCAAAAATTGAAGATGAATTCAGGTAGAAAAATTCTGAAATCAGCTTTTGGTCTTGAAGCCTGAGCAGTGACCAGAAGATTTTCTGTTAACAGGGGAAAGAAATCTAGCTATTACTTCTCAGCAATCACTTCTCTGTCCTCTGACTATAAGGAGGAGTCTTCTGTTACTCTTGGTGTCTTCTTTTGTCTGTGTTTACTTGGGGAATCTCTTTTGTAAGGCTAGCGCTGTAAATTGGCTGAAAAATATTTTTTGTAATACAAAAATTATGGGGAAGTTTCAAAGGTGTTTGGAAAGTTTTCACTGAAAACAGAGGATCAGACTCTGCAGTGCTCTGAAGTTATTCCAATGTGATCCAGCCACAAATTACATATATTTTGATGAGCAGTTCATATAAAGAAGGTGCTCTAGAAAAAAATAAACCATGAAGACTAAGAGCTGAAATGGAACTGAAGGTGTTTTATAAGTTTGGACAGCCCCACACCTACTTTTCGCACTCTGATACCAGTCTCATCAGACATAACCTAAGCCTAGATCCAATATTTTTCCTGGTATTTTTTCAACAATGCAATGATGGCAATGAGGGGAGGGAGGATATTGCAGCCCTGGCTAAAGCCGAGTGTCCAGCTGCTTCACTAACTTCAAGAAGTTCATAAGACCCATCACTGGATCCCCATGTCCTGTACTCCTAAATAATGACTCTTCCCCCTCGCTGAAACTTACTCAGGTTCTTATGGAAAATGCCTATTCCTAGCCAGGGAAGGGGATGTGATTCTTAGGCTGACATAAAACCTTAATGTAGAGGTTGACCTAAAACTATTATTTAAATGCTCCCTTTGCTAGAAATGTGAAAATCTCATTCTGAAAAGAAGCTTGACAGTCTTCCACTCATTATAAATATTTGATCACTGGAATGTATTTTTAATTAGCTATCATGAACAAATATTTGACTCTTCAGCATTTATCATAAATGTCACTGAACCAGCAAATCACCTGCAAATGAATACCAAAACAGCCCTAATGGGGTTATGTAAGAATCAATTCTAGGTCTTACTCTAATTAACATTTTTTCTTACTAACTGGAAAGAAGACTCATAAAATAACATTGGATAAAGACTGCAGAGTAAAGGTTGGAGGAACACTAAATATTGAAAAGGAAGGTCGCTGATAAAAACTTTTGTGCAATCAAATCTGGTTTAAGATGACTAAATATGGAGATACAGATGTAAGAACAAGGAGTAAAAGCTATGCTAAGACAACAGGAGAACAGCCTAGAGAATAGAGAAGATCGCTTGAAAAGCCACATCTCTGAAAAAAACCTGCAAGGCCATAGAAAATGATCAACTGAAATTATATCAAAATGTAATTTTGTGACCAAAAAGTTTATTAGTATGGGATGTTAATATCAAAACTGAGGTTCATTGTGCAGTAACTAGAAACAATGTGCCTCTCCACAGAATCAAACTAGCCTCAGACAAGTGGAAAGATTCACTTCCAAATAGTGCCTACCCTTCTTTGACGGAGGTCAAATTCCTAGCCTAGGTTCAATCATTAACTTTTACATGGCTAAATCATATCAATCCTAAGTATGGAGACTTTAAACAAAGTAAAAAAAACCCAAAGAAACAAAACAAACAAAAAAAACCCAAACCGCCAAAACATTGATGCTGGACTCCTGAATTTAGCAAGGCAGAAAGAAAGTATGTTTCCTGCCAGGTAACTGACTTTCAACAATTTCAGATGAGAAGGGAGGTGCAAATTTTAACCTGTTCCTGGGACAGTTCAGCAAGAGCTGTGGTAGACTATTATCAGCTGTCAATTTTTAACACAGACCAGTACTCTTTTCTGAAAAGTAGGCACCAGTTTGAATAAAATAGCTAGGCTATTTTATGACCTGCGTTATTCAGAAGACCAGACTGGTTTATTATATAAGACAGTTCTGTCATCATAATTTTGGAACACATGAAACTTGACCAAAATTTGGGAACTGGGCAACAATACTCCTAGAAGCACAGCACAAGAAAAATAAACCTTTGAGTACATCTGTATGTATCAGCAAGGCAATATTCCAGTTCAAAAGTCTTTCTGGAGGACTGTTACTGGTGCTTCTAATCATTTATTCAAAGATATAAACTGCTAGCATCTGTAAATTTAAAATAATTTAGACCAGCCTGTAGTTTAAAAGACTGATGGTAATCAGGGCAATTGGATGTCATCATCAGTCACGCTTTGCAGGGATGTGGAGTCCTCTCATTACGGACAACACTGATGGAAATAGATGCATGGCAAATACCTTCTTAAGCGCAAGTACTCATCTGTGACCTGAGTAAAGGGCTTTTCTGTTATCCTAACCTGGATTTAGTGCTAAGCTAGCCAAAGTCAATTAAAACAATCATGCAACCAGGATCAGGCAAAGCAAAACAGACTTGATACCTGTAGGTTTTATTCTACACATCTTGATATATATGCCGTTGTTAATACTAGCAATGAGGGGGAAAGGGGGGAAATCACATCATATGTCAAAAAATCTAAGCAGAAACAAACACTTCAAAAAGAGGTTAATCCACTGACCTTCAAAATAAGAAATGCAATACTTGGAACTTCTGGCTGTGGAACATTACCAAAATCTGAACTTCTCAAATGCCAGCAGGTTGCATTTCTTGATACTATGAACACTGAAGGAAGTGAAAAAAAAAAACAAAACCCTAAAACATCAAAAGCCTTGTGCTCCTGTTCCTGGCTAGTACTGATTCCACATGATTCAGAAGAGCTGCTGTGCTGATCCCAGAACTCAGCACACCAACAGCTGGGTATTCTCCCTGTCAAGTGACATACACTACAGCATATATCTATAAACATGTGCAAAGGAGAGGGTCTAAAAGAAGAGGGTCAGAACGCACCACTCTGCTCCCTAAGTGTCATATTCTTCCAGGGCAGTTCAGAGGTAAAGCACAACCAGCACACTGCCAGTTTATGATGAATCAGCTGGCTGCCTTGAACAATGACACACAGAAGCCATTTGTTGGGCAGCTTTCCCCACCACTGTAAGTGTACAATACTTCCCTTGCTGCACTTTGCTCTTCCTACCTCGCTCCGTAGTGCACATGAGGTACGTGCCTGATGGAGAGTTCAGTACTTTGCACACAGACACACACATGTACAGTTGTATGACACAGAACACAAGTAGAGACACAGACCACTGTGCAATACCATTGCCACAGGGAAAATGCCCTGCTTGGTAGCATGTAGCTGCCTCAGATCTCCTGTTCATTTACTGTGTTTTGCCTCAGAAAAATAAGTGTGCTTGGAAAAACCCTGAGCTCTCCTGTTTAGCAGAAGTAACCTGGGAAACCATTTCCTTTCTCTGTGCAGAAGTGACCTTTTCTACCTCTTGCTCCACTGCAAAATGGGAAAATAGATTCTGCTTGTTATTAAGAAGAACAGATCAGAACAGCTGAGGCTGAAAGAAACCTCTGTTATGACCAGCCCCCACAACTGGCCTCAGCAAAGCACCCTGGCACCTCTACAAACGGGCAAATGTTTTGAGTCATTCATCATTTAATAGTCCAATCTCACAACCACTGAAGATCTAGTCCAGTTCCCTCTGCTCACAGCAGAGACAACTGAAGCAGGCTGCTCAGGGCCATGTCCTGTGAGTTCTTGGATTTCTCCAGAGATGGAATCTCCTTCCTCTATAGGCAATGAGTTCAGTGTCTGAGCACCTTCACACAAAAGTTCGTTCTTGTCCTGTCGCTGAACATCACTGAAAAGCATCTGCCTCCTTCTTCTTTACATGCTATCAGATATTTCATAGAAGCATAGATCTGGGGCCTCCCCAGACACCCTGCCCACAGGCCTAGGAGCCCCATTTCTGCTCAGCCCATGCTTCGGGTCCTGCTTGAGCTGTGTGAGATGCAGTGAGTCTGAGTTCGTCTTTAGCTCACCACAGTTGCTCCCGTCACCAGTCATGGACTTTGTTGATACACCTGTGCATTAGTTTTCCAGCTGAACCTTAGACCTGATTCATCACCTTGAACCTAACTGATGATCTGGACTGCATAACCTTTAATTTTTAAGTGGACCACAGACAAACACAAGTGACATTATAAAGCGCTCGCAGCAAAACATTAAGTTGGGTTGATTTTTGGGGGGGTTGAGTGAGGGCAAGGGCAGCAAGAAGGACGTGGGAAGACGGCTTTTAAGGAGAAGGACCAAGCCCCATGAAAAGGCCAGAGTATCATACTACATCTTTTGCATAGTGCTGTGCGCCATTAAGATACTAGTCAACAAACCGTATCACCTCTCCTTCAGAAGCTACATACTAGTCATAGCAGCACACAAAGAAGCTATGCTTGCTTCACTCAGCTTTTCTGATTCTGGAAGTACTGGGTAATTTATGCCAACCACCTAAATTCTCAGAACCATTATTCTGAAAAAAGTGATGAACAACTACTACTTAACAGTACATTTAGAAATTCCTGTGCTAGCTTCATTGTGTATGTCTCTGCTGTCCACGTTCCATTTGAGGTCTTGCCAATTTGTTTCACCTGCCTTTGCACTGGAAACTGCACTGAGGTCACTCCCTGAGGGCCCATGACATGTTCCAGAACAGCCATCTGTACTGTGACAGGACAAGGTTCCCTTCCTTGCAATGACAGCTGAGTTCAGCCAAAATGCAGAGCAGTGCGTACCTCCATGGTGCAACTTCCTATTTGCCCTCCTAAAGCCAGGACAAACTGCCTACAGCTGTGAGGCTCTGCCAAACTCCTATCAGGAACACGTGAAGGATGCATTGGGAAATTCCACGTGCAGAATAATGAAAAATCTATCAGGCTGCAGAGTTCTCTGGAGTTTTTTTTAAACTGTAGATTCGCTAGATATCCGGAGAGTGTAAAGACAGAAAATTGTTTCATGTGGCGTTTCCGAAAAGCTCAGTTTAATACTGTAAGAACAATGGTCCAGAAACCAGCAATGACCACATACACTAAACAATAACAGAGTGATGGCAACTTTTCCTTCAGTCTAAAATCTGCTTATCTTTGACCTGTATCAGCACATTGCAAATACTCTGTTATTTCAGGTATTTCTTTGAAGGGACAGGTGCACTTAAGCAGGACTAAATACGTTGGTATAAGGGACAGAAAGCCCGTATAACTATTCCTCATCAAAGCCTTGGTGGGACTTCCAGTAATATGATGACATTTGATGTATATTGATTCCATACAAAAACATGTATCTAGACCTCTCATTCAGCACCTAGAAAATGTATCTGTTCTGCCTCTATAAAGCATTCCAAGAAATAGAAGGCAATTTTGCAGTCATATGGATTTCCTCCAAATCTAGAGAATCCTAGCCTACATCTATTTTCCTATTCATGTTTTTGTACCAGTACAAAGATATTGAATTTGTCCTCTCGATTGTGCATTCCTTTTCTTTAAGATCTAAAGAAATCATACATAGTGTCTTAAAACAAAAAATAAACTTTCAGAGACTTGCCAAAAATGACAGAATGAGCAAATATAAACGGTGAGCTGGAATTTGAAAAGCACAATGTATTGAAAAAAAGAATTAGGCAAAACAACAACAAAAGAACTAGGGTGGATTATATACTGTCTATGGATACTCTGAAAAGTAACATAATAGAACTAATTAAGAATCACCTAAACAAGGGAGTTCATTTTTACACTTTTAAGTGACCTGGCAACTTTTTGTTTCAACTGAGCAGTCAAGCTGATACTCCTCCGTCTAAATTGCATATAGAGACACTTGAATATCCATTTGAGTAAAGCAATACTGGAATTGAGAAGTACAAAAATAAAAACTTCTTCTGTGACTGAGGACCATTAAAGAGCCCTTGAATACTGTATTTCCCAGATTTTCCTCCATTTGTTAATGTGGTATCATATTTTAGCAGCCTTAGCAAAGTCAGTAGAGAGATTGCCTACTCAGCAAAGAGATATAAAATATTTTCTTTCTTTATATCTCAAGGAAGCCATACCCTAAAGTCTGTACCAAGAGAAATACATCTTTTACAGCCTGCCCTATGGTGAGTTCATGCTCACAAACCATTTTCTCTGATAACCAGCTACCTGATCCACAGTTCCTACCCTGCCCATTACTTCCATGACGACTGGGCATGCCAGGTGACTGCCCCTTGCCAAGTAATTCCCAGCAGTAGGAGATCACATGGCAGCAACAGACTGGACTTGCTATTCTGCATGTCATTTGCCATCTCATCTGGCTCCATACCAAGTCAGAGAACCTTTGCCTAGTTTTTACACTAGTAAATGAAATGGTCAGAGACTGTTCTCAGGACCTCATGCCAACTGGCTCTTCTCTATTCAGACTCCTTTCAGCTGTGATGACAACACAGCTAAACTTCCCCACAGCTTCCTTTCAAAGAAACAGGATCACATCCAAATTGTTGACCAGTAACAAGCTCTGACCCACGCTAGACCACAAATCATGCCAAAGCACTAAAGCAATGGTAGCTGACCCAGGTTAAAACCATCTAAGGGACATGTTAGCAACTGCTTGTCAGTATGCGGGCCCTTCCTTAGCCTGATTTACTTTACATATATAATTTCTGACTGCTGGAAGTGATTCTGTAGTAAAGAACAACATATAAAAACAATGATCCAAGAAACNTTTTGGGCGCTTGAGACCAGAATGTTGGGACTGACATCCTTTCTGTAAAACATAGTTTCTATTGTTGGGAAGCTCAGGTTTTATTCTAGGCTTTCATTCGAGTTAGTTGTTTGGGTTTTTTTTTAAGATGGTCATTACTTTTTTTTATTAAAATACATCTTACTGCAAAGAGTCACTAATTTACCTGAAGACTGTATGTAATATCAGTAACTCCTTTGACAAGAGAGCTTGAAAATCTAAAGCTGCTGCTATCTATCACAGAGATGAAGGAAAATATGATTCTAACACAAGGGAAGAACTCTCACATCCCCATGAAATCAGAGTAGCAGTGTTATGTTTAGGGATTCAAAAGGACTGATCAGTCCTTATTTTGTGATGGTTAAATTTAGTTTCTGTATAAAAGCTATGCCAGATATACTTTTTTCACTACAGCTGCCACTCCATTATTGTTTCCCAATCAGCCATCAATCCTGCCATTCCTTTTACGCATCCTTGTAAATTTTTAGACCATTCAATAGAAATTCACAAAGCAACACACCAACTTCAGTGACTGAAAAATATCCCTTCCAACATCTTTACTCACAAAACCTCTTCACAATAGGATATTTATGGAGTTTTGTTCCTTTGAAATTATTCCCTATTTATTACCTTTCTTTTGGAATACATTATTATTGACCATCAGGCTGTTTATATTCAATTTTGACTAACTTTCCTGAAGCAAATGGCTCATGTGAATTGTTGATGGCTGACACATAATTAAAATATAATTTTACGAAGTTTGAGTGCCAGCTTCTCCTCAAACACACTTTTTTTTCCTGTTTATGGCATGACATATTCATAGAATTACAACAGATTCTGTTACAGTGATTAATTTCTTCCTCCATTATGATTATTTTCTCAAATTCAAAGAACCAAACTGAAGCAAAGTCTGCTTATCCCACTTCCTGTGAAATTGCATGTACTCAGAGCAAGTATGTCAGAATCACACCCTCACAGGTTATGAATAGCATCCCTGCTGAGTACTGTTTTTAAAGCAGCAAAATATTTGGGCAAGATACCAAAGGTAACAGAATACCACACAAGCAAGTCTGACTGGGGGTTATGCATCTGCTGGGATGTGGTGCTTAGAAATCACTGAGCTGTGCTTGGAGATAGAGGACTTTTTTTCTTTTTCCCCTACAAACCCAGGCAGACACTTGTTTCTCATCTTTTTTTAAAAAGTCTTATAATTATCCTGTTCTCTTCATCAAAACAAATTTAATTTTCATGAGACAACAAACTGAAATCCCAGATCACAGAAACCCTTTGCTTAAAGGCACTCTTGGTAAAAGTGTTGCTGATAGACTTAGTGCTGGATACTCCAAAAGACGCAGGAAGAAACTGGTCTTGTGAGAGCCCTAGTAAATCCTCCCCTGCTGCCATCTGGTGCCAGGAGCAAGTAAATTACTGTAATTCTCCAACGAGTTCCACTTAACTGCACTGAGCCTGTGAAGAAAAGCAGATACAGCAGTCTCTCATCTCACTCTGTTTAACCTTGCTCCTTCTATTATCAGCTATTTGAAATAGTTTGAATTCTAACTCTGAGGAAAAATGAACATATGAGGTGTAATTATTATGTGCTTGGGAGACAGCATGATGGACGAGAGTTAAACTTTCCTTTTCAAAGCAGAAGAACCAAGTATCCACCTCCAGTGATTCATGCGCATGCAGCACGGGCAGCAAACAGAAGCTAGAAATCCATGAACGTCTACATAGTTATGACCCCACTGGAATCACAGGGACCTGTCAGAATAGCTCACATACCTGGAATGCAGCAATGGATTGATGAAAACCCTAAAGGTGAGGAAGAAGGGCTGTGCTCTACACAAAAGAGCAGTTCAATTGTGTTTGGTGTTGTCCTGTGACGGGTGATGGGCCAGCAGTGAGCTGGGGGCAACAATCACAGGACAGAGGAGATCCTCTGGAGTGCCTTCTACTGATCATCTGATGCACAAGGGGAAATAGATGAAGCATTTTCCAGACAACTAGCAGTCACATGATTTCTGAAATTGATTGAAGACAATTTTTACCGCAGGAAATTAATAATTCAGCTGTGGCAATTACTTTGATGGACCTCTTGCAAACAAGGAATCACTGATCAGAGGTTTGATGGTCAATGCACTGACTGTGAGATGGTGAACTTTAAGGTCCTGACAGAAGGGACCAAGACAAGACCAGGCAAGAAAGTTCTGAAAGCATCCAAAAACGTAATGCCACTGTTGGATGTGGTTGCCTTGCCTGCTGGAAATGCTGCAAACCACCGCTCTTTATGAGACTTGTTTCCAGTTTGTTGCAACTTCATTACAATTTAAACATTGCAGGTTTCCACACCAAGCATCTGTCCTAGGATAAGTTCCAACACTGTTAATATTTTAGGAAATTTCAGCAAATTATTCAGCTTTTTTTCAGATGAGAATATTCTTGTTTGCTCATAGTAAATTATTCTAGCAAATGTTCTCTTGAGATGTTCCAGTAAGTCTGGAATATTTTGCGTTTATAGACAATGGATACCTCATATTTTACTAATTCATCGAAAGGATGACATAACCTTTTAGAAATTTTCCATTCCTATACATTACCAGGTAATTATTTTTTGGAGTTTACCAGTTTGAATTGTTGAAAATTAATTATTTATGAACTACCTCACCCTTTCCCACCGCCAGCTATCAATCTGCACATTTTCTCCAGCTGATAATGTTCCAACTCCAGGGCCAAAAGGCAAAGCCTAACTAGTCCTGCAACTGTTATTCCATGAGGGTCTGGATAAAGCTGAAGCCAGGTATTAGAATCAGAAAACTTCCTTCAGGTGCTCACAGTGATACAGTTGTTGTTTCCTAGCACGAGTGATCCTCCACTGCTCTCAGCCCAGATGCAAAAATGAAAGCTAAGGCTTGGAAACAAGGAAAGGAACTGAACAAACCAAGGAAGCTGACAGATTTGCATGAGGGGGTGGAAGAACCAGGGGAAAAGTAAAAATTTCACAGCAGATAGGAGCTGTAGCTAAGAAATGAGGATAATATATTTCAAGCAGAATAAGACCAAAATTAACTTGAAAACTCTTGAAATCCAGAGAAGAGATTGGACACTCATGAAGAGTTGGAAGGATACAGGGAAGGAGGGAATGGTGGGAGAGAAGGGCAAGACTTGGACTTAGAAATCAGAAGACAGCAAAAAAACCACTACTGTCAGACATAAAAGAAAATGAGAAAAAGTAAAAGAGAAAAAGAAAGAAAATAAGAAAGTGGAAGAGAAAGTGAAAAAAGGAAAAAGGAAAA
>WBMY01013034.1:407594-548836 GCA_013397315.1 Donacobius atricapilla
GGAGGGAAGAAAGCAGCGAAGAGAAAGGAAAAGATTAAACGGCGAGAACCCCGCCCAGGCCTGAAGGCTGAATTACGTCCCTTCTTCATCTATCTGCACATGATGGAATAGGATTACAGCGCAAATGGAGAAGGAGCAGGCTGCAAGCAAGGGATGCGCCCGCTTTCGCTTCCCAATGCATGCAGGCAATCGATTATGATCAATTATTTAGCGTCCCCTTCAGGGGAGCCCGCTCGGCCCGGGCAGGGGTACCGGGCACCTTCTGTAGGGGCAGGGCTGCGGTGACAGAGCTTGCTTTCCTTTGTTCGCCGCCCTCGCCTGCGCCCCTTCGGCAGAGCCCGCTGCCGCCCGGAGCGGCAAGACAAAGGCAGCCCCGTCTCTGAGCTGGTGGAGATCCTTCCCTGGGGTTATTTGCGCGCCTCAACACAGGGACTAACGGGCCACTGACCCTTTCTTTACTCGTGTCGCGGGTAAATCTGTTTTACCTCTCTGTTCTATCGTGAGGTGAATTCACCTTTGCTCTGCAGCACCTCAGGAGGCTGTTAAGGCTTTGCGCTTGACGTCTTTCCCAATTACAAAGAAACACGGGCGGAAGGCTTGCTTGCTTTCCCCTTCCCTCCGAGGAGGGACCCTTGCCATGTGGTGGCTGTGCGTGGGAGTGTCCCCGAGCCACCCGTGTCTGTGTGAACACCCAGCACGAACAGCCTCAGGGGGAGCAGTGCTCCATTCGGGGTCCCTCTCCCTCCTCCTACAGCAGCTGATAGTGCCGGGAGCTCCTCAGCCCCGGCAGCGTCTTCGCGGCGGGAGGGGCGGGGGACACTTCCCTCCAGCCGTGGGTTTCCGGGCTGGAAACTCCTCCCGGAGGATAATTAAGGGGTGATTTCATGCCCAGAGGTATACCAGCATATACATAAATGCATACGTCCGTATACACACTGTATATACACATACACACTGTATATGTATACATATATGCACAAACATGTGTGTGTACACATGTGCTAGCACACCTACAAAATATACATAAATATGCGTGGATTTGTATATTGCATGTACATGTATACTCAGCTCTGAGGTTCTTGTGCAGTCCTTGGGCGAGGGCAAGCTCAGGGGAGAAGGGTTGCCCCCTTTCCAGCTACCTCTCTCCTTACAGTCCTCTCCATATCTCCTGATACACCAAGCAGGACTCAACACATCTAAACCAACATATCTGGCATGCAGAAAGGTGCTCTCCCTATGCAGGTGCATGTCCTCCAGACTCGAGCCCTGGGTCCGCATGAACAGAGTATATATAGATGTGATGAATTGAGCACAATCAGAAAATAGGAAATGGAACATTAATGCTGAATAAGAAAATCACTGGGACGATGAAAAGCTACTTTTAAAATTATTAATATTTAATGGATTCTTTTGGGCCTTTGAAACTTGTAAAAAACAACTGCAATCATACCAAGTAAACAGAATAATTGGTTGAAAACATGAGGAACAAAAATAAAAAAAATATTTCTGGAGTTGGAGTTGAGAAAATTTCCTATGAAAGCATCAGGTAGATTCTGCTAGAACATCTAGGTCCTGATCTCAGTGAATATACAGAATAGAAGTATTAAGGTCATCACAACAACTTAACATTTCATTTACACAATATCATTCAGAAGGACAAGCACAACAGTCCCTGCTTTTAAGTGTTGGACTTTATTTACCATCCTTTCTGTTCCCTTGGTGAGTGAGTTGCCTGGATGAACGTTCTACAGAAAACAATTATGCGATGTGATGGCATCTTACACCACCTAGAACATGTTTGATCATGCTTTCGGAAAGATATAGATTCTTATTGTCTCGTGGTGATGTCCAAATGAAAACCAGGTCATCAGATTATCTTTGCCTACATTGTCAGGCCATATGTCTGATAGTAAAGATCAATCTTATGGTGGTAAAAATTGTCAATTTCTCAGTGTGGTTTGGGACAGTTGACTTAATTCTCAAAATTTCCATTCTGTCTAAATGTCAATACTGACAGAGTTATAAAAATTGACATGGGTACGAAAATACTCTACTCATATCATTTACTTTTCTGGGGGAAGTGGATAAAATCAACACAAGTTAAAACACTCTTTTTCTAATATAAGATGCATTTCCACAAGGAAATTTTCTGCCCAGATCTCTGTGGGCACTTTCTATTACTAACAGATCATGATACAAAAGATACAATAATTATATCTACCCTTGAGTAAGTGCAGTATGAGGAGACCCGTATATAAAATTAATATGGGTTTAAAATTCCATTTATGAGAACATTTTATTGTAGAGTCTCTAAAAACCTTCGGATTGAAATAATACACAGAAGGAAAGGTCTTAACTTCACACAGAAAACAAGGGGCTCTCAGCTGACTATTGTCATTCAGAAATAAAACACTGACGTGATGCAGAACAGTTGTACAAGTACACTGGCTCAAATGTCAGGGAAAACAATGGAAATAAAATGCTAGAAATTATTTTGTGAGGAGTGGAGTACAAACCAGAAAATATAATTAGTGGTCCCGTATAATTCCGTGGTGCAGAGAGGTTTTGATTACTGAGAGTGGTTCTGATTCCCCATCTCAAACCAGGCATGGTGGAAAGGGTGAGGGTCTGGGGAGAGTGGCCAGGGCCTGAGGGGGTTCTGCTCAAGTAATGATCAGGTATGGCAGGAGTCTTCAGACAGGAAACAGGGTGACTGAGGAGAAATGTGATGCAAGTCCCTACAATCTTTAGTAAGGAAGGTAAACAAGTGTAAAAGGTTCATTGTTAGTCACAGTTCTCTTCCCACACAAATAGTGCAGAGATGTAAACGTGAAGGAAAGAAACAAACAGGTGATGCATTCCAAAATCCTAGAAAACAGTCCTCATGGTTAAGCTATTCAACTCCCTGACACAGTGTTGTGAATATAAGGGTCTTTGTGACTTTAAAGAGAGATCGAAGAAAGTAATGGAAAAAAATTAGTTGGAGACAAAAAGGGGCAAACATGCTCAAAATCCACCTCTCCTCTGACTATTTTTTTTATCTGGGAGATGGTCTGGAAGAGGTACTAGTATGTGGTTTTGCATTCTCTTCCAACATGTACTATTGACCACTGTCAGACACCTATCAGTAAGATAAAAATCTGGCTCTGTATGACAATTCTTATGCTGCTAGTATCACACTCTAACTTTGCCCTTCTCTCTTTTCCACCTTATTTTGTTTTCTTCGTTTCTATTACATTCTTCTGCCTTAGATTTATTTTTGTGCAGAGCATTGGCAACCTGCTGCACCTGGTAGAGCACACCTATGACTTTTTCATTACTTTCTCGCCTTCAATAGCTAGAATGGTTTTAACTCAAATTAGAGCTGTGAGTACCTTGTTTTCCAGTCCCCATTATTGTTTGCTCATGTAGAGACACATTATTGTATTCAGCCTACAACTGCATTAAATTGTATGTAGTTATGCAAGAGATGCAAGTAGAGGACAAGAAAGGAGAGGAAGAATTTCTTCTCCAAGCAGAGTTTCAGTTTAAGTCATATAAGTTTCTTTTCCGAAGTTAAGAAGAGAATCCCTTTACATAACAGCCTAAAAGTGTGACCGAAGCATGACCTCCTAGCTTCCAGTAGAGAATACTTTAATAACAGATTTCAGAAGCAGCTTGGAGAGGATGCTTTTCCAGGAAAATGCCTGGGTGGCTCACAATTGCTGTACTTTCTCCACTTGCTTACTCACCTCCTCTGCCCTCTTGGGAATATGCTGGTTTATGCTGGTGCAGAAAGAGAAGCTTCTGGAGCATGCTGTGCTAATTCATGGTACTGGCGCTGCCCCAGCTGGCAGAGGCTGCAGTTTATCTCCCTGCCCAGGAGGATGTGCTGGACACAACTAATTATATCCCAGGCCAAGGCCATTTTCTCTGTCCATAAAAAAAAAAAAAAANGAGACTTTGATTCACCAATTTCTAATATGTTCACTAAGCACCTCATGAGGTAATTTGAGAATAAACAATGAATACATTACAACTGTTCTATTTTCTTATTTACTTGTAAGTGGAAAAGCTTTCCAGAGGTAGTGGATAGCAGTATTGTACAGCACCAAATCATCATACTTCAAAAAGAGGAAACCTTGACATTAGATAGGAATAATACTTGGCTGAAAATACAAAGCTAAAGTCCAAATTCTTTAAATTCATACAACTCAGTAGAACAGAACGATCAGAACCAAATAATTTGTTAAAAGTCACATAGTTTGACATACCTGTTTAGCCAGATCATTATATAAAATCATGGAGGTCTGATTGCCATTCCTCCCTCCTTTTTCCTCCTCCTCCTCCTTAACAGCTGCTTCTCAGCCAGAGAGAGCTACAGTGTGGCACACTGAGGCTGCACCTTCTGTTCATCAGCAGACTCTACCTACCAAGGGGACAGGATGCCCCACCATAGGTACAGCAATGCCATCTGCACCCTCCCTGGCAAGTCATTCCAATGGGAGAAGTAGGTCATGTTGCCTTTTACTACTATGTAAAGGAAGCAGCTTCAGCTTTCATATCTATAAGGGGTCGCTTATATCCCAGTTCAGGCAGTCTGGATCTCGTGCACTGTGTCATACCTCTCTTGGTTCAACCCTTTCATTCAAACACCTCACTGGATTCTCAGACTCACAAGATTGTGAGAAGGCACAACAAAATTAAATTGAAATGAAAATTAGAGGCATCTTTTGTTCCACCAATAGAGAATAAAACCAGGTGAAATTAGGTCTGTTGCTTTTAATAACTAAATTCTTTTAAAATAGAGGCTTAGTTCCAATTTTGCTATCATACTTTTCATCCAACCTTTCCAAACACTTCAGGAAGTTTCATAATCCAGGTTTTTATTCCTACAGCAATCAATTGTACTTATTGTTCAGAGATAATGACAGAACTGAACATGCCCTGAAACAGGCCAGTGCCGCTCAACCATTTCTAACGATAAAAAAATTTCTGTCAGTCTCTCTCTATATAATCTATAGGATTGCTATATCTTATGTTACTAGAATGATTTTTAAAAGTATCAATTTTGAATTTTAGACACTGAAGAAGGTCTCTGTTTTGACATGTTTGCTGCCATTCTATTTTCTCATACTCTCTTCAGAGGATAAGATTACAGTAAAGTTGCATAAATGCTATCATGAATGCATATATCTGAATAGTCTATATATTGCATTAGTATCTAAACTTCATTGATTATTTAGTGAGGCTAATGGTAGAAGAACAGTAGAGAAAATTTTATGGCTAAGACTGTGGGAATGGAAGCCAAAATATAGAATTCTTCTAGATTAATCAGTCTCATATACCATCTCATTGCGTTTTATATAGCATGCTTACTGGCTGCTGAAGGTAAACAATATTCCTTTGTACACTAACACAGTACCAGTATGTTCAAGCAGCTTTTCCAGAGGAGATTTAAAATATAAAGTATTTTTGTTGCAGATGATCGGTTGCAGGTGATCTCAGAGTTAAAATGGGTGGTCTTAAAAGAAATTAGTCATTAACAGTCTGTATTCCTGTGTCTGCCTGCTGCCCACCCACAGGGAGGCCGTGCCACAACCTGTGCATCACACTGAGAGGTGACCCACAACCAATATGAAGGTCTTAATGTCTATCTTAATCTTTCAAGTCCTCACTGTGACTTTCTTGAGCAGACTGCAGAGCTTCTTACCCCATGGTGTTCCACCACAGCTTAAAGCAAGTGAAAACAGTGGTTCTAGAATCCTAAGGGGTTTGCAGACACCTTCCTCTGTGCCTAAAGAGAGTTTGGGAGAAGCGGGGCCGCCCTAGTCTCATACATCTTGTGATCAACAAAATACAGTACTTTTCAGGGGTCACCACAGTAGGTGATTTTTCTTAACTTATTTGTAGGCACTAGAATGCTCAATTCTCTTTGAATGCTAGGGGACTTAGGTCCTTATCTTGGAAAGGCAGGGAAGACGTGACAAAACAGGTGAATAAACAGTCTGCATTTTGTTAGCTGAGAGGCTTGAGAGTATTTTATGTTTTTATTTATTCCTCATTTAATGTTAATTAAATTTTTATTTCCTCCTGGTTAATTTGGTATGCTTGTTTTGATAACTTATAGATGTGCATAATTGTTTAGGCTGGGACTGTATCTTCCTTCTCTGACTTCCAGGTGGCATCACATTACTATATACATAGGCTTCCAGATGAAAATTCCCCCTAGATCGTCCCAGATCTGATGTTAGATAATTACTTGTTTTTCCACCTGCGATACCTCCTGAATTATTCTCTGCCTTTTTGTCTTCTTCTTATGGATAATCTCTCTTTTTATTTTGTCTTTGGTTTCTCTGTTATTTTTTTCACTATAACCTGCATTCTAGTATCAGTGGATTTTTGTACATACCATTTGTGAGCTTAATGCAATTTTCGGAGATAATTCTTGGCCTAGAAAATTTTGAAAATGTTGTCAAATTTATCTCTGTTCCTTTTTTCTCCTAAACACCTGTGAGACCTCAACATAAGTAATTCTGAAAATAAGGTTTTTTCATCTCTATGTCTTAATGGATTTTGTGTATGACGACAGGACATATTATTTATCAATTCACACTTACAAATCCTATTAAAAAATTATGGTATTTGGGGAAGCTGCAAATTAATAAATCAACAGTGAATGAGATCCTTTGTTCAACAATTTACTGGGTTTTTTATCAGGCCTGTTATGCTGCTATCTACATCCTGGATCATATCCAAGCTTCTTACATAATGCCCTAGTACTTTTAGAGAAATTAGAGGACTCTGGCACATATCAAAACAATAAAATCAGTATATCAGGTTTTCCAGCTGGTGCATGTGCACAGAAAAATCTCTGTAGGTGTATTGAGAAATACACATGACAGATTTGTTGCAAGGCTTTTAACTCAGGGACTGAATTTTGATTCCGATTTAAAGAGCAAGTGAGAAAATTATTTTCTCCAAATCTGCTGCTTTGTATATGCTGATACTGCTTTAGATGGTTTTAAATGACAGACAACGTGGATCAGCCGTGACTGCACCTACAACAGCTTCTGCGCTCCCTCCGGGCTGCGGGAGAGCCGCCCACCGTGCGAATGAGGCCAGAGTCCCTGTTTCTATGGTGACTTCACCTACCCTCACCCCATCAGGCAGCCCCTCTTCAATTCCATGGAGCTGGTGCACGAGCGGGAGTGGAGGGGGAGGCAAGGAATGAGTATTTCCGAGGAGGAGCCTGGGAAATCAGTATTGGTGTGTTGTAGTGTCAGTGTGCCAGGGAATGGACAGAGGCAATCCCTATGGGGCAAGTTCCAGGGAGATACTGGGGTCCTCCACCCTAAGCCCCTCCTGCACCGCTTGCATCTCACAGAAAGCACGGCAGAGACAAAGTGGTGATGGTCTGGTCTTGTCTGGAGTGCCCATGGAGAAATGTTTTTCTGCAGAACACATCTACCCTGGTGTAATTCTATTATGAGCAAAACAACAATTAAGCTTTGTGGAGTAAGGACAGTCCCAGTGACACTGGAGTCCTGCAACAAGGCTCTGGGTCACATTGCCATAGCAGTACGTAAACCCTGGACAGCTGATGCTGCTGCCCACAGAGAATCAAAATGTTGCAGGACAGGTCTGAGATAATCATTTATTGATCTGAGGTGTAAGAGACCATAATTCAAGCATAACTGATGCTTAAGCTTAAGGTAATGCCCTTGTGTTGAAGAGGGTGCTGCAGAGTGAGCATTTTTGCTCCCTCTGTTCTGGGTCTGAATGTGAGGTTAACTTGATATCTATTCCAGCAAAGTCAGCAATAAATCCAAGTGTTTCTGTTTGGCTGAGTTAATCAGTTATTAATGAGATATATATACAGGAGGGGATGCCCTCCAGGTTTCAGTCATTATTGAGGGAGGAAGTTCAAGGAAGGCACATAAACTTACCCTGCCATATAGTCATACTTGCACAAAAGAGCTGTGATCCACTCTTTCCAAACCCACCATCTTTTCCCACAATCCAAGTTGTCTTGTAATTGTAAAAGAGGCATGTGTAGGAAGCAACAAATCCTCATTATACAGAGATATTCCTTTAAATTCCATTAAGGTCAGTAGCTAATCTCACATTATTGTCAAAATGACCATTCCCAATGTTAGGATTCCTTGGACATTTCACTCATTGTCTCCCCTAAGCTGGCACAGGATTCTTCACACTGATTTGAGTCCTGACAGATTTAATTTAGAAGCTTTACTAAACCAACTGCTATAAGGCAAACATATATTTTCAAATCACTGATTGTTTCCACCATGACTAGAAAAAAACAGTGTTCTGTTCGCTTGAAATACTTCATATAACCTGAGAACTTCTGTGCATCATAATAATAAATTGTAGTAATTGATTTTCTTAAAAGAGCAATTGCCTTTGCATTTACAAAATTTTTGTATGACTTAAAAATATAAATGTAAGATATAAATATCTCTTATTTATATAATAAATTATATATTTCTATTGTTTATATTATAAAATATAAATAAGGAAAATAAAAATCATTTAATGCAGCAAAGTAAATGTTCCCAGTTTTACAATAAAGCTTTTCTTTCAAGAGGAAATTTGTAGTTAATGGAAAGGAAGGCTCTCTCTTTTGAGCTGGAGCTGCCAATGCTCAGTCACAGGGCCAAGCAGCGCATCCCATCTCCTGTTTGATGCCAGCCATGTACCTTATGACTTCCAGTTACAGTCCTCCAAAGTCATGATAACATTTGCTGCCATGTCTTCCTCTCCTACCCTTTAGATCTAGTTCTGGAATGAGATATGTGTTACAGACTAACTCAGAGAAGTTAAGTCTTTTTTCTCAAAGATGACTGGGTTAATTTATTTTAAGGAAAAAATCCTGAAACATTTTTACGCACTTTTCATTTGCATGCACTTTCCACTAATCCATCATCATTTAAAGATGCTTAACTGAATTGAAGCAAAATTTCAGCTTTCATTTTGTTTACCATACTTATAATAGCTTGAATACCAGAAACTCTAGTTCTGAATGTTTCACTACATTAAAGCCCAAAGAAGACACATGAGAAAACTTTCCTTGAGCCCTCTTTAAAGAATAAATGTCTTGTTCAATGACTGCTGTGGTGACACTCTCTCTCATTGCAGGATGTTTTGTGAGCCATTGGGAGTCTGTGTGCATCTTGTAATTACTATCAAAGCTTTGGCAAAGGGTCAAACTATTTCTTCAAGCAGTTTTAAAGTGTAACTCAAACCCACGTGCTCTCATCAACTACCCTTTCAAACAAGCTGATTTAAGCCATTGAGATAATGGTGACTTGCACCACTGGTGTGAAATGAGCATGACACAGAGTTATTTCCATGGCTGCCTGGTGACTACATTGGTGCATGGGCACTGCCCCCTGACTAAGGAGTTCTGGAAACTGCATAGGTCAAAAACTCCCTGGGGCAATAGAAGCTACTAGTTCACTTCCCAGACAGCAACATTTGAGATTCTCCCCTTCAATATTTATGCCAATTATGAAAGACTTGCCATGTCTGGACAGGGACTTGTTTGTATCTGTAACTATATCCCCCCTGAGACATGGATTCACCACTTGGTTAATGTTTGAACTGTGTCGTAAGGACTTCATACATACAAGGGTCATCAAGATCAGAGGAGCTATTTTTTACAGGAAAGACAGAAGCCAGATCTGCTTAAAGGCGTTTTCTCTGAGCCAAAGCCCTTTTTTGTACACTACCCCATTACCTGGTAGCACAAGTTTCATTTGGACCAAAACCAAGCTAACTTCGTCCAAGTATGGCATGCAACGTTTATGCCAGTTTAAGGGATTATCCTGACTGCAGAAAAAAAGTTGATACCTGGCCCAGTATAAAAACTGCTGGGCAAAGGGGATTTTTTCCCTTTTTTTTTTTTTTTGGCAAAGCATTTGGAAAACATTATTGCTATTAAGCATTTGTTTAAAATCATTCTGTAGCACATTGCCACAATGTCTGATACAAGGAGCCCTAAAATCAAATGTACTCTCTCTTTGTATCTGTCAGTTGAGATGGAGACAGCTGACTGGGAAAGAAATGTAGATTTTTTACTTCAGTGATATGATTTGGCATATGTGCATACTTGCTAGCATATAAGAACATGTTCTAGTCCAGTCTTCTGATTTTATATAATTTTTATTTCAGTTACGTGTGAAAGGGATAGGGAGATTGAAAAGTTATATAGCATCATCTAGTGTTCATATACAAATCTACAGGAGCCTGCAGTTTCACCACACTCACTTATTCAGATTAACTGGCATCAGTGTTGACTCCAAAGGAAAATTATTTCCAGTTGTTGGCCTGTGGACTCTGAGGAAGGAAAAAAAACCCAAAAAACCAACAACAACATAAAAAGAGCTGTGCTATACCCATGTTGTTAGCATTCACAGGAGTGGACAAAAATATTAAATATTTTCTTGCAAGTATTTTTGCAGATAAGGCTAAGCCAAAGAATTTTGGTGTGTGATTTTAGTATAAGGATGGTAAAAGCCCAGGATCAGAGCCTGCTGTACTCACTCTGATTCAACAAAATAAATTAGAATGCTTTATTTTTAAGTACTTGTTCAAAAAAAGAGAATCACAACAGGAATCCAAATCTTCCATCTCCAAGGCTAAGCATTTTAAATTAAATTACTTAGAAGGAAATGCAATAGAAATCCAGGAGGACGTCACAGAGTTCAGAAGCCTGCCTTCTATAAAGCATGTTTGCTTATGTTCACTTTTCAGGAGGGGGGTTGTCTTCTCCTTCTTAAAAGCTTAAGATTTCAAAATTTTAAGATTGCTTTTTCTTAACTGGGTACTGTGTTTTTATGTGTAGAACAGCCAGCAGAGAGATCTATGCTACTGAAAAAAAAAGAGAAAAAAAAAAGGAGGAAAAAAATTCCCGTCTTTCATTTAAATCTAGGCTGCAGTATAAGACTTTCTTGTATCTGTGTCAATGACACTTCCAAGCTCCTCCAACAGGTCTCATCACTCTGGAAAAGGTAACCTCTGTTTCTAGGGAGCACAGCAGCCCCCTTTACCACCCAAAGAGCAGAAAAAATGCAGATCGCGTCTCCCCAGGCTCTTCTGCTGGATGGTTTCCCATGATATGACATCCCCTGTAAGAAAGCACCATATTGTGGCTCCCTGCAAAGACCACAGAGCATGACCCAAGTGCTGGTACAGGCAGAGAGGAGACAAAGACAGGTTATACTGGAAAACAATGTAAGAGCAGGACAGCCAGCCAGATGGGAGGCTGAGGGAGGCAAAATGTTTTATCAAAAAAAAAAGATTCTTGTCTTCTTAATGAGAATTAAATGGGATAATTAAGTATGACTCAAGATGAGTAAGGTCATGGGACACACTTGTTTGAGGAAATGGCACTTCAGAACAGGCCAGGACTATTTGGGAAACTGGACTTTTTTTTCTAGTGAAATCAGAGAGTCTTCAGAGGTTTTTGTTTGATAGGAACACTTGGGGGCTAAATTAATTCCTTTCAAACCTATTTCAAAGTAAACACATTTTGCTTGCATCCTTTTAATTATCCAAGGCCTAATTTTTGACTTGTGACAATGGACTAGAAATTCCTGTCCTGCAATATCTGCCCAGTTGTGTGCCTCAGGGATTTTTTTATGGTCCCAAACTTGGTGGTCTTTGTGGAGCTTAGTCGTATTTATGTTTGCTGTATAATATCAGCAGGTGGCTGTAAGATACAGGAAATGAATTTCACATGAATCTTTAAGCATTGAACACTTGCATTAGGGAATTGATATTGATCTGTATGAAATCATGTCATGCAAGAAATCTCAGAAGCAGAGTTCTCAGGAGCTCCCAGGTACTGGAGTTTGGGGTGTGCTCTAAAAAGAAATAAAAGTATGAAAAACTGGGCAATGGGAATATTTATAATGTTTTCCAGAAAAAAATATTCTATTTGAATTTTTTTTCTATCATCTGTCAACTTGGTGACGTGACATCTCTTCATATACTATCATTAGGTCTCATTTCAGTGTTAGCTTTGTTGTGCAAACATCTGTGAATACGCAGTCATTTCTGTCTTTTGATACCTATCCATGCACATATTTGCTCCTTACACACCTTTTCTGGGTTTATAATACCATAATTATGTTTCAAAAATGACTGATTTGGTATATGTTGAAGATGCATTTTAGTTTAATTAAACAGGTTTGGAATTTGGTTTTTTTTGAGTTATTCAGACTTCTCTAAATGAGACTGAAATCTGTTTTACTTGAAAATCGCCCTTATTTCCTCACTCACTACAAATGAACAGCAGAATCAAAATAGTGTCTTGTATGCCAACACAGAATATTAATTAGAAACAACAAGGGTGTTATTCTTTCCCATGACAGAAGCAAAATTGGACAATAAATGTGAGGCTAATTTATACCTCATGTTTTATTTTACAACCTTTCTTTCCAGTTGTCTTATACTAAAATTTACTTTTCCTGCTTGCATAATGAAGACTAATCTATTTCTTTGCGAAATATTTTTGTTAGCTCTCCTTTCCTTTCTTGCATGAAAGCTTCTCCCCTCCCCCTCCCTTTTACTTTTCAGTCTAAGGAAATGGCTGCAGCTGGAAGAAGATGGTTGACAGTCTTAAAATTTTCTCTGCAGTCTCTGAGTTTCAAGAGCTGATTTTAATTCCTGAATTAATTGTTTACTCCTCTCAAATGGCCAAAAAAAAGCTAGTTTGGTCCAAGTTTCTAATTGATGCAGTCATCTTGCATACTTCACATCAGTAAATCTGGACACTAGCATCTAGCCACAGATTAACTGCTGTGGATATTTGTTTCTTTCTTTTAATGAATCTTTTCCATTATGCTGATTTTTCTAATTAGTTATTCTCATTTTCATCTAACTAAAATGTCATGCTAAAATTATAAGTGAAGATTCAGTTTATTGGTCTTATAAATGAATGCATAATTAATGACTGATTGAAAAATAAACCCAACACACAATGTGATTCTACTAATTTTTGCTGCAGCTTACTCTTCCCTGGTGATATACAAACAGCCAAAAGATTTCTTTGGCTTCATAAGGAGTCTTATGGCTGTATTTGACAACAATTTCTAAGAAAAAATAGACATATTAAAAATTTACTATCATCTTCCTCCATTAAACAGGTGTTTACAACTCAGATGCTCTCAGGAGTACATATCTCTATTTTGGTCCTATCAACACTTTAGTAAGTGTTTCAGTGAGTGGAGCTTTTGTATAGGCTGACTAAATGGAATTAATTCCATCACACAGTGGAAATAAGGCTGGAATATTTTATGGTAGGTGTTGAAGAGGTGACGCTGAAGAACACGCTGTAGGTGTTAAATTCTATGGGTATCTGACTCCGTGATCAGCTTCACCTTCAAGTTGAAGATAAAAAAGCAGTGAAGATTATGGTATAATCTCAACTAACCTCTAAGCTAAATATACCTCCATAGTACCATTATAAACATGAAAATTATAGGTTAATTCAAATTTTTCTGGTTTAGGTTTGATATTTTTTTTTAATTGTCTGATTGCTTTTATATACATATATATACATATATATATGCACATCTTAACATTAGTCCTGCAAGCAAGCCTGTTCAGGAAATCTGAGTGTGGTCTTGACTCCTCTGGAGCACTAAAGTACACCTAGGACACCACCAGGTACCCATTACACATCTTGTGTGTAGCTTGCTTCTCAATCCATACTTTTGCCTTGCTGGTAATAAATCTACTTTTATTAACTGGAGCCCTGGAAATGTTGGATTTACACTTGCTTTTGTAGTCATTTGTCCAGCCAGACTTCCACCCAGCCAGCCTCTTGGAAAGAATGTCTTCATCTGGGAAAGAAAAACTGCATATGGTAAAATCCCACCACAGATCTGAATCTGGTATTTCTCTGTGTGCTGATATAATCAGAATTTATAGCCTGAATTGCCAGGATCTTTAGCACAGGTTACTCTTTTTGGTGAGGCAAGATCAGCATGGAACACAGGAAGGCCTTTGCAGAGGGGAGAATGGGATTAATAGACAACACAAGAATGATGTTTTCCAAAGAAGGAGAAATATTAGCATCAAGGATGTAGGAAGGAGCCAGGATATGATGAAGCAGCACCTCCTGCTAGATCCACTACACACAGAGTGTAATTTCCCTTCAGATGCCTGATGCTCCTACCACGTGTCTTGCTGCATTAGTGGTTGGGTCCACTCATGTGACCACAGGGTTTGGCTGATGACCTTTACTCACAACACCAGTAGCAATTTATAAATCCTTTTATAGCCCTGTTAAGGGGTTTTGTTGGAGGATACTTGACGCTGTTCGTCACAAACACACACACACACACACACACACACACACACACTTGATTAGAAGGTATGAAACTAAAATTGATTTATTTAAAAAGGTCTGACTCCATTTTATAGTATTTCTACAAAGGCCAAGGATTGAGGGAGAAGGTTGACACCTCTCCCCATCCCATTGGTCAAGACAGCTGTCCATCAGCTGTCCATATCTCTAAGAACCAGGAATGAAAACTACCTTGAAGTTATGATAAACATTTGCCAGTGTTTACAGACCAGACTGTGAGAAGAAACCCAAACCATGAAACACTGTGAAACAGAAGAGAAGCTGAAAACATCAGGGCAACAGATACTGAAGCCAGAGAGATCCTTCCTGCCAAGTACTAAAGGCCTGTGACAAAAAGAAATAGAAATATTGTCTGTTCAAGACAATGTCTGAGGAAAATAACAACAGAGATTAGTAAGAAACCTAAATTTATCCACTACTCTAAGCTTATTCAGTGAAATACATGAGGAATACTTTTGCCTGCAGTGTAGTCGTTTTTCCCTGAAATAGATCAAAGTCAAGCGGCATTGACAATTACTGGTGGAAGTGTCAGGGCATGAAAAAAGGTGCCACGTGACAGGGAGGCTTATATCAATAACTTATCTAAATGAAAACTCATTATTCTTTCTCTTAGGACTGTTACCCTAAAATGAAGAGGTCAAACCATTCCTTTCAAGTCTATTTTATGTGGCTGAAGGGTAACTGGGTTCCCCAGTTTACCTGAAGGTTTCTCACCTGCAAAACCCTGTGTCACTTCTGAATTAATTCCGCTGGGAATACTGATGCCCCTTCCTTAGTGGCTTTCCAGCTCCTTCCTCAGTATATCCAGTCAGGACTAAGGAACCATATGATTTGATAGTTTGGGGGCTTAAGGCTGCCGTTTCCTCTTGTGCTCATCTCAACTAATCTAATTGGTGCTTATCAGCTTTTCTCCAGTTACCTTGAAGCAAAATCTGTAGGCCACTTGAAAACCGCAGCATTCTCTCTTGAGACTTGATCATTACATATCAGACCTGGAATTACCACCAATCATATCCTACAGTCTTTTCCAGCATGTGATTCTGCTGCAGTGTCTCTAGGAGCACCTCCTTACTGAGTAACTGGTAGGGTGACTGCTGACAGAGTAGTGAATAGTGGTGTTGACACTACTGATACTCTCCCTTAATCTCCCCCTTGCTTAAAATGCTGACATCCCTGGAGGGCTGCTATGACTCAACAGCCAACACCACACAAGTCCAATGGATATCACATGTACCCTCGCCTCTACCCCCGCGTGACAGCCAAACCAACTGGACTGGATTCCAGACTGGAAATATCAGCTCAGATATTTGAGTTTTTCAAAGGAAAACTCTTGTCCTTAAAGTCTTACAGAAACTTCAGCAATTTGTTTGCACACTCAGATAAGTGCAAAAATGAAGTAAGATCTATAAATTGATTTATAATATTTTTCAGGAAGAATTTTTTATTATATTAACAAAAAAAATATTGTTGACTCTAAAGATTAACTGAGTTATTGAAGTCCTTTTACTACCATCATAAGGCAAGGGGCTGAAACTTCTAAAAGAGAAGGGTCTCAGCAGTCTGTCTAAGTAGATGTATTCTTGTTCATTATTTCCCATTTAGTATTATAACACATTATTTTTTTCTATCAAATAACTCAAAAATTGATATAAGGAAAGCATTATGTCATTAATTTATCACAATTCTGTATTATAAGCCTTTTGAGAAAGTGTATTTTTGCATTTACACTAGTGATGAATATTTTCATGCCTGCCCAGGTCAGTGTTAGTAAAGTTTGCCTTTCTAGATGGCAGAGCAGGAGAATAGCTTTTCATGAACAATTAATTTCCACACAAACATTGAACCAGTAGTTCATTACCAGGTAATCTACCAAAACGATGTAGATATATGGTGTCTCTAAAAAAAAAAAAAAAANATATGAACGAAATCAGCAAAGTTCTTGGCATTTGTCCTCAGGATTACTTAATAGCATGCCTTATTTCAAGAAAAAGAAAGAAATACCTTTCAAAACATTTTTGAAATTATTATTTCAGAATATAGATCAGAAATTATTTCAGAAAAGTAGTAAAAAGAATATTGATTTTATTTAAAAATATTTTTTCTATGTCTAAAGGTAAACTTGCAATTTATACTCTCTCTACAGTCAGCCAGGAATAACACATCTCTCAGTAGTGTGTTTTCGATGAGTTACATTCTGGATATACCTGATTCTTTGATTTGGTTATCAAGGGAATCTACATAGCTACGTTAATGTTTAAATGCACACATTTGGGTTAGATAAATCTCATCCATAGAAGTTAATGAAAGAACAACTTGATTTTTTTGATACTTCTTCAAGGCAGCACGATCAAATCTGTCTTAATCTCTGTTGAACATTGTATTTCAAAATCCTTTGGGTTTCTCCCTCAGTAGCAGACAAAAAAAAATTGTAAGTGATCNATGGTGGCTATAAAAAAAAAAAAAAAAAAGTGAAGGTGTTTATCACCTTTCTTTACCTTATGTGCCTTAAGCAAAATCACTCATGTAATACAAATGTCTGGTATCTTTCATTAGAAAAATTCAACCTCTCCCCTTTGACTAAAGAAAAACAGAAGGAGTTTAGCTTCCCAATTTGGACACTTTTTTTCAGTGATGGTTTAAAAAAAAAAGAGCCAACCACTCTTACTTACTCTTCCATGTTCCTAAAGAAAATTTAGTGCAATTATGAATTTTGTGCCTTTCATTTCATAGTCACATGTTTCCTCCATATATCTTGTGCCTTAGCTGATGCCTTTCATCATCCTTCCTTTTTAGGTATGAGCCTTACTACCCANTATAGATCAGAAATTATTTCAGAAAAGTAGTAAAAAGAATATTGATTTTATTTAAAAATATTTTTTCTATGTCTAAAGGTAAACTTGCAATTTATACTCTCTCTACAGTCAGCCAGGAATAACACATCTCTCAGTAGTGTGTTTTCGATGAGTTACATTCTGGATATACCTGATTCTTTGATTTGGTTATCAAGGGAATCTACATAGCTACGTTAATGTTTAAATGCACACATTTGGGTTAGATAAATCTCATCCATAGAAGTTAATGAAAGAACAACTTGATTTTTTTGATACTTCTTCAAGGCAGCACGATCAAATCTGTCTTAATCTCTGTTGAACATTGTATTTCAAAATCCTTTGGGTTTCTCCCTCAGTAGCAGACAAAAAAAAATTGTAAGTGATCGTTGAAAATTTCTGCTATTTACTAGAAAGTCTTCTTAATAAATAGAGTAAATGGAAAAATTTTGAATTGAAGGGATACATTTCATTTGAATTTACTATCAGAAGTTTGCAGCCAGTTTTGACTTGCTCCCACCCACACAGAGCCCGACTGAAACTCACAGAATTACTTCAGAGAAAAGCAGCATTTGCGATTTTTCTCATGCAAATAAAAGACTACAGAGATAACAAACCACACGCTTGTTTGCTGAGTGTTCTTTTGCAACCATTGCTTATCTGAGAAAAAGCAGCTGAAGATTATAAAGTCCTAGAATTCCTAGAAGTAGGTGAGATGAAGGCAGATGGCCAGTTTCACTTTTGTTGGAGTATAACTTGGACAACAATTTTATCACTGGAGGCATGGCCTTTGTGATCCCTTTGGAGTCTACAGGATCATGGAGGTTTAATAGGAGACCTTAGAACTTTATAGTGATGACCATTTCCACACAAGACAAACCAGTACTAAAAGTGCAGCTCGCTAGGTGCTACGTGGCCAGAAGGTAGGCTTCTGGCTGCTTCCAACTCTCTTATGACCTGAAGGCTGCAAGCAGTTGTCCCAAGGCCAAAAGACAAAGCTGATGATGGCAGCAGCAGCAGCAGCATGTCATGCTGCTTTTTTGTCAGTGCCTAGAGCCCTCCTCAGAATACCTCAGCCATAGCCTGTGCGTGTGTTGAGGTGAAATCTCTGCCACTGTTGTTCCTTCTGATCCCAGAGGAATTGGGATGGGAAAGGGAAGCTGACAGTTAGTAAGAAACACAGATACAGACAGTTTGATAGTGCAACTGTACAATCAGCATTGTAGCACCTCAACCATTTGCAAGTGTGTGCGTATGGCATGGACAGCACAGATTTGGACATTTTCTGATTAGATTGATTTCTCTTAAACGTCTGCTGGTGCTCCCTAGATCTCACAGAGAGGACAGAGCATTGCCCATTGTTGCTAGTCTGGTGACTCCTCGTCAGGGTCATGGCTGGGAAGAGGGAAGGGAGACAAAGACTTGTGAGTCTGAGTCAGCCTTTTTGCCCAGCCCTCACCTTTCCCAATAAAAGCCCTGCAGCCACAATCACCTGGGTCACAAACCTTCACAATGTGGCTCTGCTTTGGCATACACGCTCTTCTTGTAGTGACTGGGACGCTGAGTCCTGTGACTGCCACGGCATGGAGTGAAAACGATGTCACTGGAGAAGATGTCTATCCCCCTCTGTGGGACCTGGCCCCTGAAAACCTTCTGGATTTCCCAATAAAGGACAACAAAATTGTCCTCAGTGCTTGGAACTATGAAGATCGGCTGGGCGTGTATAAGAGCTTGCTAAATGCTTCAGCCAAATATTTTAATGCCTTTGGGCCCCAAAACAGCGGCAATATTCTCTGGGGATTACCATTGCAGCATGGGTGGCAATTTCGTACAGGTATGAATTATTTCCTTGAAATGCTGGATTAACAACATGTTTACCAGACCTGCTTAGAGGCTTTCTTTCCAAGGTTTCTGCCTTACAAGCCCAGTACAGCCTCAGGTGGTGTAAACTTTGACAGAGTTGCCAATTTGAAAAAGAAATGCTGAGTGAACACTCTTACCTTGCTGAGCAATAGCTATTTAAATTCCTTATAGGAAGAGGTCAGAATTCAGGTTTGTGGTATAGATGGGCAATATTTCAGCTAACTAAAAATCTTTGGAAAGGCATTCCCAGCTGCTTCAGTTTAAGTAGACAGACTTTGGGGCATACATTCTACAGTGCTGATCTTAAATTGTTAACTAATAGGCTTTTATTTTTGTTAAAGTTACAAGCCTCTAGAGGTGGTTTGAATTTAATTTCTATGAGAGATATTTGAAAGTCCACATTTCCCTTTGAGAATTGATTTCCATTTATTCTTCATGATCAGTTTAGAAGTAGCCTCTTTATTTTCTAAATATTTTTTTACAAAAATGAAAGTTTTTCTGTTTGTTAGGGTTTTCTTTGTTTGCTTTTTTTTGTGGGGTTTGTTTGGTTATTTGGTTATTTTGTTTTAAATTATGTCCAGATTCAAGGGTTTATCCCCTAAAAGCTGGTTGTTGTCTTGAGCAGTCATTCTGGTTTGCTTGTCCCTGCCAGGGGAGCAGACCAGAAACACCAGAAAAATGTGAAAGGTCCCTTAAGGCTAAGGCTGCATGCAGTATCTTATCACAGGCTTTATCAGAGAACCCATTCCCTGACAGACTGCTTCACGCACAGCAGTTTCTGTAGTTTTCCATTCAAAGCCAGAAAAGGGGGGGAGAAGGAAATAAGATTCAATGAAGTTTTCAGAAATTAGTGCCTGATGGTAACAAGGGGTAAATAAACGCATCTGTCTTCCTGTTGCTTTTTTTTTTTAATTGGATGTAACCTGTAGTTACATGTGGTGGTGGTTTGTGTGACCCTGTAAGTTTGAGAGAAGACAGAGGTCCTGCAGCTGGTGGTAAAGGAAGGCTGCCAGCGTTTAGTCACACCTAATGAAAAATTTACTTCTAAGTCAAAATGAGAAAAACAAGTGGGAACCTAGCTGGCAAACAGATAGCAACAAAAAGAATTTGGTTGGAGTTAAGATAAGCTTTTTCCTCTTCCCCTTCTTTATGTATACAAAAAGATGAGCAGATAAAAAGGATGGCTGGTACAGCAGCAGAATGGACCCAATGTGTGGCAGAGGCAAAGATGCCTGGATGCAGCAGCTAGAGCTGAGTGGTGACCTGCTGGAAAGGAGGAGTTGTGGAGTATGGCCTCATCCATAAAATGAGGATGTGCCTTGTTTTGCAGTGACAATTTCCAAGTAGTGACAAGGGGCATAGTTTATGAGGGGAAGATTTGCCCCTGATTGCATAGACAGGTAAGGATGTACTTTCACCTGCTAAAGAGTCATAGGACTGACACTTAGACAAAGGAGATGTATTTTTAAATTTACATGATCAGAAGGTTAAAAAATACTAAAAGGAGAAATATCACATAGCTGGAAGTTGGTTTACAGTAAAAACAAATATGAGAAGTTGAAGGATAAATGGTTAAGGGACAAAAAATTACATAATTCCATGCATACGGTAGTGAGATTAGCAAAGGGCTAAACGTAATCCAGATAGGCGGTGGAATAGATTAGTGAGGAATGACTGAAGCATTTGTATAACAACATGATAAGCCTGGGCAAACAAAAGCAGGATTTGAGTTCATGGTGCAAGACAACAGAACTTTGAAAATATTACAAAATTTGTAGAATTAACGGTTCTGTCAGATCCTGAAAGTTATGTTACTGAGAGAATATTTTTATGGATATGGATCTGTATAAACCATAAAGAAAAAGTGAAACTGTTACTTAATAAGAGTGGTACAAAGATTTGCAATAATCCACTCAGGGACCTAAAATGAAATCAGTAATTTGCCTAAATTTACAGCAGAGACAAGGATCTTGAAACAGCATGGCTGTTAGGAATGTGATTGTAGAAGCTGAAATTGTCACTTGGGAGGTAGAACTAAACCGAGCATCCTACCTACAGAAACTGAGCAAACACGATAGTCTCTACCCCCACTTCACATACAGAAGTACAAATCCAGAATCAAGAAATTTAAGATTCACATGGTATTGTATGTCTGAAGAGCAGGAAAGGTTGTGCCTGTATTTAAGAAGAAAAAAGGAGATAGGGACAGGTATTTATTTGTCTTTTATTGGCAGTAAACAAGACATTAGAATAAGTACAGAGGAAAGAATATTTAATGACAGAACTAGATAGAAAAAGGGATAAAGCACAGGTTATATGAATCAAAGGTAGATTGTGTCGAGCTAATGTGAGATCCTCTTTCATGATATAAATGTTGAGTTTTTTTCAAAGTTCAGAAATGCATTTACTCCCTTTGTAAAAGCAAAGCTTAGAATGAAAATTTTTAAATGATACTTTACAAGACAAGGGAACTGCAAATCTGGTAAAGGAAGACCTGAAGGAGAATTTAGTGATAACTGTTGCTAAAAGAAGTCTACAGCTAAGTGGAGGATGTGCTAGGAGTTCTTCATCATCAAGATGAGAATAACTACATTTAGCACTTTCAGTAACAACATTTCCACAAAAAATAGTGGAGAAGTCTTGCTGATGAGGTTGCACATAGTTACCAATAACACAGCTGGGAGTCAATACAGTCAACACAGATTAGCTTGGGTAGACCTGAAGACTGAAATTACAATCATGCTAAGTACAGGGAATAGGAGGGAGCAGAGACAACAAAAATGGTGTGGAGACCTGTAAGTGCAGTTAATGCTTCCAGCTCCAATTTCTACATATTGTATAGTTATCACTGATACTGCCTGGGAAATCTTCATTTGCCCAAAACACCAAGGCTAACAATATTTGGTAAACCTCATGTATAATCCTTCTGCAACATTTTGTCTTCTTTTTCTTCTCTAGCCTTTATCCTTCCCATTCATGCCCTGACAGTCTCTGTTGAAGTAAGATCTTGAAAAATGGAATCTTTCTGTAAATATTAAAAAATATGATCTTAATTAAAAAAAAAGGGGGTTGAACTGCAATCCTTATCATTGCAAGTTCGTGTTCTCAGTGCTTGGCTACTGAAAGATACAGGTTTGAGTAGCTAGCAAGCCCCAAAGCACAAGCTCTACCCAGTCAGCTAGGGAGAATAATTAGGATAATTTGTATGCACATTGTTCATGATCGTCTCTTCTTCTTGAGTAAAAGTATCAGAAAATTTGGTTTGGTAATGAGGTTTAGTTTTAATCTGACAGAAATGATACTGCCATTATTCAGCTGACTCATCAGAGAACAAATGCGCTGCAGGGCAGAATTTGAGAGCTTCTGGAATAGCTCAAGTCATTGCACAAGGCCATGGTAATTGCATGTCATGCACTTAGAGCAGACTTTCTGACACTCTGCATGACAACACTTAATGTACACGTATGGTATTCTTTTAGGACTTAGTCTATTTCGTCATGCCATGTGCTTAAAGTAAAATATTCTGTCATTAATAATTGTGAAATATCTTGCATGTTTTCTACAGCACAGATGCTTGCAAACTTTGCTAATTAGTTGCAACAATGTTTGCATGCTTAGCTTCACAGTAAGGTCACGTTTGTTTTCATGATTAAACTGGTAGTGATTCTGTATCACACAACCCAATTAGGTGAGACAATTTAGTTTGTGCTATTTTGCTCGTTAAGCAGCTCTCCTGACCTAGCAGCCCTACATCAATTAAAAATAATGCTTCAGCTATGCATGTGCTCATGTCTGTATGTGAATGTATATTTATAGCTCAGTAAAAATACTGTGATGTCCCAATTTCAAACAGTTCAATAAATTCACAGCATACATTTACGGTGAGGGATAACTCAAACTGTAAAACACATTCAAATTGCTATGCACTGAGATCTAGGAATAGTAGCCTATGAAGCAAAGCAACAGTAATTGTTTTGCTTCTCTAACCAAAAGTCTGCATGTTTTATTCCTTTATATTTTTTCATCTCAGTGGGATTTCTTGTGTTAAAAGTTTGAGAAGTATTTGTTGTATTATTTTATTTTATTCATTCAGGTAGGTTAGCAGATCCTTCTGGTGGGACTTCCTGTGGCCATGAAAATGGAGAGCTCATGTGTCAATCTGTAAGAAGCTGGTGGTCCTGTAAGTATATGCTGTCACACAATTTATATTCTCCAAGATAAATTAGTGTCCTAGAAGGCCATCTCAAAATATTTCTTCTCCTTAGACTTCTCTATTACATTTTAATTTCAGTACTATGTAATTCTCCATCACAAACTTGCATCAAGGCACCTAAGTGTGAGCAGGTAAATGAAAGTTAATTGATTTTGAATACTTACTTGAGGAAGGAGAAAAAAACAAACAAATTTGGTTAAACTTGTTTAACCTTAAAAAAATTTACACTGTAAATATTTATGTGAAAATGTGTGGGAAACACTAGGACAGATATATTTTTGTAGATATTTATATTTTGTATTTTGTAGATATTTATAGATATTTGGAATTTACAATTAGTCTAGAGCAGATTTATTCAGTTTAGATGCTTGCACTTCAAACCAAAACTTTGTGAGAAAATGTCAAGCAGGAATCTTTGTGGTTCTTATACCATCCTTGGTTCTTTGTCCCATAACATATTTTCCTTCCACCACTTCTGTCCCTTGCTCCCTCAGCTTCCCTAATGTCCTGTTGTAAGTTCCTCTTTTCCCCAGACCTGTCAGCAGGTTTGAGCAAGCAGCTCTCTCCCCTCCCTGCCACAAGAACATTTTTCCTTCTGTGGCCATTTGGATTAAACTTCTGGCTGTGAATCAGCAGTTAAATGTATATATCTTCAAGACAAAGACATAAGCATAGATAAAATTTAAAATGTAAATCTAGGATAAAACTGACTGTGATACTCCAGCTTTGGTTTTCTCTCTCTGTGTTTGGGCAGCACTAGGTGTTCTGTGGGATGGTGTCCCACACAATATCAAGCAACAAGAGTCCCTGCATAGCACTTTGCAAGAAGGGAACGTTTCTGGATTAGAAACCACCACTTTTACTTTCTCAGGGTTTGAATTCCTGCTCTTCATTTCCTTCTAAATGCTGCATGTTTGATTGATATCCATTTTGTTGCCTCCAGAAAATGTATAAACTCAAGCTTTGATTTACCATACTGCAGCAAGAACATGCAAAGTCTTTGAGACTGCATGGAAATGTCTTTTAGTGTTCTGAAGATATGAATGCTTTCAGCCGGCCTTCAGAGCAGCCCTCTCTGGCACAAGTAGTCACATGAAACCAGGAATGAGTTTAAACCAGAAATTCACATTTAATATTCCTCGTGTGTGTGTGATGCTACCTGCTTAAGAACATCAGTCTTTTTTGCCAAGAATAATATTCAGTATAGTCCTGTCCTGCATTGTTTTCTGCCCTCTAAATCACCCAAGCAGATGCATACATATAATATAGGCAAGAACACTTAAAAGAATATTAGCACTTTGTGATGTGAGATCAAGGTTTCAATACCTCTCATGGAAACTGTGAACAAGAAGCGAGAGCCAATTCAGCAATGATTCTCAGTGAAACACTGTCTTCTCATCACTTGAGAGTTTTCCTTTGCTCTTCTGACTGGCCGCTCATTCCCTCCTGAATTCCCAGCCAGGTCCACATTCAGGAGGTGTGTCACATGAGACAAGTGGTTTCTCTTTATATATAACCCTTTGTATTTGTTCAATCAGCACCCCCAGGGAAGTCAAAACCCTTGCATCTGACCAGCTTGTCACAGTGCCCCATTTTGGGGACCCCACTGAGCAGTCCACTCTATTGGATTGACCAACCTGTTCCCACTTGAAGTTGGTAGATACTTCCAGTTTTGTCAAGTATGTTATCTGCTGCTGGCCACTCCTCCCTCAGTGCCCTTGACAGACTCACACGAAAGTCTACAGAGTAACACACTTTATTAACAAACACACTGGTAGTCCAACGCTGTGACAGGTTAAGGTTCAGGGATTGCTGTTGATAGTAACTGATTGCAAAAATGAATTTGAAGCAATGTATCTATTAATTCTAATCACCAATTAAAGCTAGCTAGAGATAATCATTTAGCTTGCACAGAATGAGGTTCTTATCCAATAGGCATCCCTGTGTGGGAGAAGACAGGTTCAGCCTGTTGACTGATCTCAGAAGTTATGATGGAGTCTTCTCTGACCTCTGTCCCCACTTTAGCTATAGTTCTATTACTTCCTTTGAGGGAAGAGAAAAAGTAAAATTACAGTTCGTGACATTTCATGTTGGTGTGGTGCTTGAGTCATTAGTATATGTAGAGTGTAAAAAGCAAGATGCATTTTTGAGCTAATGAAGCGAAGGCCAGCTTCTGGTTACCGTCTGGTTCATTCCTTTGGCTTAGCTCCTGCTAGCTGCATGTTTTCAGTGGAGCATAACCACAACACCATCACATTGTTCCCTCCTTTGTTTCATGTCTGCATTGATTTTGACAGACCATGACCACAGCACCTCCATGCTGCTCCATCCTTTTTTTTCCCTCTCATGCTTAGAGCAATACACCGAGTTCCCTCAGAATTCCTGCTCCTAAGGTGTGCAGACCCAGTCCCTGCTGTACTATAGCCAACACACACTCTCCTTCTTTGTGAGCTTTGTTTTGTGATCTTCTCCCATAAGGTGGAGCAACAGCTTCCTCATTCAGAAGACATAGATACATGGTAGGTGTTCAGGTTTTGATGATTTTGGTCCTCACTGCTGGGACTTTGTACAAAATAGCAGAGCAGTCCTTGGTCCTGAGACTAGGTATGAGCAAATGACCTCTCAGCATAACACCTCAAAGGCACCTACCCAAGAGGGAGAACATCTGATCCACAGGCTTTTCTTCACTCAAAACTATTAAACTTCATTTCTACAGAAGGGACACAATTAAGAGGAGAACTTTAAATCCTCCTTTCAAGAGAGGAATATCAAATAGCCCTATGGGCACTCTCACTGAGACAAGATTTGGCACCAGTGAGAAATGGGCCTGGGTTTCCTACATCCTGGGTCTGACTGCTCCAACTTACGGATCAGACCAAAGAAAGCCATCATCATAAAATAAATCTAAACAGATAAATTGAGGTATATCCAAGCAATTTTCAGTGAGTGAAATATTTTTAGAAGCAAAAATATTGTTTTCCAGTAAAATATCACATTTGGCTTTCTTATAGGTCTAGGATACATAGAAGGGGGGGTTTTAATGGCAACAATACATTGTGGAATACCCTTTAGTCTTTCTATATTTTATTTGCAATTACTATTTGAGAGACTTTTCTTGTCCTGTCCATGACAGCCTATAAAGATCTAACATTTTTTCATTAGTTTTATTCCTTTCTTGCAAAATAAAGCACAGTGTAAGCTCAGACAAGGTTTTTAAAGGACAATGCATAAATGAACACTACAAATCATATCTAAATCAATACGAGTGTCATCATTATTACATTTCAGTACATACATTCCACTGCTGAACACAGTTATATTTGTGGCAGTTTAAAACAGTTGCATTTGGTGTGGGAGAGAGTTTATTTTCTTACATGGGAATTTTTCATTCGATTGTGATTAACACCTCCTGCCTTTTAATTATTGTTACAGGTATGAATTACTATCTGGCGATTATACCCTTTCTGGGGGCAGTGGAGGCTGGCCTCTTTGGGCAGCTGCCATATGAGATAGAAATATTGCCACCAGAGGAGCAAAAAGATGATTTTTGTTACACCATTAAAGACTGCTGGTCTCGCATGCCCAAGCTCATGGATGACTGGAAGGCCTTTTTTGAAGTAATTTTTTTTTTAATATGTTTTTAGAAATTATACCAAAATAATAGCCTTTAAAATTATTATCACTGTCATTTTTAAGATTCAGAGAGCTTAGTTTGTTTTCAATAGCAGCTTCATACAAAAACAACTAGCAGGAAAAATGGAAAGCATAACATATAGTGAGCCAGAGATAAGTAGGGCAGGATTTTTACAAGTTATGAAATTTTTTTCTTCCTTTGAGACAGATCTGTATTTTGGCCTCCGTTCCAAGACACTGTTTAGTATTCAATTATATTTGCATTCTTCCAATACTGCTTATGTTAGCAATGCAAAGTAAGCCTGTGAGATGGAACACTGCCCTTAAGAAGTGGCCTCTGGTTGGTTTTATAGGGCTCATTTATTTCTTTAAACATCTAAAAACTTGAAAATGCTGAAACATTATTCAGAGGGACATCTATATATGCAAGTAGATATTCTCTTTCCTCCTCACTCAGCTGTTCTTTAATCCCAAACATGATTATATTTCTTACTTCATAGATTTAATAGCTATTTTATATAGCTAGACTACTGCAGTCAACATTTTTTTATTTGTAGTCAAATAATTGATAATTACCAGAAATGTTAAACTGTAAGTCTGTCTTGTGAGTGAAGATAGATGGTTTAAAAGTTAAGACTGAATTTGTCTTTGTAAGTTCCTTTTTCCCATGCATCATGTTTCAGAAGTTATTGTAAAATATCTACTCCTCAAATAACCATAATGTTAACAAGGTTAATTTTCCTATTTGTCTGAAAATCTTCAGAAATTTTTGGTTAAAGGAGTATAGACAAGTTGTCAAGGAGTCCCCTATTTCAGTACTGAATCTTCCATGGCACTCAGATACAAAAGTCCACTGAATTTTTGCAAAAAAATACCGAAATTATGTGGATAAAACCCTTGCAATGTTGAAGTTGAAGAACAGCAACTACCATTAACTAGTCAAAAGCAATATCCTTTAGCTGTCAAATTTACTATTTTGCAAGGTATATGCATATATGAAAAAATAATAATTGGGTTTAAACCTCCCCTCTCATTCTATGCCCTTTTTGCTCCCTGTTGCTTCAGTATCTGTTGTCTACAGAACACAAAGCTGTTAGCTCTGCCAGCTCCTCCTCCTTCAAACTGGATGATGCCCTTGGCCTCATGTGGAAGGCACACACCACCTCCATTGCTTACGCACTCCCCAAATTCCAGGACAGGTAAGGGAATGGAGCGGTGTCCATGGAGGATCTTTCCACCTTCGTGACTCTTTGGAGGATGGTATCCTAACAAAGTCTGCATGAGCTTTCATACCTTAGGCATCTACTCTTTAGGCTCTGCTCTTCCTTCCACTCTCTCAGAGTGTGGGATGACCACTGTGAGATGGCTGCCCAAACTGCAATCATGCTCTGGGCTTAAAATGAAGTGCTGGTTCCCATCTGGGAGCCAGGGCCTGATTCAGGAGCTGTGTTTAATCTGGGCAGAGGCAGGGTTGCCAGGAGAAATTAGGTATAAAGTACTTAAGGAGGCTTTAAGTCACTGTGCACTGAGGCCATTCAGTATTTTATACTGAACAAAAACATTTGCTATAAATGATCAACTAGTGTGTCCTAAAGGAAAGTTCAGTTATCTGCCGCATTTTTTATTTTCTTCTCTTTCAGGTTAAAATATCTCTCTGATCCAGAAGCAAATTTTGGTGAAGACTGGGCTAATGCTGTAGATTTCATTGCTGCCACACACTTCAGTACAGACCTACTGACCACAAACAACTTCCAGGATTTCCTGCCCCAGAGGATGCTTGTTGAAGGGGATGTCCTCCCATCCATTAGTGACTTCAGCCCAGGGCAAAATAAGGTCCTGGTGACACTGAGAGCTCTTCACAAAGCAAATAAATTAACAGGTATGAACCTGACCTACAGATGTCTGTTGTCCATAGATATTTAACATCTTGTTCTCTCTGCATACCTTTCTCTGTATGAATACAGTGAATGTTTGATACAAAGCAGAATAAACACATCTTAGAGACTAACAGTAAAACAGTTAAAAACACAACCATAAGCCAACAGCACAACAGACATCAAATGCTGGTGGGATAACACTGACAATATGAGGGATTTCAGTGAGAAAAGAGCATTTTGGGAACAGATGACCTTACTCTTTCTTTTCCCAGTTTTCACAGGAACTTTAAAAACAGAAACTTTTTTTTTTGTGTTTCACCAGTTGAACCTGAAACTATTAAAGGTGTAAATGAAATTATTAGACCAGTTGGAAAAAACAAAAACCAAATCAAACAAACCAAAAGAAAGAAACAACCCCCCCCCCAAAAGTAAATTATCATGAGCAACCGTTTTTGTGTCCACAGGTGTTCTAGTTTCAGTTTTTGGTTTTATCTCAGTCTTTCATTTAACAGAGATCTGTCCCAGCAAGGCTATAGCCTTACACAATGCTGGCGTCACTGTATTCACCAAAATAGGTCTTGCATCACCATCCAGTGGTGCGACACAGAATTACACGCTCCTGAGGATTCAGTTTTTTATATTCTGCCGGGTTGGCTATTTTTGTTTGACCTTATAAAGCAAAATCATTTTGAATCTTTAAATGAAAATAGAATGTAAAAATACACTGAAAAATTAGCATGCCTAGCTATGGCTCTTCTTCTATCTGTATATTTCACTGAAAATTCTCTCACCAGTTTTATTTAAAGTTGAAAAAGATGAACTAAAGCTATTCAGTGCTACAAAAGAGCACCCTGCCATCACAGAGTGCTTCCCTCATATTTTTCACATAACATTATTCTTTGGACTCTGAATAAGGGTCTGAACAGATTTATCTCCTGCCTGGCAATCTATGTCAGAGTTCAGGGTTTCTTGACATACCTCCCGGAAGGGAGAGAAGCACAGCAAGGAAAAGCAGGGCCAGAAGTACAGGAAGGAGGGAGGAGAGCATGAAGGCAGCACATCAAGTGAGGACAGCACCGCAGGGAGAGAGGAAAGGATGCATGGATATTGAACACTGTAAATGGAAGGAAAGAGAGAAATTAAGTTTCATGCAGGTGCAGCCATTATGAATTCCATAGCTGAAATCCCTTCCTTTGCAGGAAAGAGATTTCCCTGACTTTGCTCTAAGGGATGAGTTTTGAATTCAGCTGAGAATTAAATGCCAGCTAATTCAGCCTGATAACTGATTTGCAGATCAGAAAAAGGAGCTTTAAAATAAATTTGACTGCGTGTAAATCTACAGCCTCAGCAGGGACCTGAAAGACCCTACCTTAGTGCTACAAAACACAGGTGACAAAATATACTGGCTTTGTAGATGCTTTTAAATACATCTTGTGAGATACAGGGTTCTCTACTGGTACCGCAAATTTCAACAGCAGACAGAGGGTCTTACTACCTCCTAGGACAGGATCCTGCCCAACCCAGAGTGAGTGAGACTTGATTTCTTGATTTAGAGTTTGATTACTTTTTGTTTTCGTTTAGTTGCCCCTGCTAGTCCAGCAGAAATTGCACCGAGAGAGTGTTGTGCTGCTTCTAAAGCTTTTCTACTCATGGACTGTCAGATCAACCTTTTATGCTCTGCCTTTCACTGATACCCAAAGGCAGAACAGGAGGAGAATAAATTCTTCTTAGTTTTCCACCAGACATTTTTACCCTCACATTTCCCCTCTATCCACTCTAAAGATGAGCACTGAGCAGAGTGAGGAGCAAGCAGTGACTATCCTGCAAACTGGAGCTAAGGCTAGGCTGGGTTGGCCAAGCCACACTTCCTAGAGAGCCACTGCTTATCACCTGGACAAAAGTATTAAGATCATTTGCTTCTTTAGCTTGAGGTCTCAGCTGGCAGAAAGTGAACACTCCTTGTTTTAGAGTGTAAAGGAAGGCAGCCTGATTATAGCTCCTAGACTACAGCTCCATAAACAAGGAAGCTGTGTGCCAGAACAGACAAAGACCTTCCCGTAAGTCTTCAATCATTTTGACCTGCAACACTGGTGACAAGGGAACAAGCCCCGTTGTCTGTCAGTACAAAGGATCCGGAGCTGAATGAATGGTCTGCGTCTCCCTACACATTTGTAGGCAATTATCATCCCACCGGCGAGCTCCAGCTTTGTCTACATTTCACTGTCCCCAGGAGAGTGTCGAGTGCTTGTTGCCAGACGCGCACTTCGTCCCTGGCATGCTGCGAGCTGCATGTGCTCCATGCTAATTTGACAATGTGATGTTGTGTTTCTTTCCAAGGAGGATTGCTGCTGAAGCTATGGCAAAAGGCTATGTCCACCGAAGCAGGAAGAAAAATGGGCCGAAAACTGATTGAAAGTTTGCCTTTGAGCCAAGAGCTCGAACTACTTGACCTAGTAGGAATTCAGAATTATTTGGAAGGGATGATTTGAAAATTCCTAGTTCCTTGAGAAAGTGTGATTCCAACATGGATTGATTTAATCTTTTTGCAAACATGTGTCTGGTAATCTGGCTTTGGTAATTTCCTGCAGCAGGATTTCCTGAGTAGCCATGCATGTCTCTCTCTCATATGGAATCGATATTTTTAGCCTTAATTTTCCTAATTATCTCATTTGTTTAACTCAATTCCTTATAAATAAAAAGCCTCACAGAAAAAAAAATACTTTACTACTTTTTGTGACTTTATAAATAATGTATCATAATTGGAGACAAAATTAAAAACATGCAAAATATATTCTGTTTCAGACTGCTTCTTTTTTCCCTTGTAGGCAGGAATTTCACTAGATATGCAATTACTCACATCCTTAATGGTCTAACAGATGATCATGAGAATTTTTTTTGAAGTTCTGATCCAAAAGCAATGCCTTGACTGTTTCCCACCAAAGCTGTCATTTTGCAGAGCAGCTGCAATCAGACTGGAAGCTTTCAGGTTTTTCAGACAATATACCTGAGTACAGGTAGACTCCCTTGCTATGGTGCTTTGCAAGAAATGCCTCACGTGGTGGAGCAGAGCCAGTCCAGAGCAGTCCTGAAGCAAATTAACTCAGTCCGTACCAGCTTTTACATGACAACAAACATTTCTTGTATTTGATTCATTTCACTCACTTCAAGAAAACTTGGATCTATATATTGAATTATGTGATTATACATATTGTACCCTGTGTAACCACAGGCTGCTTTTCCATTCCTCCATGCCTAATCCAGTTGTTGCAGTGTGTCATATGTTGTATTTGATTACTGAGGAAGAGATGCATTTGTAATGTTTGTACTCCCATTGCCTGAAACACTCAGACCCATGTGTTGATCCTTGTCTTTGGGGTGACAACACACATTTGGATTCAATTGTAACATGAAAACAGAGGTTATGGGGAGGTTGGTCAGGGGTCCTGCATGCAGACAGGGCTTGAAGTTTCTTGGCAAAGAAGGAAATGAATGAAAGATGTCTTTGCCTACAGCAGTGGGCTTGGAACTAGATGACCTTTAAAGTCCCTTCCAATCCAAACCCTTCTGCAATTTTATGAAAAGAAAATTGTTTCTTTCCATTCCCAGTTTGATTTGTCCTTTCTATCCAAACTTGCATGATATTTGCACTGTAAATTAAGAAATAATTATCACATTGAGCAGTTAAACAGCATTCTGTCCTTTCATGTCCCAGGACAAAAGTGTTAATTATTCATTGTCATTTAATGGATAAACAGTTAATGTACCATCATTAGCTAACAATTTTCAAAGGAAATACATTAATGAGGTATAAGAAAATGTGGGAGTTTTTACCTTAATTACCTGGTTCATAGATCAGACTAATTAGATTCCAGCAGACTTTAGATATAATCCAAAAGTAATCACCACAGCTGCCAGCTGCTAAAATATTAAGTTAGTTGTGCTCCAGAAAAGTTCAAAAAATTTTTTGACCTTTTCTGTGGTTAACTTAAGGTGTGCTTTGAGAAAATAAAAAGAGCCATTAATACAAACTTATAAACTGCAAACTGCTGCACTTGAGGGAGTATTTATAAAACACCTTTTTAAAAAGTAAATAACTCCTGAATTAATGAAATATTAGGAAATAGTTCAGAATTTTGAAAAAGAGTCATCTTTCTTAATATAGCATCAAGCATTTATGTATTTCATACTCTTTGTCCTAATCCAACAAGAAAACCAGTCAGATAAAAACTTTAGAAATTGGCCAGTAATTGCTCTTTGGAAGCTGAGGAATGTATAAAAGTTTAGACAAAATATGGGATGAGGGATTCTTAGAAGTAGAGTAGGGCCAGTTATCTTGAAATGGAATAGATGCATACTTCCAGGAAATCTTCTGAGTATCAGAAACTAAACAGAGAGAAAAGCATCAAGAGAAACCTGTAGAGGCCTGGTAGGATGTCTTTGGAGAGGAATAGGAGAGCACTGAAGGATCCTGCTTGCTAATAAGAGCCAGCAAAGGCTGACAACTACCTAAGCAGGGGTTTGCCCAACACGAAGGGTTCACAAAGCATAAGGGTTTTTCCTGCTCAGCATTACTCTGGAGTGTGCTGCTTGGTTCTCATGCCTTTAACACTTGTGGTCTCTCTACTGAGGAAAGCCTGGCATTAAGCAGGGCTAGTTCCTATTTGACCGGGGTGGTGTTTAAAAAAAGCAACGCCACAGCTGGCTTTGGAAAGCCAGGGGGTTAAACTTCTGTACACGTTTGCAAATAGCAAGCCTAAGGGGATTGGAACAAACAACTTTTGGGAGTGAAGAAGGGAAGTTTAGAAATTAAATGTGGTACATGATAAAGGAAGAACTTTGGAGAATAAAAACACACCAGAAAAGAGCCTGTCCATCCTCAAAACTTGGACAATAGTGCTGAATGCTGTGCAGTGCCCTCTCCACCACTCATTTTAGGCATGTCAGCTCCTCATTTCTGAGCGCTGTGCAGTTTTCAGTGCCTTTGCTACAGGAGTGATCACATTTCTGAGGAATGGTCAGAAGCGAGGTTCTTGTCCTTGTCCACATATTTGTAACTGGGCATACAGCTGCTGTGCCGTACCAAATACTGTCCTAAACTTACATCACAGAAATATGTAAGGCCTGACCCATCCACCTATTCTTCCATAATGGGAATGGCAACCTTGTCCTTCTCTAGGAAAGGTACCTGTGTCTTCACAGAACAGCAGACAGATGTCAGCAAGCACGTCTTTAGTAGACATCAAGACATGGAGCTTACAGGGCAAACACCCAAGGAAGTCATTATCAAAGATGAAAAAAAATCTCTTTTTTCTTTCGAGTAGGAATTGGGCTTCTAAGTTTTCCCTTCCCTTTCCTATAATCCCTAATGTGTGGAGAATTGGGCGTTCCTTTCCAGCCTATGCTCTCTAATGAATAATAAAGTGCTTTTTGTTCTGGTGGGAAAACCACGCCTGGCAGGTGTGGAGGGAAGAGCAAAAATATTCTTGCCCAAGGCAGCCTCTAATGTGGCAGATAGGAAGTTTTTCCTGGGAAGCAGAAGATGTAGATTTGGACTCTGACAGATAGAAAACAAAACTAACCTCATAGAAGTACTCTAACTGTTGTGCACAACATTAAAATCCCTCTGCATTTCCCAAACCCAAATTGTTCAGTTATTTTCTCTGACCAAGGCATTTTGCCTGCCTCTCTCAGCAGGGTGTTGGAGGCTGTGGACCTTCAGTTCCTGCTACCAAAGGCAGTGACATTCAAGATGAAGATCTCTTATAACATCTCTGTCACTCTAAACTCAGTGACCCCAGGAGGAGCATGTTGCCTCTCTGGTTTTGATATAACTGAAAAATATGAATATGCTTGTAGATCTGATTTTAAGCTCATTTTGTATTTAATTCTTTTTTTTACAATGAGACACAATGGCCATGGGGTGTTTTAAGAACAATGTGCGTGTCACAAACTGCTGCAGGCAAGGTCTGTCAAGGATCCCTGGGAGGGTGTAGGGGAGCCTGGGGCTGCAGGCCTGCCTAACTGCACCAGCTGGAAAGGGCTGCTTGGTTGGGAAAAACTGACAATGGATCAAAATGGGGTTCAGAGGATGAGGAATGGAGGCAGAATCATGTAAAGATTTGTTAGAAGACATTTATACCTACTTAAAACGTGTCTAGAAAAAACACAATCATTTAAAAATGTTTTTTAACTCATTTATGCCAAATCAAACTCTCCAGGACTGAGAGAGGAATAAAATAAAATCCTTAATTTCTCTCACTTCCTGCTGCAAACTCTTTGTAGCTGTGGGAAAATCTGCATAACTGTTTTTGTGTGTGTTTTCAGGAAAGGGCTGCAGCAGGTATGGTGGACAGATAGTGGCAGTATAAACCAACGTTCTGGACTAGTAAAGTCATTCCAGAAAGAAAACCTCTTTTTACCTCTCCTTTTGTATGACATTAGGTCCCAAAATACTAACAGATGGGATCACTGAACCTAAGAGAGCAGGCAACTGAAATAAGAGGGAAAAAGAGACTTTTTGCTGACAAAGTAGCTGCAGTGCCCCACCTGGGGCAATCCTGAGCCCCGCTCTGGTCCTTCTACCATGAGGACCAAAGGAATTACAAAAGAGTGGTGTTATTTGCAAGAAAGGAAGATCATAATGTCTGAGGATGCCCTGGGAAGAGTTACTGCTTTCTGAGGCTGGCCTGAGCCTCTGGCTGCCAGCACTGCCACATCCAGAGCCTCAGGGACAATGCCACAGAGGACATGGGGATAAGGCACATGGATGTACAGGCATTTCTTAGGTCCTGGTGGAATCAGTCCCTTGAGACACCACACAACTGTTTCCACATAGGCTCAAATGTTAACAAATATGAGGAATTTAAATTTACATGAGAAAACTAAAATGGTCAGACTGAGCTATCCATCCTGGTACCCCTGCTCTGGACTGAGCTGGCAGCAGTGGTGGGGCAAGAGCAGCAAGAGCAAGGCAAAGGCAGAGTAATCTCTTTTCCTACTCAGTCTGCCAGCAGCTGGCAGTCTGCACTTACATCAAGTCCACATGGTTTATCAGCCCCAAAGAAAGAGTTGTGAAAGGTTATATTAGAAAACCCAAGCAAAGGTACAGAGTAAGTTTATCAAAGAGATCTATTATTGCAAAGCACAGGAACACTCCCAGCACACAGATACATTAAGAAAACAAGGGAGGAAAATTAAAAACCAAACAAACAGCAAAACCTGCCACTGATACATGAAGTAGAAGCAAGAGAACGTTCTCTTCAGAGACTATCAGTTTTAACATGGTGTCAGGAAGTTGAAAGTCTGCATGGTAAAGATGCATCAAAGTCTAAAAATGTAAGGAGAACCCCTGGACAGTCTTCGAAGGGGTAGGAAAGATATCATATGTGTTAAGTGAAAAGATAGCAAGAATAAACAGTGGTTTCTTATTGGGAGCATTGTGGTAGATAAGCGTTCCTGTGACATGTATCATTTAAAGAAAAGAGTTTTGGCTTTTAAAGAAGAATGCAGGGAGAAGATTCTTCTTATCTTCCCAGGCACAAAGACTGGATATATAAAAAATGTGCATGTTGATCATCCAAACAGAAAAATCTGTCTCACTAAGGGCTTATGCACACATGGAGAGCTGTGGAAGCAGCTGCTTCTGATCAGGCCCTTGGTGAGAACACACTGGAAATACTTCTTAGCATTAAAAGAGATAAGCCTTTAAGCTAACAAGTCTGTGCAAAAGCTTATGCCAATCTTTTGCAAAGCAAATATCTTATTATTTAAATACACTTGTATTCTTTTCAGGCATAGCAATTATGGCCTGTGTTCAGCTAAAAATGGCTTTCCCTTCCTAAATGCCTTCATCTTGAGTATTAATTTCTGGGAGTGATAACCATGTCCCTCAAGGATTGCCATGACATTATAGCTTTGTGAAACATGTATTAGCAAACAGTATGAAATCACTGTGGTCATCTGTATGCCATAAGGGAACCACAATACTTATTAAGTCTTTAATATCAAGCACAAACCTTTTATCAGGATCTTACTTCGTGTTGCCTTCCTTCCCCTCTGCTTTCCCCATCAAGACTGGATGTCCTTTCTTCACAGCACAAGACAGCACCATGTTCTCTCTTCCCTCCAGAACAACGCAAATGGCATTGTCCCCCTGTTTCATGTGAGCTCAATAGCCAGGATAGTTCCCATTTCTGTCATAGGACATGATGTTGGCTCATGTGCCTGAGGAAAAGATGTGGGAGACATCTCTGCTACTAATAGATTTACAGAGTTCATAAAACTGCCACTTTTACTCAGAAGAATGAAACTATTCAACTCAGTGAGGCTGAATATACAAGACAGAATTGCATCACATGACAAAGGTGACAGAACCAGGCTCCTTACATGAGAGGATCTATGCAAAGGAGAGAAATTGCTTCTTTGGAAGCGTTTTAAGGGAAAGGATTGCCAGAAAGGGCTGATAAGCCTTTGGGTTTTTTCACTAGGTCCCAAATGCTGATGTAGAATATCCGAAAGAAGCTTAGGTTTGTTGGGAAAGTTACTGCATCCCACTTTGTTCACACTCATCCTAACGCTTATAGCAACTAGAGGACACCTTGTTTTTTCTAGGCCATCTCAGTCTCTCTCTATACGTCAGACTCTCCATGTCCTCAACTATCCTCATGGGCTTTTGCAGGACTCACTGCAGTATGTCTGCATCTCTCTTCAATCAGGGAGCCCAGAACTGACACAGTAGCCCAGATGTGGTCTCACTAGTGCTGAGCAGAGAGAAGAGTCAGCTCCCTCTACCTCCTGGCACATCCTGCCACTGCAGCTTAGAAGGCTTTTGGCATTCCTCTCCTTCTTTCTCCTATGGAAATCTGGTACTTTACTGAAGGAAATCATGGTAGTTACATATCATACCTTTCAGAAATCTGGCCGATGACAAAATCACATTCAGTAGTAAAGTTAAAAAAGGAGAAAAAAATCAGTAAAATACAAAAAAAATTTACTTTATTCAAATACCAGGCTGCTGAAACAAACGGGGCTGTTTTGAGCTGCCAAAAGAGACATACAGATTTTTTAAGACATGTTTAATATGTATTTAAAATACCCACAAATGATGTGGTAACCACTTTTGTACACACCTGCAAGCCATATTAACCAGTGATATGCAAAACACTGTATGCATGGAATCAAAGTACTCTGAGCGATATTCTTAATACTTAAATTGTAACTGATTTTAATGAGGATAAACATTTATCTTGAATAAATGAATGTGAGAGAGTATTAAGAAATCCTAAATTAATTTGTATTAGTGGAAATTAACCATTCAGTAGAATTTTAATAGACAAGTCTGAAGATACTTTTCTGTCTGCTTGAAAAGACTTTTGCTTTAAAGTATACTAAGGCATTTTTGGAGTCTTTGCTTTTTAACTCCTCAATAGAACTAAAAACAGGGTATGTCCAGGCTTTCTAAACACATTCCCTTTCTCCACCCTGATGATTTGTGGGTATGCCACCCTGATCAAGCTGCTGTTGACTCTGGAAACCCCTGGCACATCAGCTGTGTGTTTACACATCAGTTCTTGACAGCTTTCTCTGAAAGTCAAATCGCTACCAGAGGGTTATGCACCTATCCTAGGTGCATAGAGATGGCATGGACACTAATCCTACAGATCCAGCCTCTCTCTACCATTTGTGGCTGCATTTTCAGCAAATTGCTGAATATAAGAGCTTTAGTGTGATTCTAAATACTAGCGATTCAAATGGTTATGGAGATGGCAATGCTACATAATTTAGGCACTCTTGGGCCTTGTGAGAGGTGTGGCTTTGCTTTCCAGGGCAAATTACAGGTTGTGAAATTTGTGCTTTGTTGATCGTGTGAAAAAGTGGCAGAATCTGGTCATTTCCAGTTTTGAGCCTTAGCCTGAAGCACGTAAGACTGGCTAAAGAAATGAATGTCCATCTTAGACAATCCTTTATTACATTTTCCTTCTCAAAAAAAAAACCAAAACCAAAACCCAAAGGAAGCAACCACACAGCTGTTTCAGTAAGGGATGTTCCTTTTGAATATGCCCTACAGAGGTTCAGGAAATAACCAGAATTTCAGGTGCAATAAGAATGAAGGATTAGACTTGGCATCATTCTCTGAATTCACTAATAAATATGTACAGAAGAGCTTTGTCCCTTCAAAGGGTCACGAGACATTAGCTGGTTTGACTTTTAATTTAGGACAAGTAGGCAGTTTAGTTTTGCACGGGATTATTACAGCTAAATTACAGCCTTGTGTGTTCTTCATGAGTCAAGAAGGACACTTGCATGAGCAGCTTTTTCTTACAGTTGTGGTCAATCTTGATGTACAAAGGACACAGCTTCCTACTTGTTTCCAGTTAATTTCAGAATTATTTTCCTTCAGATGTCTCTGAAAACAAACAAAACAAAGTGATAGGGTGAAATGGGAAATTTTATATTTGGATTTTAAAATTGCACACGGAGTACAGGTGAATGAGCTCTTGAGTGAAATTAATGGCTGCGAGTTAGGGCTTGTCTGTACCATAAAATGGTTTGTCAGTACAATTACACAGCAATCCAAAGACTACAACAAAAATAAAACTAATATACAACTCCAACACAGCTATGCCAGCAATTTTGCTTGAATATGTGAAACTCTTACCAGTAAATTTTTCTTTTATTGGTATAGCTTATGCAGTTTAGGGAAATACTTCACCTACACCAGGCAAAAGAGCTCATTTACTCAGTACAAACTGTGACTTCATCAAAAAGTTTTCCCAGTGCATCTCCAGTGTGATTACAGCCATGGTGCCTCCTGTGTCATATTCTGGTCTGGCAGACATAATGGAAAGATACCTTCCTCTTGGGGAGAGGCTTTCCAAAGGATGTGCCCTGTGACTGATGTAACAGAGCTGCAGGTCTGGAGGGAGTTAATTAATAATTTAATTAATATTTAATGGCAATATGCCAGTGTGCCAGACTTCACCAGTGCACTGTGTTCCCAGCTCCGCCAACTATAAAAACATTTTTGAATCTGCCCTGTGGGAGAACGGTAGGGTTTGTTCAAAGCAGGAAGAATATCTAGAACATCCAGATAATCATGATAGTCTTCCCTGCCCTAAGGGTCTCTCAACCTACAACTGCTTTGAGACAGGTTTGACTCAGGCAGGACTTCAAAGAACCTAAGATTTGTGGCTCATAGAGCAGCACACTATTTATTTGCTTCTTCTTGACTCTTTCTTTTCTCTGTAATCATCGATTGCAACCTGGAAAAAAGCTTCACTTCTCATATTAGAGAAAAGTGAAAACAGCAAGCAGCTGAAAAATGATCTAACCATGAAAATTAGCAAGGTAGATGATGCCCCCAAATCTGCATTGGAAGTTACTTAGGAAAAAGAGGTTCAAAACTGCCTGGAACACAGAACTACAGTCATGGATTTGGGTTCCTCACTCCAATATACTCAAGGCTGCAAAATCTGCCTCAACCTTTCTCCTAGAGGCTTTTCTATGAAAGAAACAACTTGCTCAGAGAGTCAGTGGCATGACAGTTCTAGAGAAATGACCTAGAAAAACAGTACAAAAGGATTAAGGAAGATGCACTGGGGTCAGACTGTGATTTTCATTAGTAGCACTCTCTCTAGATTTCAAATATGAGGTAACCTGCATCTCAGCACAATCAAGGAAAAAATAAAGAAAAAAATTGCACCTTAATCTGTTTCATACAATTAGTTTTAAAAAAATGGTACAAATTGAAAATAAAGATTTTTTTTGTCCAAACAAAACCACCTCCACTGTTGAGTTCATGAGAACAAGAAAACACAGCTGGGTAGCTTTTTCATACCTTACTGCATTTCTCTCTCTTTCCTACTTTTCCTTTTTCTGCATCCTATTTAATAAGCACAGAAACTTAGTCAGCTGAGACCATTCATTTTCTGGCTCCTGTGTGCAGCTCAAGTCCAGAAAGCAACCTCCTGAAACAGCCTGACAGCAATACTCATTTTCAGCTCTCCAGGTGGCTGAACCATGTTGTTTCTGTCCTTTTCCAGTCACGAGTTACATGCAGCTATCAGCACTTAAGACAGACTGTCTTTTCTGGTTTTGCTGCTGCATTTTTTGGGGGTTGTTGCTGTTCCTGTTCCTGCATGGCTCCATTTCATTTTTGGTGTCAGGGACATAGGAGGAGACATTACAGCAGCACCAGAGTTATTGCAATTCAGTGGTTGCAATGGACCTTCTCTCTTCCCATTTTCTCACACCGAGAAAAGCCACTGTTGATATTTGAAATACCATCCAAAAGACTGTCAAGCTGAGGGCTTCCCTCACTAAGAAAGAAGAAACAACTCTTGGCAGTAGAAGGAGAGAAACTTGTCATGTTGAAGAGAAAGCCACACATTTTAAATGCTTCCAGGATGGTGTGGGGGTTTTTTTCTTACTTTCTCTTGAATCTCTAATGAAAGGTTAAAACATGTTAATGATGGTTGTTGCTATAGCAAACTCAGGCATCTGTAGTGAAATCCCTTGCTTAATTGCTTATTGTTCTGTAGTGATGAGGTCATGTTAACATCATTGACCCTTTGGGCGCATTTATTCTATCAGAATTAACATAGCAATGACCTGAGGCAACTCTCTGTTCCTTCTTTCTTTCTCCCTCCTGCTTAGCATGAGGACTAGCTTTTTACTAGTATCACCCTAGCATGCTTCAGCTCTGATCATGAAAAGATTTTGAGAGGGACACTGGTGAAACACGGCAAATAATATATACTGTTTCTTTTTTTAAGGTAGACCTGACTGTTGAGGCTTACTTCTGTATTTCATTAAAACTATTTTTCCTCCTAACAATTCTATTTAAAAGTAATTTAGATCAATAGACTTAGTTTTGATAAATCATATATGCCAAATAATTAAAAGTAGATATTAATCAATGACATAAATGTCCTGAGGAAAGGAGACACCATGGGTGGGAAATGGTTAACTGATGAATTCTTCAGGAACTATCATGATCAGCTATTAGGTATTTGACACAGGTGAAAGAGAACATATTTTGGTATGTTACTACCCTGTATATAAGCCTAAATCAGCTAATTTGGTTATTTTATCTGGCTACATGTTTTATAAGACTTTTGCCTGTATTAAAGGTTAATTACATAGGCCCAAGTCAAATCCATATTTCCCAAAATGCTCACAAGTGCAAACGTGGAATCTGGATAGAAACTTTATATGCTAGAAAAAAGCCATAGTGCAGATTTCTGATTGCTGGGGTAGACCAGCAGGCTGGAGGAGCCACATGCTCCTTGGCTAATTCATGATTTCTGAGAGTGGCTATATCTGTCAGCCATTAAGGACAAAAATTTATGGGATTGCTTTATTAACCAAAGATTATCCAAAGAGAGTCATCTCCCTCACAGCAGCAAAGGTCCTTTTCTTTCATTTTTTGCTAGTAACCTCAGAGGACAACTAATAAAGTGAAACCTTGCAGTCATTAACAGGGACTTTAAAGGGCAAGGTGGATAAAGACTTAAGAGGAACAGATGCCACAACTGTAAGTGGTATAAACAGCTGCTGATCCTCTAGGCTGGCACTGCTTCTTGAAAGTATGCTTTCCCCTTAATGCCTATGGTCAGAAGGGATATTTTTGCCAGAAGAGAGCTTAATTCCCTCTTTCTCAACTTCTTTACGTGATAGAACCTCAATAGCATGTGGACTGAGGAAGTAATGTGTTATGCGAAACAACCTACTTAGTTTCATTTTCAGTTTTTTCTGTAACTTCGGAGTCTCTGTGTCTGTGAGCAGGGGGAGGCATAGTCACACGCTGCCCTGGATGTCATGTTTCTGAGGGTTTTGAGCATTGCAGAAAAAACCCCACCTTACTTCATATTCACTATGTTGCTTAACTCAAACACAGTATGAATGTTGCACTTTGTTTAAAAATAAATACAAACTACACTTTGAAATTAAATACTTCATAATATTTTTTTTTTAATTTCTGGAACACATTTCAAGTTTTTCCTGTGTTTTCAAGGGTTTCTCATCACAAAAGGAGCAATTTAGTCAAACCAAGTGAAATTCATAGAAGGTTCAGCTATGAGTGAAAAGAACTGGGACCACAATTTCACTCATATCTAGAAAAATTCACATCTGTGTTTAGCTGGAAGTGACACCTAGAGATTTTTAGAAACAATGCCCTCTTCACTGGCACTTAGTCACCACAGACTGCCAGAGCATAACCTTGCAGATTTAATGAAAACAGATAATGCCCAAAGGCCTTTAAAGCATCGAAACAGTCCTGCACAACAAGGCATCCACTTCCAGAAAGAGAAAAAGGGCTGCATTCAGAGCACTATAATTTCAGAACAAATTGACACAAACCAGAAAAAGGCCTGAGTGCTTCTATCACCAGAACAATGATAGGTACTCCTTTAACAAAGGTGGTTACATGGCTAAGAGGTCACAGGTGCAGGTCAGAGGAGCCTTTCCTGCCTTACTCACAGGACATTTGCAGCAACAGTGGAAGTTCCCAGGGGAAGCCTCCCTTGTTTTGGGAAGTGAAGGTTACCAGCCAGTCTGAAAAATCATTCTGGCTGCACTTGTTTGCATCCACAAGTGATCCCAGCTTATACTCACCTTCTTCCTTTGGAGAGTGAATGCTCGTTTCTAATGCTGGTGTCATGAAATACTTTTCTGATGTTTTCAATTATGTTTTCATCAATATAGCTGTAGTCATGCTCTTCTTCCTCTTCTGCCTCATGGTTTTTTGCTAGGCCTGAAAAATTAGCAAAAAATAACTCTAAGGAAATGGAAGACTCTGCCCTTGGCCTGGAAAGAAAAATTGCACAATTCAAAAGGCAAGCATAAAAGCAAAGAAAACAATGTTCCCTTCACTTTTATGTTTTTCAGAGGTCCTAAAATGACTTGCTCAAATTCCTTAACAGTATCTGTGACAGAATAAGGATGAAAATGAGCTGAGCTCTTTACAAGAGAGTCTTCACTCAAGAATTCCTATGTCAGCTTTTGCATAGGCTTGTACCTCTGAGTGGACCACTCCCTGCTATCTATGCATGAATAACTTAGAAGTTTATTGAAAGGTTTAGCTGGTGTAATCACTAAGAGCATAAAAGTAGGCAGATAAAATTATCTGACTATATCAAGAGAAGAGTAGTCCATCTGCCATGAGTTGCATGTACCATCCTTACCACAGATGTGCTCCCATGCTTTTGTGTTTCATGGCCTGACAAGAGGAACCCTGCAGCTAGGGAACCACGGTGTTACCTTGGGATTTCCTAGACCCAGAACCCGCATTTGCTTCTTATTTAGAAGGTGATATAACAGAGATGTAGAGTTGAGAATGGCATGAGATTAAAATGAAAGGTTTTGAAGCGCATTTCCTTACCTCCACCTAGACTGGCCTGAAGCAGCACAGAGGACAAACCTTTCAGAAGCAGCAGTCTTTTCCCACAAGAGCAGAGACCATCATTGGAGGCCTCTTGGCAGCTCCAGCGCTGTGGCAGGCTCTACTCTGCATCTGGGTACTGTGACCACTTTACAGCTCACAGTGGCTCTGGCTGCTGCCAGGAGAACCCAGGGTCTCCTCCCCTGCTTGGGTGGCCCACTACTTCCCTGAGGTTAGAGGAAGCTCTACAAGACAAGTGGGACCACTGAACTAAACTCGATAAGGATTGGTCCATGAGTGTCCCATTTCACTCCTCAGAGCCACCCCAACCCTTAGCCCAGCCTGTGGTGAGCAAGAGACAGGTGTCAATAGGACCAGCGAGAGCTGAGATGATGATGGTGATATCATCACAGATTCCCTGCCGAGAGCAAATCACCGTTAGAGTTTATCAGGAAGCCTCATAGGTTATGGAGCTGAGAGGATACAGTGTTTTTAAAGCCAAAACTTTCACCTGATATTGCAAACCAGTGTGAAACACTGTTGTGGGTACAGCTGTTCCTGGTTGGTTAATTTTCTAGGACACAACCTGAAACAACCTACCATAGTGTACTATCTGACCTCTCAGCAAGCCATGTTTGTCAAACAGGTTCTTCTTTATGAGACCAAACTTCTCAAATAAGAATCCTCCCAGTCTTACACTTTCAACCACCATGTGGCCCTTCAACAAGAGGGTAACTTTATGATTTCTCAGCAGTCTCCAAATCCCACTGGTGTTCCTCCTGAGACTCTCCATGACTGAGGTGTCTCTCCCTGAAAACTGGGTAATAGTAATTTCTTTCTGAAGTTGAAGGATCCTTTCCTTTATAGGTTTTCTAAGGCTGGAAATAAATATGAGGCTAATCAAGTGTCTGTCTGGCTACACCAGTGCAGAGTTTATCACAGACCTATATAGCCACAAATCCCCCACTACTGAATTGGCAAAGTATTTCCAGATCTAGGCATCAAAAAGAAAACCAAACCAAACCAAACCAAACCCCAAACATATGATTAGAAATGCATAGAAGATCTCACCCACACATGCGGCCACTATCTTGTTAATAAACATTTCCTGGTTTGTAGCTCATTTGCAATTTGGCTGTGCTTGATATCAGTAAAAGCAAACTAATGAATAAAACAGGCAATGAAAGAACAAACTAATCCCTGTGATTCAGTGAAGGAAATATCATTTGTGCACTTAGACTTGCTAATATGGATTTAAGGTACAGATTGCTCATGGATGGCATAGCCAGGCTTTCTCCTTTCCCAAACACACGTAAACAAATTTATACAGTTTTAAGCAAGGCAGCTCAAGGAGAAAGAGTGTTGATGTCATCAGGCCAGACTAAATCACAGCTGTCCCGAGTCCCAAACCTGTCCAGAGTTCCTTTTGAAATGTTTATGTTTACACTTCAATAAAGCATTAAGCAATGAATGAGACAAGCTGCACAATCCCAGGAGGATTCTGAGCATTGAAATCAATGCAATTTTCTTCACTGTTTGGAAAAAATCTATTAGCCTCAATGCTGAATTACCAAATCAGATAGGCAACATCAGTCTGCCAAGAAAACAAGGCTTATGTCATTGTGCTGTCCATCCATCCATCAATCTCTTCAGTACTTTTACAAGTTTATTTCTGCCAATTTCAGTCAGATTTGAAAAGGGGACAGAAGTCTCACTGTGGTTACAAAAGCTCGAGTTGAATTAGTTCCTCTATTGAAAGAGAAGCATGCAGAACACAGCTGTTATCCACTCCATTTGGCAGCAGACAGCAGGATAAATCAGCATGTGCATATTGGTTGGCCACTTGACACACGCATAGCTCCAGACCTGCTCTTTTCCTTTTGATAGGAACACTAGAAGGAGAGTTTTGGTTATTATCAGGAAAGACAGAGAGGAGCATCAGGGGACAACAGTCCTGAATACTTATTAAACCAAATTTCATTAATTCCGCTTTTCCTGGAACAATTTGTATAATTATATTTGTCTTTACAGTGGAAGGCTAGTGCTCTGCAGAGTAAAAATTTCCATTAATTTTAATTGTATCCTCAAGTGAGTAGGATATATTGGCTTTTTCTTGGAATACATTTGCTGTTTTTCACAAATTTCAAGGTCAGAAATGGTGGTCATAAGTCTCCATTTTACCCCTCCTCAAAAGGTAGGCAACAGAAGTGACCTAACTCATCGAGACCCTTGCTTGAATGAAACAAGTGCTAGAGAGCCCAACTCCTGTACATGTACAACTCTGCACACCTAAATGCCTCTACTTGTGTGCCCATAACACAGTTCTACAGCTATGGTAAATACTCCAGATCAGTTTTAACACTGCATAAATTAACACTCAGAAACACAGCATTTATTGTTTATTTATGCCTTACTTGAAAAAAAGTAGTTATGAAATATTCTGCATAATAATATTATGAACTCAACATGGTAGAACCACATCCTTATTTCTGCACATCACTTAAGTGAAAATGCACAGAACCAAAGGTATATGCATAAACCAAGCATTTTTATGAACAGCAGTATTTAATTTGCTCTGAGCCTGGTTCTGATGCTCCTTTGCGCTAATGAGAACTAATTCCTTAGGGAGTGCTGCTGAAAGCCGATCAGTGATAGAAGAATCAGAGCCCATAAAACTAATGGACTATTCCTTGAGCTGGTATCCATCAACCATTACTTCATATGATGATGTAGCATATCTTTAAAAACTGTTAAGTGCCACAATCAAAATATTTCCCATAAACTATAGGGTTGTATTTAATGTATGGGTAACATCTATCTCCCTCTGGAATCTCCTAAACTAATGTTTGGAAAAGATTAGTCTTAATTTCTTTAAAAAAATCTTAAATTTCCTGAAAGAGACAACTGTTGACTTCTTTCACTGTCCTTTTACTTTTAATTTTTTTTCTTTGTCAGTTTTTTTTTCCCCTTGTCTATCTTGCTGGTTTTACTGAACTTTTTTGAGATCTAGTTTCCACTGTTTCACTACCGCCTCATATAAAATAAATTCCCAGCGTAACAACAGCTCTTGCAGATCAGAAATGGTTACCACAAGTTTTAAACAATCTCATATTTCTTGCCTCATCATAAGTTCCTGCAAGAGGATGCAGAGCAGGGTTCAGGGCACCATCAGAGACGTCCAAGTACTGCTCTGCAAAGGACTGGGGGAGCAGAGCCAGGCAGCACTGCCAGAGAGTGGGAAAGGGCACTGACATGAAGTACCCCTTGGTTTGACTATGTATAACGCTGTCATACCTCCTCCTTGCAGTTACTGCCTGAAATCTCTGAATATTACTGCCATTAAAATCAGTCATATCCAATAAACCAGTGAAACCAGAAGGACTCAGAGCCTGTGCCTTCTTTGCCCTGCTGTAAAACAAGTTAGAGTTTGGTTGAGGGCAAAGCTGATTGGAAATATTTCAATATCATTTACTCAAGTGTACTCACATACTATAAAATGGTATGATCTCCATATTTTAAGTGGATAATATTCTTGCCCTTTTAAAAACTTACCTCAGAAGATATGTCAGCATCTTTGTGCTTACAGAAGAAAACATAAGTTTTTTGTTTTCTTTTTTTTTTTAAGAAATTATAAAACCATGGGAGCCAAAGAACCTAATAACAGTTTTTCCCTAATCAAAGACTGAATTGAGTGAGGAAGCTGGAAAGGATGTACACACACATATGGGAAAGGATTCCTAATTCATATTGCTTATTGCCATGCATCTAATTCAGAACGCTAATACAAAATCCCTGTGATGTCCTAAGAAAAATAGTAGATTTCTTTTTTTTTTTAATAATTCAGAATTCTATGTTTTGCTTTAAGTTTTTTGGGGGTTATTATGTTTAATTCATTTTAGTATTTGTTTTAGAGTACAGTGCCATAGTCTTAACTATGTCTTAACTAATGGGACAGCAAGCTACAGGGGCGGAGATTTCTTAAACCATCTTGGAAAAATTAGTAGACATATGTGCATCCTAACGCACAAACAGAAGGCTCTTTTTCTTACTTGAGCCCACTAGCCTCCTAAATCAAGTGACTAAAGACAGAATATATAAATACCTTCCTTAAAATATCCTGACATCAATGAACAAGATCAGCATAAATACTGTTTTGTTGCAGACTGTAACTATTCCAGAAACCTACACCATGAGCAAGAAGATTATGTAGTGTTATAGAAATTCCACTTAGAATAAATTTCAAGGATAAAGAAAAACTGATACAGCAGATTTCTGATGAGGGTTATTATCCTGCAGATATTGCTACCATTTTTAATTAATTCAAACTCAGTCAAATATAAGAAAATAAGATAATATCTTTAGTGGCTTATTCAGGTTTAATTGCAACAGAGGAAGAAGGTTCCATTTCTCAGAAACAAGGATAATAAATCCTATCTTTATTAACATGAACGCTGTAAAAAAAGACAATGGAGGCTTTAAAATGGAGAAAAAACATGTTTTTCTTTTCAAAACTATCTGGCCTTTGGTAAGAAATAGCAATTTTCTCTATAACCAGGGTGGGGGTTTTGAGAGTACAGATTCAACATCCTTATTAGGAATTGGAAACAGATCGGTGCTTTGGAGGGTGGCTTAACATTCATCAGTAGAAGTTTAAAGATTAGTCAGTGAATGGTGCATTTCCTCCCACTCAAAACCCACAGGAGTGTGTCTGTGTTATTAGTCTTGACATATTTTCTAATCCATTATCTTTTGAATTAGCAGAGCAGAGTACACCCTCTGGAACAGGCAAGCTTGCTGCACGCAGCAGTGGACTCATGGGGATTCCTTGGCTGGCCAGGAAGAACTGTTCCATAATCTAATCCCCTCTCCCGTATAATTCTGCAGTTATCTTTTAATCAAGCCAAATAATTTTGGACCATACTAGCATACAACTTTTAGAAAAAAAAATTAGCTTTGATTTGAGTATGTCAGCATACAATCCATCAGTGTTCTTTGGACTGGGTTACATCCGCCTAGCTCAAAATCACACTATACTCCAATTTGGACAGAATTGGTAAAGGGATGTACTCCAAGGCAATTAAACAAGAAGCAATTTCCTAGTCTTGCAAAAGAAGTATCATTATGATACTACTTTGTGATTTTCTGTGTGCATACTAAGAGCAGTTTGTTTAGAACCCTCAGTAACAAAAGGTATCCTTTATCTGGCGCTCTGTGAGTAGCCTAAACCAAAAGAGTAAATAAGATGAACTTCAAATTAACCAATTGCAATTTTCATGAGAAATGAGGCAGGAGACATGTGACTGATGAGCTTTTGAATCAGATACACAGCTAAGAACTCAGATAGATGGGAAAAGTTAGTGCTGTAAATCTTTTCAGTACCAGAGCAGAGTCATGCAAGCCTTCAGCAGTCCTAACACCATTTCTTTTCTCTAATACTCTTGGTCATACACCCAAAGCTACCTGCAAAGCATGAGTTTCCGGCCATAAACTTGTGGAAATACTTAGGAAAAAATAAACCTGACTGATAGCGAAAGTTAAAAAAAAAAAGTTTACTAGAAGCAGGACAAGTTAAGTCATCAGTCTACCATGACTACTGATATGTGGGTCTCAACCAGAAGAAAGGTAAACTCTGTTTTCTCAGAGGGGATGTCACAGCAAATATTGAGATCTTGATGGAATGAGGGCCAAAGGAAATAGATCAAGAACAATCAAGAATAGATATTTTCAAACCTGAAAAAGGCCCTAGAAAAAGCATTCTTCTCAATTAGATTGTTTCAAAATTAGGAAAAAATGAAGAATTGGCTAAGAAAAACAGAGCTGTGCTATAAACTGAAAAATCACAATGAAAATCAAATGCTTTTTGAGATTCTGAAAAAGGTTTATTAATGACATATAAATAATGGGGTGGACAAAAAACTAATGCTACACTCTCTAAATGAATAAAGAGAGAGAAGGTCGATAGACTTCAAGCAGGGCAGATGGGACAGTCAGCGATATTGCATTGTTTCCCCATAAAGCTGAAACATGTTGAGTAGAAGGTCCAAACGTGGAAACATTGCGAAAAGCCCAAGTCTGTTTTCTGGTGTCCAGAACCACAAACTGCATGAGCTAATGAGCAGCGTGAAGGAGAAGGAGGAAATTTTGCTGGCACCATGGGTAAGAGAGGCAGCCCTCTGCCTAGGGACAAGTGAAGAGCCTCCTGAGAGTTTCTGGGTCAGGATTTAACAGAGAGACCAATATGAGTGACGTGGGTGCCTGCTACAGACACGGTGATTCATTAATGGAACAGTCGATGGAAACGAGCTTTCCTTAGTAAGTTTGCAATGGGAGGAGCAGCTGATATGGTTGTGCTGCCATCCAAAGGGACCTGAACAGGCTAGAGAACTGGGCAGAGAGGATTTTCATGAAGTTCAGCAAAAGAAAATGCAAGGCCCTGGGAAGAATAACCCCGTGGACCAACACAGGCTGGGGAAGAATAACTGGAAAGCAGCTTTGCCAAGGAAAACACTGGGGTCCTGGAAGACAAGCTGACCATGCTCCAGCAATGTGTCCTTGTGGCAAAGCAGTCCATTACCTCCTGGGCTGCATTAGGCAAAGTGGTGCCAGCAGAGATCTTCGTGCCCCTGATCAACACTGGTGAGAGCACACCTGGAGTTTTGGGTCCAGATCTGGGTTTGCAGTACAAGAGGGACATGGATATGCTGGAGCAAGTCCAGCAGAGGGTCATGAGAGTGATCAAGAGCCTCTGAAACATGTGAAGAAACATCTGAAATAGAAGGGGAGGCTGAGAAGGCTGACTGTTCAGCCTGGTGAAGAGAAGGCTTAGGGAGGATCTTATCCTTGGGTATCAGCACCAGAAGGGAAGATAGGAAGAGGATGGAGACAGATACTTCTCAGTGGTGCACAGTTACAAAAAAACCACAGACATCAGCAAATACCTTCCTAGTAGGAAAATGAAAAGAGCAAGTGACCTCCCAGTCCTGTTATTGAGCTGAAGCCTTAGTAACAGTGGATCCATACTGCTTTTCTCAGCCAAGGGATCTCAGTTTAGAAAGTGCTGTACAGTTCCCACAACAGGCATAGGAAGTGACTCTATGATTTCATTTTTTGCACAAACTGGGAAGCTGCATCAGAAAAATATTTGAAGACTCTTCACAATAAAGGCATTTTGAGACTTCAGCCTGTGTGATGTTTCCTGTCTATGAGGAGTCTAGGCCAAGAAAGTTCAGCACCTACTCAAGCATTTATTTTTGTGCTTGTGAATAAGCCAGTCTTCAGCATAAGTTTTATGTCTGTCTTCTTCCTCAAAGACCCCCTGGCCACCTTTTCTTCAGATGTGTTCCATCTGCTTCCCAAGTCTGCCTCACCCCACAGAGACTAACCCATGCAAGTGACCCAATTAATCCCTGTGGCACGGACAATGGTTTTCAAAGTCAAATCTCAGTGATTTGGAGGAAGTGCCCTTGACAAAAAATGAGTATCACATTAACCTATGTTGATATTTCTTTTTTTTTGTGGTGTTTAAACTGAGGATACTGTCCTTTATAGCTGCTAACATGTAAGCTTCACCAATTACCCCTATAAAATCTAATCCAATCATTAAACAGTGACAGAACAGAGCCTGAAAAAGATTTTTCAAAGCCACAAAATAACAAAGCTGGATTTTTTTTTTTTTTCAAAGCTGTCAGGTACCAAAATATCGTGCTGCTTTTGGCTGGGGCAGAATTAATTGTATTCACAGAGGCTAATACAGGACTGTTTTGGATTTGTGCTGAACACAGGGTTGATATGGAGATTTTCTTTATGTGCAAGGGCTTTTTTTTATGAGCAGGGCTTGCACAGAGCCAAGGGCTTTTCTGCTTTTCATACCACCACGGCTGGCAAGGGAAGCTGGGGGTGCACTGGAGTTTGGGAGGAGACACAGTCGGGCCAGGTGACTCAAACTGACCAAAGGGATAGAAGGAGGAAGGAGGGAACATTTTGAGTGGTCGAGTTTGTCTTCCCAAAATCACTGTTACACATGAGGGGGCCTGCTGTCCTGGAGATGGCTGAACACCTGCCTGCCCATAAAAAGCAGTGAATTAATTCCTTGTTTTTCTTTGATTGTAAGAGTGACTTTTGCTTTCCCTGTCTTTATCTCAACCCCCAGATTTCCTGGCTTTTGCCTTTCCAATTCCCCCCCGCACCCCAATCCTGCTGGTTGGGGAGTGAGCAAGCAGCTGTGTGAGGCTTGGTTGCTGGCTGGGGTTAAACCACATCACTTTCAATAATCAGTCTCCAAATAATCAATTTCCACAGCAACAAGGATTAGTGAATATTCAACATGACACTGTAATTGTTCTCCAGAAAAGTCGTTTATGCTTTTAGAAGTTTCAGTACACAGATTTTCAAATAGAAAATCCTGTTTAAGAGGCTTACACACTGATTGACAAGAAGAAAAAGAGGAGTTTATAGGAAGTTCCTCTCTTGATACCAATTATCAGTTAACAAATGTTGTGAGGATGAATATTCGTGCTTTAGTCTTCAAAATGTTTCAGTGTTGTAATTAATGTGATTTGTTCATATTTCAAATATAACCTATGACTGAGAGATTAATGAAATCAATTTTTTTTTATATTAACTGCAAAGTTGAAATATATATAATAAATTCGGATTCATCATCTTATCATCTAGCTTTTCAACTTCAATACGGTTCATTTCTGAAAAAGCAAAAACTTGAAATATAAGTAGAAAAACTAGGGATCTGTCAAAATTATTGGAAATACAAGTAGAGACATTAAAAACAATTATTGGTCAAGCAATTTGCTCAGTACAATTTTGTTCTTCAAAGTACAAAAATATGAGTTGAAGGTATCTCCATATCCCTAATGTAAATGGCTTTCTCATCTCATCTCATTTTGGGGTAGGTATTTTTTTAATAACAGATTATGTGTAAGCATGACTAAAGCAAAAGGACAGCATACGTTTTCCAATCATTTGTTCCTAAAAAACACTGAATATTCATGCTGCAGAGTCAAACATAGTTTAATACTATGCTGCTGCTGAGAGCTTGGATGAATTTGCCTTACGGCATTTATGGAGGAAGAACAGAAAGGTTCACTTTTCATGCCTTTTTGACTAAGCCACAGATTCCAAGTGAAATCACGCAAGATACTTCTGTATGTCAAATTTTAATTAGAGCTGGGGTTAAGCTTTGTTATATTAATAGCGCAAACCATAAAGCTTAACTGACCTTTAGTCACAGTGGTTTCCACTAGTGTAGCTTTCCCAGTCATGTCCTTATTCTCACGATGCACCGAATCATTTTGGCAACTAACTTGCAATTCCAAAACATCAGCAGCTTGATCTGAGCACAATTTCTTGGTGGTGTCTATGTAGAAATTCTGAAATCAGATAGAATAGCACATTAACTTTCCATGTAAATTGTTGTTCCAAACTGATGTGACATGCGAGAGTAACATTCTTTGGGTTATTTCTGTGAATTTTAACTACAGATCTTTCTGTTTGTCAAAGTCATCAATGACATTTACTACAGAGCTTGTCTTTCAGGCGCGTACATCACAAAATAACATGACCAGAAGGCACTCTAGGTGAAAAGATTACCTCTAAAACACATCTCCAGTCTTTCTTTTCCTTTTTATTTTTGGCTATATGGTGTCACACAAGCGAAAGGAGATTTATGTATCCCTTTTGGTTGATTCAGATTACTTTCTGATTAACTATTTTTATTGTATCGATTGTTCATTTAATGTGGTCTGTTACATATTACATCACAAATTCATATGAAGTCTGACATTTCAATTACGTTTACCCAGTAGCATTCACAGCATAGTATAGTTAGATGATGGGAACAGACAATTATGGTGTTATTAATTATGTTTTTATTACATTGGAAAAAGTAAGTTAGATGGCTACAATATTTGCATTTCTTGAAATTCAAGCTTCATACACACCTTTCCATAATTACGTTGTTTTATTTTTAATTCTGAGGTATTTATGTCATAAATACTTTCAGTCAAATACTTATTTTTAGCTGTGTAAGTAACAGTCAATTAAAAGTGTCAAAAATATATCTTTGGTGAAGCTCTACAGCAGCTGCAGTGTAGGTACAGATCAATTGCAATCATTATTCCAGAGTATATATTTTAGGAAATAATCAGTATAGATTTTCCATTCAAAATCAAATGCAGATTTTTTCCTTAGCAATGACAAAGCCCATCCTTTTCAGAGAGATAAGGTCATGTTGGTAAGTCTGATGTTAGCTACACAGTAATAGGATCTGATCTTTTCAGAATCAACCCACAATTTGCAAAAGTGCAACACAAGCCCACAGTTTGCCCTTTTTGAAAAAAGATATCAGTCAGCAACAAAAGAAGCCACTGGTAGTGAAAACAGAAAATTTGGAAAAGTATATTAAGAAAAACAGATGAGGATGAAATCTATAAAACACAGGGATGATTTTGCCCAGTGGGTAGGTCACAATATTACACAAGTGGAAGACTCTTATTTTTCAATTAGAGGAGTCTATGGTACTTTTCTCCCTTAAAAAAACCCACAAGATCGATCCATAGGGGTCAGTTGAGTTACAGTATTCAATGCATGTGTGGGCTCTGTAGGTCATACAAGGCTGGGTAGTGCTTGCCTTGGTTTGCAAAAGAACCTCTGAGGCCCAGCAAAGCTGTAAGCAGTGATGCAATTCACAAAAAACTCAGGGACTTGTAAAAAAGAAATTCAGCTAAGAAATATTTTGAAAAGAGGACAGAAATGCCAGAAGAAATTCTCCACAGCAGAGAGTTAACCCAATGGAAAAAGGCACTGTTCAAATTAGGGCTGTCTATACTCAGTGTGTTTTGGAATAGGTTCACTGAGGCTACAGAGTCCTTAACTTGCTTTCACCAGGAGGGCATGGCCTTTCTTTCATCTCCATTTCTTGATCTTCTGCACCTAAACATGCCTGTATACCCCACCTGTTCATTGCCAGACTGCCCCAATTATATGAACACTCACTTTATAGGCAGCTATTGAGAAATGTCCACCTTCTGCTAGGGGAAAATAAATGCCTAAATCACCATGTTTCATAGCTGCCACTAAACCAGTCCCATCCTTGGTATCTGTCATACCTCCTTATCACAAATTAAAGGTCTTGGGAGGGGTATGGTAACTATTATTCATAAGCAGATTATTCCTGTGTTCCAGTTGTTTACTATACTTAGCACACAGAAAGCTTTCACTTAATGGTCAGCTTTCAGGGAAAAATGGAACCTTAATTTAAACTCTAGACATAAAAAAACAGAAGTATTTTTTTTTTTTCTTTTTTAAAAAAAGCATGAATTTTCTTATTTTCTAGTCAGCTCCTTATTTACCTTATAAATACTAACAATCAGTGTGATGTGTGAGTATGTTGAGTTTACTTATTTTGCATTGCCTTAAGTAATTAAAACCAGGCCTTGATATCAAAAGAGAAAGATCCCTTCATTACGAAAAATGTATCTGGAATTTGTGCTAATCTTATAATTCATCAGCAAAACCACACACTGTGAAAAAATAGTTACTTGGGGCACCTTGTAAACAAATTAAAATATGCAAAACTCAAACATTTAAAAACAAATAGGATTACAGAAAATGAACTGTCACATCACTTTATGCTGAAATCTGATAGCATTTTAACATCCTTAATAGCACTATAGGTAACAATTATACTAGAGACCAACCAAGATAAGTTACTTTTTCAAAACTACATAACAGAGAAGTCTTACTGTTGTCTTTCAAATACTTGGCAAATTTAACAGCATAGAATTTCTATCTAGGCAGAGTCATTATTCCACTAATCTAAAGAAGTCAGGATATCAGCCATGATTTTCAATAGTTACTGCCAGAAAAAACATTAATTCAATTAAAAACTCATAATCTGAGCTGCAGTCGTTTGTAATAGTTACTGTCATTTGAGAGACTACTCATAAGGAAACTCCAAATCCCTTTCTTTAGCTGGAAAATAAAACCAACATCTGCAGGTGCATGAACGAAAAATTTTACTGCAACGGCTAAGAATGGCCCATTACATCTTCAGGTTTGCTTGTGGTCCAGGAACAATTCAAGATTCAAAGCATAAAGCTGTAAAGGTAAATGAGTCTAAGTATGCACAGTCCTTCTCAGGAAATAGGAGGTGTTATGTCAAACAGGATAAACACAAAAAAGTGTGAGAGCTAAGGTGAGAACTAAAGGGCTGGAGATGCATCACTTTAGTAAGAACAGAAGTGTCAGAATTCAGCAGAAGCTCTAAATGAGTGCAGTGTTTGTTGAAGGTGCACAAACTGAAAAGATTGCAGAAGCAAACTGAGTTTCAGAGTGAGGGGTTTGAATTAGTTTCCCTTGATCACCTGAAGAGCTTAAATGCACTGCATTTATGCGTGCGTGTGTGTGTGTGTGTGTTTGTGTGCTCCAGAAGGAGTGAAATCTGACATCAGTTCTTATGAGTGGCACTGGACAAATAGCAATGTTTTCCCTGTCTACAACCACAGCTGCACAAAAACTGTTCCCAAAATGCTGATTTCCCCTGCAACATAAGTATCTGCTCTCGTCCTCTTCTCACAGCTCCAAGCTGTGTTCTCCTCTGACTCAAAATATGTGGGCTATGAACAGTTGCATCCATGTGAATATGTTTTTCGTTACTATGTCTGTTTTTTAAACTCATTTACTTTTCTGTTATCAGTATCATGTGGCAATAAGTCCCAGATTTTATTTCTGCACTGAAATTTACTTTGGGTTGCAAGCTTTCTTTTAACTACCCTAACTCATAATTTCATGCTGGTGCTGTAATTCCTCTCCATTAATTTTCTCCAACCATTCAGATTTTTACTTTTTCTTGAGCCAAGAAAAGTCAAGTCTTTAATCTTTCCCCTTCCAGGAGTCAAATATATAACTCATGATGCACTGACTCTGGAACTTCTTTCTCCTTTGCAAGATACAACACAAAAATACTGAAGGCAATCCCTATCCCACACATGCTTCAGACAGAAATATTTGGTCACAACTACTCAATCAGCCTATAAAATAGCACAGATGTTCTTACCAAAAAAGAACCCCAAAACCCCAACCAACCCACCAAAAAACTTCCCACCAAAGCCAACAATAACAAAACCACCAAACAACAAACAACAACCCCCGTCCCACCCCTTCTCCAGCTTTGGAGGTGTCCAGCAAAATTATTGTAACCAGAGACAGAACAGAAGAAGGAGAAGCTCTTACAGCAGGTAAGAAAAAAGTCTTTTAAATCTGCTTACAAAAAAAAAGAAAATAATTCATGTTCATAATACACATTATTGTTTGGTTGCTTTTTTTTTTTTTTTTAAGGAAAGAACACCTCAACAGCATCTAGAACATTCAGAGTAAAGAATGAAACAACATTTGTTTAAAGTACAGAAAAATGTGGGAGTAAATATGAAACCAACAGCTGTCATAATCTCTGAAAATGTGGTGAGAGATGCAGTGGCATAAACCAATCTGACAAAACTATGCTTTTCGAGACTGAAAGTCAAGCTGTTACGTGAATGACTCTAGTGAAGAGGAGTATTCATTTGCTGGAGCAATCAGTGCTGGACATGGCATTACACCTTTGGAGTACATTATTACAAGTCACCAATGCTAGTAGATACAGAACATTTTACTGCAATCTTTAAAAACAACTTGGAGTGGCAGTATTTACAGCCATCGGAAACCCAAGCCAAAGAGCCAGATACATATTTGTTTCTTTGGCATATACTGCATGGGTATATTTATCTCTAAAATGCTTAATTGCTGCATGCACCTTTCCACCAGAAGAAAAAATGTATACATAGAATGAAAGTGTGATGAATGATTTCACTGTCCAAACACAGACAAAAAGGACAATTTATCCCCACAAGCTGCATACAACTGTTCTGCAAGAGTCACACAGAACTGTATTCACTGGGAAGCCCAAATCAGGCTGGATGAAGTTTTCGTTTTAAATACTTTGCAGAGTATTTCAAGGAAACTGTGAGAGAGGGTGGTGGAGAGAGACATCTCATAGTTGCTGATTTATAAAGAAGACTTCATGAGCTTCAGAACCTACAGAATTACAACCTACCTATATCATTTTGCTCCCACAGTCGTATCTGCATGACATTCTGCAGGGACAGTTTGGAACTACAGTGGGTCAGAAAATAATCACAGATTTTGTTTCCCATGTATTATCAGCCAGAATAAATGCTGTCACATTCAGAGCCTTAGACCATACTGAGTCACAGACCTGAATTACTTTTGAATTGGAAGAGCATATGTTGGAGTACATTCTGGAGTAACTACACTGGTCAGATTTACACCGATGTTCATCATCAGGTGATCCCTTCTCCACTCCACTCTGGTGGAATCCCACCCAGGGTACCACATCTAACTCTGGGGCCCCCAACATAAGAACAACATTGATCTGCTGGAGCGGGCCCAGAGGAGGGCCACAAACATGATCTGGAGCAACTTTCCTATGAAAATAGGCTGAGACAACTGGGGTTGTTCAGCCTGGAAAAGAGAATGCTCTGGGGAAACCTTCTGGCAGCTTTCCAGTACCTAAAGGGAGCTTACAGTAAAGAAGAGGAGGGGCTTTTTATCAGGTAGCATAGTGATGGGACAAAGGGAATGGTTTTAAACTGAAAGTCAGTACGTTTAGATTAGATTTTAAGAAGAAATTATTTTCTGTGAGGGTGATGAGGCATTGGCTTGTGTTGCCCAGGGACATTGTGGGTGCCCCATCCCTGGAAGTGTTCAAGGCTAGGTTGGATGGGACTTTGAGCAGCCTGGTCCAAGGGAAGGTGTCCCAGCTCATGGCAGGGGGTTGGAACTAGATGATCTTTAAGGTCCCTTCCAACCCAAACCATTCTATGACTATGAAAATATATTTCGCCTACTGTATGACTAGAAATCTGAACTGATGCTCTTACCTAACAGAGGGGAAACACAAATTTGAGTAATGGGAACACATACATAGGAACTGCTGACGTGTCTCAAAATCTGTATTATTATGGCAGACAATTAAGACTGATTTATTCCACTAGAAAAGAAACAATTACCTTTGGATTATTATTCACTTGTATCCCAAGGTAGCCTTCTTGTATGATCTATTGGCAAGCCAACTGACCTTGCACATCAAGGTAATTTTTGCAAGGGCACAGTGTACCCATAGCAAAGGGTACTGACAAGGGTCTATGATTTTGTAGCAAAGAATTTTAACAGTCTTTCCCATTGCACCGATTCCAGTACATGATATCAAGTCTTCATTTTTCACAGTCCACTGGAGTGTGGAAAAGGAGAAGAGCTAGTTTGAAGATACTTCAGAAAGGCCATGGGCAATAAAGAGGATCCTCATTTAGCCTTATTAATATACAGGATGAGAGCACTTCGGAGAATTATTATTTGCCTGCAGGACTCATAAGGCACTTATAAACTGCAGATTAACTATTTTGACAAAGAAGGGGTCAAGGTTATATCATTTCAAAGACAGAAACAAAATTGTATTAATTTGTGAGTTATTCTCTGGCTAAAAGAGACAAAAACCACATGATTAAATCAAGTTTTGTGATCTAGATTCAGGTGCTTCATACATTGCTTCCTCACAAGGTACTTTCTGTACATACCAACAATATCGCAATTATTTGACTTTCATTGTCAGTAGACTGGGTTTTATCATAGAATCATAGAATGGTTTGGGCTGAAAAGGACCTTAAAGACCATCTAGTTCTACCCCCACTGCCATGGGCAGGGACACCTTCCACTAGACCAGGTTGCTCCTGGTCCTTTTCACAAAGGTTAAAAAGGGGGAAACTATTAATAAAATCACGCTTGATTGTAGGCTAATGCTGCTGTGGGTGCATTCTAAGGGTTCAAACACTGTATTTAAACTCTTACATTTTCCTAATAGTAGGGACAGCATTAGCAAATCCCTGTTCACAGTTTGAATAAGAATACTTGGATTTAAAACTAAAACAAACCAGAGCAGAAAGCCCTGTTCCAACCAGATCCATTTCGACAAAAACAAAATTAGGTACCGAGCCGACTGATCTTGGAGAAACCGGTGGCACTTCGCCCTGCCCGGCACGCAATTTGGCTGTGAGCAGGGACAACCCGCTGACATCCCGACAAAAAGGAACTAGCGGGAAGCAGGCGGCGGGCACCGGCAGGGGGCTCCGCATCCCGGCGCATCCCGGCGCACCCCGGCGCGTCCCGGCGCATCCCGGCGCATCCCCGGCGCATCCCGGCGCTCCGCAGAGCGCTCCCCGCGGAACGCGCTGCCGGGGACCGCGGCTCAGCGATGCAGCCGGAGAGCCTGGCATCCCAACTCTCCGCTGACAAAGACTTCTCCTTCTGGTCCACCCCTCCCCGCCACGTGAAGCGACGCGCAACAAATTTCGTGGTTATGTCTGGGACTGCGGAGAAAGAAAACGAGGCTTGATCAGAGTTGATAAATTTTTTGGGGTGCAATGTGGTGAAACGTAAAGATCTTGTAATTTAACAGGCTGCGGTTTAGTAATTGCGGTGGGGGCGGCGGGAAGTAACAGAGGGAAAAAAGGGATCCAGCTGATAGTATGACCTTTAAAAAGAGCTGTTGTTCGTGAACAGTACATGCTTTCTCAGGAAATTTTGCGAGGGCTTTAAGGAGGTAAGGAAATACTGCCACTCCTCACTGACAGTTCCCACAGTTCAAGTAAATTTTCTGTAGCTAATGCAAACAAAATAAGTTGCATTATGTAATCAATAAAAAAACATGTAAGAGTGTATTTCTATTGCATTCTATTGGAATTCTTTATTTGCTCTGCAAAGTCAGAGTCCCAAGGTTTTAGTTCTTAATCCAATGACTTTCATGTACTCATTCACTGCTCACAGTATTTGTTTAATCATTTGTTGAATGAGATCTTTTTCTTTCCCCAAAATTTTCCCAGAATAGTACCAATTGTGTCTCAAGAGACATTAGAATTAAGTTTTGCTACCAAAGATCTTTTATTCCTCTGGGTAACTGGAGCTGTCAGCCCCTCTTTCCCAGATATTTTTTTCCCCTGCTCTGTGTGTGTACAAGCAAAAGAGAACAGAAAATTATGTTGGGCACCTTTGAATGGCCTGGGATGAAACAATGCTGTACTAGCCAGCACAAAATCACTAGGTTTACACCTTCAGCTTCATGTTAAAATTTTAAAAAAGCTATTAAAAAATCTCTTAGCAATAGTTCAAATGCAAAATACAGAGCTGCATAATGCTCTCCATCTCCTCCCTGTTCTTTCCCTGCTAAATACATAAAGGGGGGAGTGCTTGATCCCTTGTGCCTCAGAGCATAGTTTTTTTCATCTTTACTGTAATGTGGATGATAATGTTACATTTATTTTTTTGCAGTGATTTCTTTATGTTAAGGTTTGGTGCTTTTTTTCTGAGTACTTAGTCTTAAACAACACTTTGTCTCTTCAACATACCATGCAGTGAAAGAAAAGTATTGTTTTCTGTATTTTACATGCTGGTAAATCAAAATGAGCTCTATTTCACATTGCTTCAAAAAGTGGTTAGAAACCAGTGAGATGCCACCAGCTGTCACCTTTCTACACACCCTGAACTCTTCTCAAGCCTGCCTTCCCTGCCATCAGGCACAGAAATTGCAGCCACACCTGTGAGCTGTCATCTAAAGGAATTAGGCTTGGGTTCTTTCAGACTGGGCAATGAAATTCAGTTAGTATCAAATCCTGTAGACATCCTGGTTTCCATGGCACTCACAACAGCCCTGAAACGAAGTAAGAAGAAGATCTCATCATTTCATAGGCTATGAAAGGCTGGCTTTGCTTTTCTCCTGGGCTACCCACTCACTAAACAGTGAGGTTCTTGGGAGAAAAACAGCATACATCTGAAGACCTAAACTAATGCGGTCTACTTTTGTATTACAAATGCACCTCATCTTGGCAAATGGAACTGCTTGTTTGTTCAAAGACTATGAAATGTAGTATTTTGTGCTATCACCACTTAAGCAGAAGACGCGAATTCTTTTCATTTGTCTTTAATGGAACATTAACTGCAAATATAATTACAAGGGAAAGCTAATTACCTGCAGGTTTGCCAACCTGCAGATGGAATATACTCAACAGACTGAAATCTGGAGGCTGAAAATGATGTGAATGTAAGTGCAGTTTAGTGTGTGGAAAATTTGAATTGAAACTGAACGAAAAGAAGAATGAAATTTCCTGTAACTCCTGACACAGGACTCCAAAGGAGGCAGCCTTCACCGCACTGTTGTTCCATCTGTCTCTCCCTCAGTCCCCAGATATTCTCTGTCCCTGAATATTTAAATAACATCCACACTGGTTCAGGTCAAAATGCATCTCACAGAGTATTTTTTTTCACCATTGCCTTAAGCAGACACCAAGGAAGAGTAAGAACAGAGAAAGTCAGGATCTGTTACATCCAAATACACTCTCAGCCTCTTACTATTTTCTGCTCATGGAATTTCCTGAGTTTGATGTGGTTTGTCTATTAGTAACACTCAAAGAATGTCTCTTCCAAGTATTTGTTCAGTCTCCCCTTGAACTTCTAATCCGCTTCCAGCCTTGTTCTGACTCCCCTTAGTCCGAATGCATCCTGCCTCATTTCCTCTAATTGTGGTCCTGCAGAGAGTGGGGGGTGGCGGGACAGGGTGGGGAGTGGGGGAGTGAGATTTTTAAAGTAAATTGTTTCCAAGTTCTTACTGCTGTGTTGGCCTTCCTAGCATGAGTCTGCAAGTCCAGCTGCAGAACTCACCCTTTACTTCCTCTTACTGTTTGACAGAAAACGCTGTATGCAGCAGCCATCAGCCTCAGGAAAGCAGCAGGACACTGAGTTGGTAGGAATTAAATGCTTCAGACTGGATTTGGTCCTCAGACCCTGGGTGTAAATTTGCACTCACTCTTTGTAACTTGAAAGCATTATTCTGGATTTACTCAGTCATGGCTGAAATCAGCATCAGGCTTCTTGTTTTTCAAAATCATCTGGTTTCCAGGCCACAGAGGGAATGTAACAGCAGGGGTGAAAGGAAAATAGGTTATTTTATTAGCAAAATACATTGCTTTTCTAACAGGTATTTCTGCAACGTTTCAATTCCTTCAAAAAATTTGCTCTCTCACACACATACATACATATAAATATACACAGATATATAAGTATATAAATATTTCAGTTTGCCCACTAGAAGCCAGCCTGTTTTGTCAGAAAGAAACTATTCTGCCCCATTTATCACTTCCCTTTTTATTCTTTATTCTCTGACATATTTTTAAAGTTCTGACTATTAATTCCCTTGCAGCTGTGCTGAACTGCACATCGGTGGTTAGCAAACCCAGCCAAGTCAAAGGGGTCTTTGGTTTGTTGGCAACACTGAACCATGTCCTCTAAAGAATCTGAATTTTTCCTCATCAGAAAGGAGGTTCACATCCTGATATCTTTGGCAAATTGGGAAGTACCCCCCCAGCAGAAAAAAAATTCACTTCTGATTACAAATACCTACCAAAACAATTAAAAGATTTTTTTTGTCTGTTTCTGGCTGTTGGCATTTTAGATTTCAAATTTCCTCAATTCATTATAGGGAGCAAGAATTAAGGGAAAGAAAGGCTTTCAAGATGGTTTACTCCCAGATACCAAAATGAAACTGTGTGATACCATGTACCCAATTCTGCTTCCTGCTCCCACCCTGCCCTGAGCCACCTTCCCTTCTCGGCACTGAATCTACTGGAGGTCTGAGTTGTCTCCCAGAGAGAGGCTGTAGCCCAATCTGCACCAATACCAAACTGTGAGAATGAGAATTAAATACTCCTCTGTGCTCATAACTCTTTTCCATTGCTTTTGTTGCATCCACTCCCTTTCCAGGTTCTCTCCTGAGAGCTGGCTTTGTAGGACAGGCCTGGCACTCCAACAGTGTTCAGAGCTATGCCTCAGTGGCATTTAAAAGGCCTTTTAAGTCCATTCAGAAAGAGTCAGCTGAGAAGGGAGGATCTCTACAAATCTCAACCCATTATTTCCTGGCTTACAAAAAAAAAAAAAAAAAAAAANAAAAGCAACTGGAAAGTCATCCTAAGAAGCAGCATGGAAAACATTGATGGTGGTACTTTGCTCATATCCTAAGGAAAGCCAAATGGCAGAAGAAGGTCATATTCAGTAATTTCTCTTCGTACCAAAGATACCCTGATAAAATCTTGGTTGTTAGTTCCATCATTCTGTAAATGACACTAAAGATTGCGCAGCCTTGAAAGTGGAGATTGTTCATCCCCAGTTCATGTCCATTCATGCTCAGCATATGTCCAGCTTCATGAAATAGTGTCTGAACTTGGCAGGTAGTTTCATGTATGGAACCAGTCCTTTTAAACCCCCTGTTTAAAACTGTGCTGAAAGATTCTATGTGCAGAAGACATTCTAAACAATAAGTATCTGCATTTCCTAACCAAAATAATGAAGTAAATATTTCCCATACTACATTTATACATTTACAGAACCAAGAAGACACCCAGGTTGGTAGGGTTTTAAGCACAGTTGTAGCTGACTAAAGCATTAAACAGCTGTTAGCATGGAGAGTTCTGCTGTTAAATTCTGATCTGTCAGGGTATCCACAAATATTTTCAGAGGGCTTTTCCACAGTGACCACATATATACACCAGAAGATTCTTTGAGCATATAAATACGTGCTTGGTGGACAACTCTTCAAACTATTGACACAGGGCAAAGAGCTGTGTAACTCTCATGAGTTTCATCAATAAGACTGCTTTGGTTTCCTCAGTGCACTAAATTACCTTGGGGATTTAGAAAAGATTTTATTTCTGCAGTCTAAAATTTCATCTCTGTCAGGCTTTGAGCCAAGCTTAACTGTTCACTTGCTTTTCAGTTCAACAGCCAGCCTTAAAAAAATACAATGCTGTCTTCTCCTGAGATTTTGTGCTCAGCATTCAGATGGTCAGCTGGGTCCTTTTTTTTGATGTATTTTCTTCTCAGGACTTTGAAACTGAGATGACTCTAAATGAGTTCACAGAAGGTTTTAAAAGAGATTATTATTACATCAATCTTATGCCAGTTTTGAGAGGTAATATTTGCAGTTCTATTAATTGCACAGGAAAGACAATTTTCTCACTCTTCCTAATAGTAAACAGTCCAAACATGCAGGCTAGGCCTCCTCTCCACGACATGTGTTACATGTCAGATTATCAATAGATGACTATGCTCCATATTGCAGAAATGTTTGCAAGCAAAGTTGCAGGCTTCTCTCCCAGATCTACCAACTTGTCTCTCATGCTTTGGCTCCGGGAGAAAAAAGGAAAACCTGTCAGCTTTGGCAACAGCAGGACTTTTTTTCTTCAGCTGAAATGACAGCCGACCTCCAACCTTCTATAATTTCCATCATCTGGTTTGCAAAATGAGGGCAGGCAGGAGAGGAAGAGGCTGGGGTCTTGGTTGCGATGGCAGGAGTTGGTCATTGTTGCCTCAAGAAGCTGCCTGGCACTGCCAACCAGAAACAAAGGGCTGGAGAAGAAAGTCTCACCAAGCCGGTTCTGAGAAGACATTTCTCTCTACAGAGCTGTTCTCCTCTGTAATTTTACCAAAACCACAACTTGTGGAAGTAGAGTGCTATACAGGGGCACAGTGTTGAGCAGATGCAAAATGTTCCAGCTTTGGGAAAACAAGGCTGCTTCCCAGCCGTGCCTTCAGCCAGCCATCACCAGCATATCAGGACTGCTGCAGAACATGCAAGCAGAGGCTTTGGCAGAAGTGAGGTTGCCCCAGCTGAAACAAAATGGCAAACCTGTAACAAGCCTGGCCAAGTTGCAGAAAGGTGAGGTGGTTGGTGCTTGTTTCAAAATGGTTGAAAAATGGCTTGTTCAGAGTTTAGCAAAAGCAACACATATTCTCAAAATCATTTGGCTGGTTTTGGCTATTGGTGTCTTCTTGAACCTCTGAGAAACAGATTAATGCAGTAAAAATATCTAACCAGCTGAAGAAATCAGTCTATTAAAATGAGTGTGCATAGTTGGGTGTGTACAGCTATGCACAGGTTTCATTACTGCCAGGAGCAAAGCCTCAGAGACCCACACATTCACATACACTGAAATTTACTATGGTGAACAATCCCCTTTAGTAAGTGGAAAATCTCTCCATGGTCTTGTACAAGCCTAAAAGCTGGCAAAGTCAGGACCTTGGAAACAATGTTTTCTACAGAAGTGTGCATTTTCTGGCACAAAGGAAGCTGAATAATCAATCAGATATATTTAAGATACACCTTACCAGATAAATCTTGTACATCTTAAACCAAAAGGTAGTTAGGGAACACACTGTATGTTTCCACAGATGAGGACAGTGCTTAACATATTGTGCGCGCTACCAAAATTCAAATAAAAAACAAAGAAAATAAATTGATATCATTTATAAATGGTTCTTTATGAATATATAAGAAGAATAACAAAAATAAAAGAATAAACAGTTTGTTTTCATTAATCCTCTCATTTAATAGTCTTCTATTTACTTATTCGTAGAAAACATCAGAACTAACAAGTCCATCTATGTTTTCTGGGTGCCTATGACATTTGAAAGCTTATAAAAGTAATGCAGATCTCAGGTTAGTCTCACCCTCCAACATTTATTTCAGCTTTTTAGATAACTAATAAGATCAACAGCAGGTGACACGGCATGTGAGAATGGCTCTAGGGACAAAATTCTCAAATCTACCTGGAGCTGGACTGAAATCTCTCATTAATTTCACATGGATCATCAAAGAGCATCTGTGAGGCAGCAACAGTTTGTGGATGGCACAATCCTGCTTGCCAGCTGAAGCCTTCCCTTTAGCACTACTCATTTCCAAGGACATAAACTCCCAAACTATTCAATCCTACTGTGAATTAAAAAGCTGTGTCATAAGCAACCTGAGGGCACCCCCGACGCATACTTTCGAGACAGAATTTATTGGGTCAGCAACTTCTGACTCCTCCTACCCCATTTGGCCACCTCTATAGGCAGCCTGTAATCAACAGGGAAACATACCTTGTGTGACAGTAACTGGCCCCCTTTTGAGGCCCCATTTTGCACTGCCAAACTGAAAAGAAGCTTTAATGCAAGTGAGAGCTAGAACCAGGGAGGAGTAGGAAGCCACACTTACAGTGCAGAGCTTTTTGAAGTCAGTGCGTTTTACTGTGTTATAGTTTTAGTAAACCTTTGCAGGAGGTAGCCTGTGTGGTTTTGTGACCCAAAAGTTTCATTTTTGTTTTAGGGGGTTGGGTGAAAGAAGACAGTTGAGAAGAAATTGGGTGAAAGGTTCACACATATCTTTGAAGGCTTCATAAAGTTTTTGCTGAACTGCAGTGTTTCTAGTCCAAAGCAGGATTTCATTGGAATTTTCCAGTAAAATTCTTAAGAGCTTGAATTTTGATCCATCAGAAATAAAGCAGAAATAAAAGATCTCGTATTTTGAACCACCTTATTTCATTATTTTCAGTAGTCTAACTTTTGCAAATTGTTTGTAGCATAAATATTTTCTGATATCTTAGAACTTAATATAAGTAAGACTAGTTAGAAAGTTTCATACTTTCCCCCCACCATAAAGGCTTTGCAAGATACATATACTGAAAGGAGAAAAGCAGAGACTATTAAATATTCTTCTGATAAAAGCAGTATTACTATAGAAATTTCTAGGTTTGAATAGTCCTCATCACTTTTCTCTTACAAACTTAAGAATATTCTTTATAGCAATTTCATAATGTAGCTATCTAAAACTTCTATATTAAGCCCAGGATTCAAGCAGTTAGGGTTTTTTTTTTTTGGTTGTTTTTTTTTTTTTTTTGTGACTTTACAGGTACAATTGGTGCACTGCTTCTATCAGACTGGCAAAATAGCACACAGGAATTATCTCATTTAACTGTAGATCAATGCCATGACTGCAACTATAAAATTGTAGGAAAATTGTACAGTAACTACAAGGTTATTATCAATCACTTTTAGCTCTGCAGTGGCACAGGAGAGAGGACAGATACTGTAATAGGCTCTCTGCTGAGTACTTTTCATTAATATACTCTGTTTTCTTACAGTCTTGCACATCTCTTACTCCCAATGGTTACTTTTGTCTTGCTTGTGATAAAAGGAGGGAAGTAAGCCCAGTTTCAAGTAAATATATCAGGGTGTATGTTGCTTTTTGTCTTATGAACCAAAAGGCTTATTAAGTTATTTATGATTTGCTAGAAACGTATCACAAGGACATTTAATAAAATCAAGATGTATCTTTCTTTTGTTTGGTAATAATTAGGTCACAGCTCTTAAGTGGAAGACAAAGCTAAACCAAAGGTCCATAGCAGATTTCCAATGCAGGCGGGTGTTCCTTCACTGAACATTTATGCTTTACAGAGGCATAAAATGAAGAGGCCAAATCAAATCCCAGTCTTAAACAATTGATCAGATTTTAACAGTTAACGAATGCATAGAGGCAAGAATGAAGCCACAGTTTTTCACTGCTGTGAAAGCTCTCTCATGGTAGAATTCAATGTTTTGGGCCAGGGAAAGAGTAACACATTTTGGCACAAATGAGTGTCAGGGATTTTGTTCCAGGGGAGAGCTAAATACAGTAGTGAACTGCCATAGCATTTCTTCTTACCTGCAAAAATTTAATTTTTCTACTATCAAAGGAGGAAGAAGGGGGACTTCCTAGAGAGTAAGGTGGCAAATTTATTCTGGTTGTAAGTAAAAAATTGGGCGTCATTCAAGAAAGAGCTGCTCACTGATGATCTCTAACTACTTCTGAATTATTTTGCAAAACTCATGACTAACATTATTTCACAAGGCTATTTTAACACAGAACTTCTTCTTAAGACTTGATGGAGATGTATAGGGACACATTACAAACTCACAACAACATCTTTAAAAGATACTGTGGTCGCTGTAAATTCATCTTGTAGGCTGACTGTTTGACAAACTTTGTATCTGGGGTCTCAGCCTATATTTTTTGTCAAAAACTACATAGAAAAAGGTCTGCCCAGAGATTTAATTCAGGACAAAACAGGCCTGTTAGCCAAGAAACCTCACTGCTAACCTGCTGAGTGACTGCAGGCAAGTCGTCTGCTGTCAATTCTCTCTGATATGTGTTCTCCACCTATTTAGAACATAAGGATATCTGCTGGGATTGCCACCCACTGCGGGTTTCTGCAGGACTCAGAGACCTCAAGACCCTCATTCCACATGGCTCTGTAGGTGAAGTGATGACTATAAATATCTGTGCAATGGATTTTTACCATCACACCATTTCCTAGTGGAATTTTATCTCATCCAAATATCCTACTCTTATTTTCTAGCCATCAGCCAAGGCAGGTCCCCAGGTGTAAGAAGCTCTCCAGCTGCCTAGAAACTGAAGCTGCAAGTATTAAATACCTCCCCAGGATCCTTATAGCTAACAGCAGCCTTTTGTTCCTGTCTCTTTTCATATTACCCTTATATAGCTCTCTTGTACAGCTGATAGCAACGTGAAAAATGTGGAAAAAAATCAAGCTTGCCTTAGTCTTGACAAAATAGGCACATGCACACATTACAAATATTGATATATTTATAAAATATCTTTTGAACACAGAATGATGGAACCATTCTAAATGAATCAGAGATCTGAGGTCAGAAAACTTCCCTGAAGTTATGATTAAGGGTGCAAAGTTCAACTGATTTGCATATAGTCGACTGATAAAGAAAATAGTCTCCAACAATCAGTTTGTTTATCATAAAAAATGGCATCCTTACATAAATGTGCTCATCAGAACCCCAATACCCTAAACTCACTAAAAAAATGTAAACCTGATCCCTCAAAACAAAGAGTTGCCTTTTGTGAAGGTTCACCCTGTAATGGGGTCACCATGACCATAATTACCAAGCTGCTCACAGTGTTATCAGAGTCACCAAGGGGACCTGCCTTGCACGAAATAGGAAGCAGAATGCAGTACAGTGTATTCCACAGGGCCAGAAGGTAAGCATCCATGAATATTGAGATTAAATGACAGGCACAGAAACAAATGCTAGTAAGCAATTGGATCCGTTCATAGTTTGCCTCACTGCCCATAATGTCTTTTCAGGCCACATAAGCTTTCCGTTTCAGTTACATCAACTATGACACCAGCCTCAACCTTTAAACAGGTTATTTTTGCAGGTTTATTTTTTTCCTCTCCAGATGGCAAGCTCTTTCAGCAAGGTTCCTCTCTTCTTCACTGTTTGCAAACAAGGCAGCCCTCTCATGTTTAGAAACATTTATGTATGTTCATGTCGGTCCTGCTGACTTCAAAAAAATTTTCACAGAGAAAGGCTAACGTGTGGCATCAGAGCTGGAGGAGAGTTACATGGAAACATGTCTCAAGTATCACTAAGGCAAATACTCCAGCAATCAATGCAGAGAAAAGTTAGTGCTGAATACAGAACACAGCCTCCAGAAAAGTACTAACAGGAGGCTTGAAAAGTAGAAACACATGAGATGTCTTAATCTCATGGTTCCTCTGCAATTAAGTGCACCATTAATGGTTACATGTCCAGTGTGCAGGTGAGACTGTTATCAAATCCATCACTATTCAGCAAAAAACCCTAGGGTGAAATTCTGTGCTGCGCAACAAAAAAATTACAATTGAGGAAAAAGGAGCTTTGATGGCTGAAAACAGCCTTCTTATCATCCAACTTTTAGCTGTTCCAGGAGCGATAGCTGGCATCGACCCGTTTTATACCCTACCACCTCATTTTTTGCCAAGGCCCGTCAGAACAGAGGGAACATTGCAATGACATACAGGAGCCACTGTCCAAGGATGTATTTATTTCAGTCAGATGTAGTGAAGGCATGCTCAGTAGAGGAGACATGGGACATAGAATAGAGAACAAAATTAGAGAACTGAAGAGCAGCTGCTCAAATTAACTCGTTGCATCTGTCTAAAGCCATACAAAAAGATATAATTTCACCCAAGAGCAAACCTTCCAAATGGCAATTTATTTTCTAGAAATAATTTAATGACACACAACTACTTGAGTGTTGGTACTTTACATACAAATAAAAATGGTAAGTCTTTGCACTTCAGTGTTGTCATCTAAATTAGACTTTTGAGACCAAGTCCTCTGTGGGTATAAATTAGCATAGCTCCACTAATGCTAGAGGAATTATTTATGCACCAGAAGGGGAAATAGTATAGGGAAAAGACATTTTTTGACTATAAAACACTAGCTCAGTGCTGATTGTTTTTTATTTAAATTATTAATCCTCTGGGCATCTCCAGTGAATTGATTTTACAACATTTGTAGATCTGGAGAATGCATATATAGATTCATTAATTGATAGGACAAGCCTTTTAGCTCTCAAAAAGATGAAGAACAGGGCTGAACCATGTAGGACAAGGGAAATCTATAACCAAGGTTTCTAGGTGGCTTATGCAAAACTCCTGCAATTTTGGCTTTAAAGGCCACAATTGCCAACAGGGAAAAGGGTCATAAAAATAGATATTCCCACATTTAGAGAAAAAAATTCCTTTGCTATTAATTACTGTCAGAGTCAGTGTATTCTCTGAACTTTCAGCTCTCCTGCTGGAGAATTTAAACCTTTCTAAAGAGAAAGGACAAGCAGCAGAGCACATTCCTCACACCCCTGGTACGTGCCATTGGTATCCACATAAGGGATGTAATCCTCTGCAAGAATGCATATGAGTCACAAAAATTCAACTTTTTTTAATAATAGGATTTAAATCCTTGCCCCCAAAAAAAAAAAAATTAAAACGGTGCAAGTTACAGGTAGAAGGAATTGCGCCTCTGAACTCTCAGAGGACTGAACCCAAGACACAACACATCAAGATCACTGGACTCAATCCCATGGCTGCATTCAGCATTACCCTGGAGCTAAAGACTTTGTACTCTATTGCAACTGGCTGTGATCCCTTCAAATAAAGGGACTACCACTGGGCTATTCTTCTTTCTCTGGTACATTGATGGCGCTTCAAAGGTGATACAGTATTGTTTAGTAGGTTTAGGGTATTTTCTTGTCTTTTTCTTCTCAGGAGACATTAGGTAATGGTACTTTTACCCACTGATGTGCATCAAGACACTTCTGTTATGAAATGGGAGAGTTGGAAAGCCAACAATTGTGCTCCTATTTTCACACCTCTAATACCTTTTATTTCAAAATAGTGCTCATGCATTCTCTCTTCTCATGGACTATATCCAAATGGGCCCCCCAAAAACAAATAAACAAGAAGAAAGTGGTGTTAAAAATACACATTACACTATTTAAAAAGAAAAAAGAGTTGCGATAGTAGGAGGTTAGTCTCTGAACAGAGGCATCAGCAAGGGCTTTGTCCTCTGAACTTCTACTGAATATGCTTTACTTGGAACCTTTTACTCATCAGTTATGTTCTGCAAGTAGAATGACAGCGATGTTTATCCAGAATGTTGAATTTATTAAATGGGGATTTTATATCATCCCTTTTATTATAAAGTGTAGAACATAACCCAAGTAGCTAAAAAAAAATTTACAGATGAATAAGACGAATATGGCGTTTACTATTAGACTAGGCAACAACACACAAAACTCTAATGTGAAAAGCTGAGGTTTTTTTGGGTTTGATTTCTTTCTTCGAAAGAGTGCAGACAGCATAGGCATCTTTCCTTAATTGATCAAGCTTTTAAATGTAATGAACATAGATGCACAAAAATGCTCTTAGTGGTTGTATATCAGTGGATAGTTTTCCTAGATTTCAAAAAAATTTTTCTTGTCCAAGATTATCTGCCTTTAAACTATGACTATTTAAAGTAAATTAATTGAAAAAAACATTTACTATGTTTTGTGAAAGGGCTACCAACATTGGTATGGTGTATTTTAAAACATAATTCTCTATAAATTCAATCTGTTCATATATATCTGCCAGATGAAAGAGAAATGTTAGTGAACTAAAAATCAAAAAGTAAAATGACAAAGAAATAAATTTACTTTATTGCACCTATTAATGAAAATATGAACCCTGTGAGATTAGTAGGTGGAGACACATTTATTAAACAACGATGAAATAAAAAGTGTTTCAGTACAAAATTATTCTGTGGATGATTTCATTCCCCTGCCATTGAAAATTATCTAGGACAGAAGTTTAATACAGTGAGATGCTTGTGTAATAAGCATGAATAAAATGGATTCATAAAATTCAAAAAGAGGAGGAAAGCTAAAAAATTGTGCACTTCTGTCATGTTACACTAACAACATACAGTGAGGAGGGAGAGGGAGAAGGAGAGGGAGAGGACCTATTAGATTAACCAACAATGTTCTATGTGTGGAGTAGGATTTTAGCATATTTTTACAGTTTATGCACCAGTAGGGAAAGGACAGCCAAGACATGTGTCTGTTCTTTTACCTGAAATGAAAACTGAACAGACACATTCCTGTGTGCAGTGTTTCAGTATATAGGAATCAAAATTTATGGCAGGACTACAAATCATATGCTTTTCTGCCAATGTTTATGGAGTTTCCACGTGCAAAAGCAACTAAGTTTTCCTTTTCACAACAAAGGTATTAAAAACTTATTGAAATAGTTTATTTTTTTAAAATTCAGGCTGATACCTTATATCTTCATCAGCAGTAAAGGTGATGACTTCAGAAATCCCCATTATTCATCTTGTAAGAAAGGCATGGGCCTGATCAGGGATTAGGCTGTCAAAATAAACAGTTTTCATCCCTGTGACTTATTGCATGTGTGAATGTTTACAGAGGGCAAAGGATAGTCTTCCACAATTTCAAGACACCAAACAAAGAATCCATCTTTAACCAAGCACAACCTGTTTTTAATAAGGGTTTGAAGAAAAAAGCTGTGACTGTTGCCTTTGATGGGTCAGTGTTTCTTATGTCTCTGAAACATGTATGGATCTTTTCACCTGTGCCTCTGGTTTCTGTTACAAAAAAAAATGCTACAAAAGCTAAGTGGTGGATGAAAACAAAGCTCTGTTAGAGATCCCAGAATCCAGTGTGCCCTTCACTTACTGGCATTGCAAGAGCTGTGGAAACAGGAGACTAGCTAGCATTTGAATTCTTACTTCGTCTCTTTGTCCAGAAAGAACTTGCATGGCAATATTTAGTTTTACTGAGATAAGCAAATTGGAGAAAAACATAATTTCCCCAGCCATACTAAGCAATTCCATTAAGTATTCACTTATACATTTTTTCCTGAAATATTTCTACTTCAGTAGGAATGAAGTGTGCACAACAGAAAAGCATGGATTCCCAGACCTTTAGCTTGGGAAATGCTTTGTAAATTAAATTGTATTTATGCCTATTTCTATGAAGGAATGAACTTCATCCATGATATGGCCAAACTTCCAGACCCCATGAGATTCCTGTAAAAGGTTGAGAGACTGGCACATGATACATGCCTGAAGGATCCAAAAAGAGAAACACTAGAGCATTCTGTAGGTTAGGGATGAAAACAGTTGTCTGAGAATGTTGGTTCTCCTCTAGGCCGTAGGTTTCTGGCTGACACCTAAGCCTCAGCTTTCCTTGACAAAGCATTTCCTCCTGAACCAGGGCTGCACCTCATCCTTCACTCCTTGTACCTGCACAACTTTGCAGAGTCCAAGTCAACATAACCATGGCCCCAGGGTTTCACTGGAGCTGCTGCTGTTGTGCATACTAGCAGCCACAACGTGGTGACCCTTTTCCTACACAGTGAAGTAATCACAGCCTTATTGTGAAAATCATGTCTATTATTTGGGTTAATGTCATCATTTTGGGTTAATTGCTATGCCACCGGTGGAGTTCAGCTCCTGATCAAGGCTGAAAATGTACATAACTACGTGTATCTATCGGCATGTTTCACACCTCCTTGCTCTGATTATAGTCAGGAAATCTCCACAACGCAGTTAAAAACGGCATCCAGCTAACCACAAAGTGTCTACTTGGCTCTCTAGGCACCACAGAGTGTAGAGACCAGAGTGGAAACTTACACATAGAGGTGTGGCTCACATCTCTAAGGTATGGCTACCTAAGCAAAGGCACCTCTCTCTGTGGCTCTGCTGTACCAGGCCATGCATCACTGCAGAATGCTGGCCCAGCTTAGAAGAGACACTCATGCCATTTTGCTCTTCCCAAACAAATATTCCAAATTCACACATTTTGGAAGTAGTTTTGATTCCATTAAAGCAAATGAAGCAAATGGTATTTCCTTAAACCATGCCCACACCAGATCCATCTATCCCAGTCCAGACATTTTAAGACAGGACACAGGCATCAAAATGTATATGCAGCAGAGAAGCTGGGCAAACAGCAGAGCAGTCAAAAGTGTGCTTATAGTGTGGGTTTCAGAAATTGCTTAGCATTGAATAATGACTGAAGTCATCTAGAAAAGCCAAATGCTCTGTCAGGAGTCTTCATAGCAGAGAGGAGGTTTTGTGGTTGCATCTGAATGACACGTGTTGAGAGAAACCCAAGCATGACATTTTGGTTAGGGGTGCATAAGATGTATAAGCACATAAAACGTTTGTAAAGTATTTTTTAAATCAACAAATTAATATCTCAGACTGTCATGTTATGATAATTGTGTACCTGCAAACAGGGTGAGATGCTGCATTTACATTTGAAAATTGCAAATACAAATTACATTTGTACATCTGAAAATGTATTTACGTTTGATAAAGTTATGAAAAATACGATGGCAGCACTTGGCAATGTGTCTTTTGAAATAAGCTGGAAGAGCCCATTGTTAGCATAATGGCTTATGCCAATAGGTATCAAATCTCTTTTTGTAATTACAGAAGAGATCACAACCAACAAATAATGAAATTGTGTTTAGGTACTCAGGAAAAACAAATGAGTTTAATCTACAGTCCACAGACATTTGAGAGCCATATGTTACTGTTGCCTTTGTTATTTTTGAAAGCTACTATGATTTATTACTCTAAACATATAGCAGCAAATTGAAAACATGGATTAAAATGTCTCCTACTTGACCTTTTCAGAGCCATCCCACGAATATAAATATTTATTTTATGGATTCAACAGCTGCTGATCAAGTTATATATTTTGGAAAGTATTCTTTGAATTATTATTCCACCATTCAAATTACATAGTTCCATAATAAATTTTGTAGGCATTTTATGCTAACAGACACCTTACAAACTGCTGCATAACCCCCATGAACTCACACTGCATGTGTGGTTGTAGAGGCATACGATCATTTGTAACTCGGTGATCTTTGCACTAAAACAATACAAGAGATCTCCTCTGGCATCAGCTCTTCACCTGAAACAAATCTTAACTTCCATTTGTTCATTCAGAGATGAGAAATCAGTCAGCTATTGTGAATAAAATAGGAATGCATAGCAACAAAACCAAAACAAGCAATTTCCACTTTCCCTTGGATTTTTACTCCTGTTCACATTTGTAACACTTTCATTCTTAGCCTTGCCCTTTTTTCTGTCATGTACTGCAATCTCAGTGAGGACCTGAGCTGTCTTCACTTGGCACAAAACAAAATAAAAGATAGTGCTAAGCTGCAGTGATTGAAGACAAATAATAGAAGCAGCATATTGTCCCAACGCAGCTACTAAATTCTGGTGTGGATCACAGCCTATTCTCCCAGCTGTGCCTCGTCTGGTTGAGCTACAGAGGGAGAACAGATAACTTAAATGCTTTTCAGTGCGCTTGTCTGCTGTGGGATCAAGCACACAACCAGCGAGCCCTTACACTCATGTAAATAATTCCTGAGGTTATCAGATTTTTACTCCTTGTCCTGCAAGGCAGTGAAAACAGCCTGGTGTCTCTATGCTGGTGAGTATTATACTACTCATTAGAAAATGACTCTCAATTCCCCTTTATTGTAACTACACCAGTTTACCAATGAACAAGAACAAAAACACCTTCTAGGAGTTCTTGCTTCAGCTGCCCTAGAAAAGGGATTTCTAGAAAACCTTTCTTTTTTAAATGTGACTCGAAGTATTACTTACCCTGTGTTTTCTGTGTCCTCAATGAGTTGTGACTTGCAGAGAATGCACCACCTCCATTACACCCACAAAGCCGGGGCCTCCAATATGCAATATACAGATTTAGCCCACAGAGTGTCTTCTAAATGACATTTATCCAAAATGCTTTTCCAAGTGCCTTCAATCTCAGCCTGAATATTCCTTTGCTTTGATAACCATCTCAGATGTTTTTCTTGTTCTGTCTCTGGCCTTGTTTATAAAGTTATTGTGCAGTAAGTTAGGGAATGAATTTACAGCTCCTTGCCACTAACTCTATACACACCCCTACAGCACACTAAATTGCCTTGGTTTGAAGCAACTTAATCTCCTCTCAATGCCACATGTAATATCTAATACTTTCTGCAAACTGAGTGACCACAGAAGAGGGCATGCAGGAAACCAAATTAGCAGTAAAATCACAGCTGAGCACACTACTTTCTGTAGAAAAGCCACCTATTTCAGCTAATTCGTTGCAACAAGGTCATGGTGATGATACACCAGCACCCCTGAAAGAAAGTTTCATTTGCTCTTCCTGCTTTCACTTTCACTGTCATGGCTGTAGAGCTGGTGTCTAGTCAGTGAGAGAATCTTATTATAGTAACATCCAAATGTGACACACAGCAAGGATTAAAGTGTTATCCAACTTGTAAATGCATAAGCAGGCTCCCTGGAAACAGAATTCAGACTGATATTTTCATTTTCAAACCTGTATTTTTCTCCATCTGAGCAGTCAATGGAGCATCTTTCTTTCTACGTAAGATCCAATTATAATGAGAGCTTGGATTGACAGAAAACATTATTATAACTGAATGAGCTGTCAAATCCATGATTAATAAGGTTTTTCATTTAGGTTCAACAATAGCAGCATTAGACTACTGCCATATTATTATTCAATAACTCACAGCATTCATAAGAAGGTTTATTTTCTGTTTCAGAGGGTAGACCGAGATGTTTCACATTCAGCTATTCGTATGGGCAGAAGTGGTTTCAATATTTCATGAGATGATTTTATCTCTGTTTTTTTTTCTGAAGATGCAAACTAATGAAAAGCCTTATGCAAAATCTAAGCCTGATGTTTGAGGATTTAGTTTGTTTTTCTTCTAGCTCCCATGTTTTTGCATCCATATTCCTATTGCTTAAACCATGAGAACAGAGGAGTATGAATAGTGTAGGAGGTGGATATCCTGGGTGTTCACACCATCAAATGTTGATGATATGGAGTAAAAGTAGGAGGCAAACCAAGACCTCTCTGGTCTGTGTGTTCAGTGAGGTGCAAAGAACAGATAAAAAGCAGATATTTCATGTTAGCCACCATGTATGTATGCATTTAGCTAGCTCAAACAGAGCAGATTTTTTTTTTACATTACACTGCTTTTCACTTTTATATGAGAGACAATGAGGGCAGAATATTTATGAATTAAGATATTCACAAGGGGAAAAGAACTTTTTTAGAAGAAGAAGTGCTCACCCTGGGCCTTTTTGTAACAAAAATGCAATTCCCTCCATCCTAAATCTGCTTTCCAATGCCATTTCACAGTTTGATAGAATGTAACTCGATATTCTGTTTTTCTGTTTAACTAGCTCTCAATTTCACCTTCCTAGTTAGCTCCTTTATCTGCTCTTCCACCCAAATGGAGGTGCTGTTCCACCATTGCAAGGAGTATAAACGACGTGTCAGGTTGACTCCAAAAAAAACCTCTTAGTCCAGCCTTTATTTATACATCATCAGGTATGTCTGACTACTTTATATACAAATATGATGTATCAATACAAGATATAGATAGATAGATAGACAGATAGATGTAATCTTTACTGTAGCTATCTTTTTCCTCATTTTCTTCCCTTACTGACACCTTTCATACTTGCACAAACTAACCTTTAGCATGCAACTCTTAGTTTAATGTTATCATCTGTCAAGGTCCCACAAACTGGGGAAATTTATGGAAGCATTATAAGAAATGTGACTTTCCATCCATAACTCTTTTTGTATTGAAACTAACTGCTACCTTCTCTAAGCCAGCTGGTAAAGACAAGGCTAAAGACAGCAAATATACCACAGCAGACACAGAAGATAAGTACAAAGACCCGTGTGTACTATTAGAAGTGGTTAACAAAAGACTGATCCCTCAAAGGCGTTAGTGAGCCTCAGGGTTAACACCTTTCTATGGTATACGTTCTTAAATAAGTTATACTTTCTTGTTTCTTCCTCTTTCAAATATACACACTTCACAATCCATCTGTCCTGGACAACTGTCATTTGGTTTTTTCACCTCTTTTGTAGATTAACTTCCAGCTAAAAACCTTAAATAAGGCTAAAATGTACTTATCTCCAGTAATTCCATTGTTGATATTATTGTTATGATAATACTGTTGCTATTGCAGTAGCCAATGCACAAAATGCTGCATACATAGAAAAATCATTCTTGTCTATACAAATATCCAACATGTTAAAATGAAGCATCATGCCTCATTTCACAGACAGAGGAGACAGCTACATGAACAAGTTGCCACCTAGTAAATGAGCATGGATTTACAGCTCATTTAATACTCCATGGCAACTGTCTGTGTGGTTACTGCTCCAGAGTAAATGCGAGGCATCTGACCCTTACTAAAAGTGAGGCAATGGGTCTTGCATTTACCTGAGCTTTAAGCATCCATATAAAATAACTAATGAGCTGTAAATCCACAATCCCTCTTTGCACCTGGCAGTTTCTTCATGTGTCTGGAGGCAATGATATTTATGTGATTTGCCTGTGGTCACTGAAGCAGCATTTACACAAGTGGGAATGTAAACCAGACCTACTGAGCTCCTGTGAACCCCTCTCCTCACACGGCCAGAATATTCTTGTAGAGGTACTGTTCAATTGCTTGGCATATTTTCCTTCAAACAACAGTATTTCACAAGCAAACTCAACCACTTTTTCCTCATTAATACTGCAGAACATGCATTTACCACTTATGCAAAACAGATGGATCCCTAAAAGTAGCTTCCAGACACGGTTTCTTCATTTCACACATAAAATATTATTTACTTTTCAAAGACTCTTAAATTTAAAGTTTAAAAGTTATGCTTTGGGAATAGCTTCATCCTGGTTTATTAATCAGATTTCAACTCTAGGTAATTAAGAGTCCAAACTAGACCAGAGTCTAAGCAGAGTTCATAACCAACATTGTCCATCAGGGTGGCACGTGGCATGCCACAAACTAGCAAAGAGTTTTCTTTATTTTCCTATTTTTTTTTTTCTCCAGTGACTCCTATTAAGTGACCCTCTACTTAGGCTCCATCACACTAATTCAGGTGGACCATTAATAAAAGACATACATAGCCTACAGTCACTGTAAGCTGGGATCACTGCTCTGGTTTTTTAGTGTCACTACAGGAGTCACAACAGACTTGAATACCCTATGCGTTTTTACTCCTCTTGTTATTCTGTATCAAAAAAAGAAAAAAAGAAAAGAAAATCTGAACCACTACATCACAACATACTTCTGTGATATCTATTTACAATAGTAAATTGTAAATCAATAGTAAATCAATGGTAAAATTGTTCCATGTTCTGAGGGAAAATAAGACCAAAATATTAAATACCTTGAAAACATTCAGTGTAAATGATATACCTTCATGCATAAAGAAAAAAAATAATTTTTGTGAGACAATAAGTACATTATCTTTTAGCCCTTAAAAGCTCTCTCATCATACTTTTTTATACCATTTCTATGGACTAACACATCCAAAATATAAAGAAGGAAAACCCTGGGTTTTGGACAGTCATTACAAATTTTAATGGATTTGATGAGTCTCTCCACAGCACTCTCTGTTTCTTGATAATCACTCAATTCTTCACTGGAAGGACTCTCTGGAAAATGTGAACGATGGCTACAGGTCTTTTAGGATGTGACCCTGCTGTTACACTGTTAGCAACTTTCTCATTTCTTTTTGTGGAGCATATATTTCAAAGCATAATCCCAACCTTCAGGCATGCTTTTGTTACCACAAGGCTCAGCTGACAGTACTGCCAAAGCTTGAATTTCATGAAAGAATGCATAATGTGAATGGGCAATGTCAGTGCTGTCCCTTACACTGACCACATACAACACTTAAATGACTTTAGTGAAGCTCCTTATTTTTCTTTTTTTATTTCCATCATTTTTTTAGCAGTGGCTATGTCAACAATAGTTGATTACACAGTGCCTGGAAAGCACCACTGGAATTCATTTCAGCCTGTGCCAACTACCCCTTTTTACACAGTTCCCAGGCATAAACTGGTGGTCAGAGCACTCCAAGGCCTATTCCACAGATAAAGAGACCAAAGTGTTACTAGCAGGGACAGCAGCCACCCCACTCCAGCTGGCCTTCAGAGCCCAGAAAAGCTCCTGAGGGTGTTTGAGCAGGGATGGACTCAGAGAGCCTGGGAGCTGCCCAGAGCTCTGGCAGCTGGCTCTGTGGCATTCTTGGGAGCTGCCTGGCAGGTCACTGCCACTGCTGCAGATGGACATTGCAGGAATATGGGGACCATGCCTCCTGATGGAAATTTTCTGTGCTTTAGATTATCTCTGGCCATTTGTAAGTGGAAAACTCTTTAGTGAGTTCCAAACAGAATTCCAAAATACAGTCCATAACAGGTAGTGCTTCACCAGCTAGGTATCCACAAACTTAATTTTCCAATTTTCTTGCTGTGAGGAGAAGGGCAAACAGTAAAATGCAGCCTGCAGAATAGCTTTGTGGGAAGTCAGGCTTCTGGGAACCCCAGTAGAAAAAAAAGACATTTGTGTGCCCCCACTCCCGAAATTCTATTTTTGAAGAATTAATCTGCTGCAGTGATTCCTTGAATTTCAGATTTATTCTTCTACTTTTTTTGTCCTGCTTCATAATTATACTTTGTATGATTTTGTTATGCTCTGTGTTTTATTATGCCACGTGCTTTCTGTGAGACAGGGAAAAAAATGTGCTAGCCAATTCTTACCTTACTGACATCAATGGCTTTTGGTTCACACACCCTGTTCAGGAATTTCCTTCTTATCAAGGGTTCCATATTTTCATGTGGTTCAATTTTTTATTTCTTCTGGGCATCCTCTTTATTTTTTTTTCCTCTTTGTTCTCCAAGTAATTCATTTTTAGCTCTAAATTAAGCAATTTGCTTTTAAGCAGTTGGCCTTTTCATCAGTCAGCATATCCAAATGTTCATCTGTACCTTCCTTAATTCCATGTACTATAACAGCATTTCCTGTATCACTAATGCCTTTCTGCAATGAAACTTACACCTCAGATTGCCCTGCTGTTTCTTTAGGCAATTATGTACTGCCTGTCCTTCTGACAGGCTCACTGATATCTTCCCCACTGTATTTCGATTTTGAGACTAACATCAAATCACAGTAACTGCCTACTGCAGACTTGATGATTCTCTGTGGGAATTTTAAGCTTTTAGTATTTTTTAAAAGAAAAGGAAGATACTGAGAACATCAGGAAAACTCCAGTCCTTTATTAGCTTGGGCTTTAGAGTTTCCAGTTCCTCAAGCTCCTTCCTGTTGGTTCATTCAGAGTCCATAGGGTACCCAGCAGTCCTGGTCTCCAGCCAGCATTGCTTGTTTCTTTCCTGCAGAAAACCCCAAGATGTGAAGTGGGATGGCACACAGACTTTAGCCCAGCATAGTATAAGGATGTGGATAGGCTTTCCAGAAAATGGCCACAGGCCCCCAGATCCAAACACAGTTAAAAGGATCTCTGCAACAGTGCAGCTTGGACTGTTCAGCCAACAAGAAAATTAAACTGCTTGACACTTGTCAGCAACTTCTCCCTGCTCCAGCTTTCACCTAAGATCCTAGCAGGAGACCGATCCTGTGCCCAGATTTGGAATACATGCTGTTGGGGAAGGCAACAAAAGCCTGTGTGTACCTGAGATGTTTCTACAGCTCCCACTCCTTTATGCTTGTGACCTTGGCTTCAGCTCACTGCATGAGAGAAGAACAAGAAGAGGAGATAAGCTGGGAAGAGGCAATCACCAGGAAAAGGCAAGCCTATTGAAAGAAGTACAGGGGACTGGGGAACCAATATTACACAGGTTAGGGGTAGGGTGAAGGGCACATGCAAAGTGTAGCATGGGGGGACCCAAACACATGGGTCTGGGAGAGATCAGGCATGTGTGTCACAGCATGGGCTTTAGGAGGAAAAGGAACTGGTGCCACAGTGCGAACCTGGTTCTCGGAGTAATGAGAAGCTGCAGCATAAAGACTTGGAGGAAACTGGGGTCTGATTCACCAGGTGAGGCTGTGGTGGCAATGGGATTTTAAGATACATTAGGAAATTGGCCACAACGACAGTACGGGGTGGTCCTCAATTTGTAGAGCTGTACTTCCAACCTTCATATGTTATTTATCAGGGACTTACAAGGCTTACTGGAAAATGACAGGGAGAAACAACAGATAGGATGTGGGGAAGGAGGGGGAAATAGAGGGCGGAAGGTAAGATTCCAGGCAGTGGGAAACATGAGGGAATAGGAAAAAAGAGAGGAAGAGCAACCACGATGCCACACCTGTCAGAGAAACTTTCCTCCATATGTTCGCATTTCTGCATCTGCTAATGAATCTCCTTTTTCTTCCTCATTTCTAGAGCCAAAAGGTTGTTAATTCTTGAAGTCTGTTCTTACCTATTCTTTCCTGGCTGTCCAGTGTGCATTTTCTAATATGCATTTGTTTAGGAAGGTTAGTTTCCTGCTACACAGCAGAAATACTTGTGTTAAAGCTACCCTATAAAGGAGCCCAAAAAGTGAAAAATGCTCTGGAAGCAGAAAAGAAATAGTTATGAAGAAGGAAAGGAGACACTACAGGAAAACTCATTTGCTGAGAAATGCAGCTTATGTCTTATCAACTTAATTCCAGATAAGTCTTCATTTTGCTGTGGAGACAGATGCGATAAATATGTTAATGGCAGATTTTGATAGCTCAGTTTGTAGAACTGCAAAGCCAGATGGAAGTGATAATTTTTCTTTCATTTTAATTTTGAAATAAAAAGCAAGAAAGCAAGAAAGTTCTCGGTATCTTAACACTGTAATGACTTTTGAAAGGATAATGGACCTTAGCACAAAATGATGATTAACTATCATGACCTGATGCTCCTATTTTATTAAATTCCAGTTTCCTTGGCTGGAATTCTCTCAGCTTTCTTGTCAGAGATGAGCAGATTACTGCTTGTGACTGACTTTTCCAGTTCCACATTCATAGAATTATTTTGCAGCAATCCAGCTGGTGGATATTTCACTGATTCTACTGTTACTCAGGTTAGATACATGACTAAACAGACCATTGATAATAGCACTGGATAGAGCTAACCTCTCTTACTCCTTATCAGGAGTGAAATACTGCCTTTTTGTCCCTTAAGCAGTGCCCTTATGGTCCTAGGAGTACAAGACTAAATCATGGCTTTCCATGCATTGATTAAGATTGCATTTAGCAATATTTGGTACAATTTAATACAAAACCATTGAGATATATATATTAACATCTTCTTAAATGTGTAGGATATTTACTGCTTGAACTGATAAGCAAAAAGAAAGCTAAAAAACTTCTGCTGCTTGAATCCTCTTGAAGGGGAGGAAACAGTAGGTTTTTGAGCAGGTTAAAAAGGAAATTTTAGAAAATTATTTTCAAGGAAGTTACTATGTGAAAACTTGGTTTGTCAAATTTTTCACTGGCGTTTCTAATGTGTAGAAGAAACAGACACATCTGGGTTGTTCCCTTTATATGAATTTTCATTTCAAGAAAGTGAGGTCCTGACTGAGTACTCCCACAGGAATGTCTCTCCAGGAATGACTTGGCAAGAGGGTGAGATGCTCCATTCTCAAATCCGTAGCATTACTTCTAGGGTTTTATTAGGTCATTCTCACTTTCTAGATAAGCTCACAAATCAGCAACTGAATGACCATTTAATTCTACAAGTCAGTTAAAACTCCCTCTGAAATTCATTCCAATGATTCAGCAAAAAGAATGTAGATTTCTGGTGAATTTTATAATACGTTCTACCATGAGACAAAGGATACAAGACGAGTATGTCATTTCTGTCCTCAGCTGGGGGTGTCTGTGGGTAGAGGTATTGGCTGTTGGATAAATATGTGCTATCGGCTAGTAATATTAGATAGATATCTGTTGTGTGAAGTATAAGGTTATTTTCATCATTCAATGCAAACTATTTTTTTCATTTGTTTCGTTTACACACATTTTCTTGGGGTTTGTCTTTTTAAATTCAATTAGCAAGTAATACAAAATTGCAAACATATGTGGTCTGGATGTTTCTTACACAAACAAAACGTTCATAGGGGGAAAGGGAAATGCTGTGCTGTGGAGGGGAGAGGAGAGATCCCAGGTTCTGGAAGTGAAAGCTGTATCAGCAGGAGCTGAGCCAACTTAATTAGCCCTGTGAAGAGACTGGGCAGAGTGCTTGGTTGATACAGCTGTATCATGTTTGAGAATTCATCTGCTGTCTCTGGGCTTTGCTGAGCTGTGCAGACATCCACGTCTCTGCAGCATTGCACCTTGCGCACAAGCAGAGGCAGTTCTTACACTTGTCTGAGGTTCCAGTCCATACTGGATACCAATCTCACACAATCCAGTGACTCACATGACCAAAAGTATGCAGTGAGGCATGCAGTCCTGCTTCTGGGCCCAAAGTTCCCTTACCAAGGTCAGAGAACAGCAGGAAGAGACAGCTGGAGCCTCTCTGCCCTCACAGCCTTGCTGCGAGCTGAGGCGATCAAAGCATAAGCTGTAGCTAAAGGTGACCTACGCTTGCAGATAATCCTCAGGTATCAACAAAAACCAGACAGATCTTAGTCTTCTGCTGCACCAGCAGCATTTTATCCTGGAGCTCCAAACCAAGCAGAGCTTCCCAACTGGTGTGCAAGGAAGCCATTCACCACTCCCCAGCAAGCAGCCAGGGCTCCCCAAGCACCAGGCAGGGAGCTGCCTGCAGGAGGAGCATGGCAACTCATGCAGCACTAAAGCTTATCCCAGGCTGCCACCTTGTCAGGCTTAAGTTCAGCTCATTAGGACGCTCATCTGTTATTTATGCAAATAAGGCTATGCATAGTCACAAAATATGCAAAGATGGCTATTTATCAGTTTGGCACAGTTTCTGACTTTCTGAACCTTCAGACATTCCTGATACATTTAAAAAGAAAATAGAATCTCCCCTAGCGCTGCAGAGGGGACAAGGCAGAGCCTAGCTGCTACCATCCACATCTTCTCAGAGGACTCCTGGTGCTCAGGATAGAAAAGATAATGCATTCTGTGTGACTTTAAACACAATATGTTACAGCTCAGGATGTTTAATCTAGTGAATAAGGGATCTCTACTTGTTTCACCTTCCCAGGGGAGCATATTTACAATATGCATAACTCCAAGCATTCTGACTGCAGTTTGTTATTTATTTAAAACAGGCATCTGCCCCCTCCAAAATTAAAAAGGATCTTCTGAAACAGTGTTTAAATTATCTCCTTTGTCTGGACAGCAGCAGTCTAAGGTTGCTCTCACTCATGAATGTGCAAAAGAACCTCAGCTCATCCCTCTTCGATCTTTACCATTCTCTTCTCACTTTAGGAATATATTATCTTCTGTATGAGCCTGATCTGGAGTAGGCACCCACCTTCCTTTCTGCACACATAGCCATCAGTAACAGAAACAGTTTTGAATCCTCCTGACAAGGGTACAGATCAACCAGAAACACAGCTTTGGGGAATTTTCCCCCAGTTCTTTATCCCTGGCCAGTACCAGGGTGATAGCTTGCCTGTTAGCTCCATGTATAAGTTTCTCATATATTCTTCCTTGTACAACAGGATGTCTTATTTAAGCTGCCTAATGTTCATTTCAAAAAATAGAAGAAGAGATGTTTCTGTAGTAAAGACAGTAGAAAATGACACATCTCTTTTTGTAGTACCCTTATCTTAAGGAGCCCTCTTATCCATTCAATTCTCCTATAGACTGTTGCTGTTCTTGTATAATCTCCTACAGATGGTTGTAACCATCTCCCAGGATCTATGTGGAGCTTTGGATGTGCATGTGGTCTTGGAACTGGGGAATGCAAGGAGGCAAAGAGAGGTGTGCACAAATGCTGCCCTTTCAGAGTGGCTACAATTCAACTTATTTTCATACCAACACACAAGAAAAGAACTTCCTATGAATCCCTCAATATATAATTACATGAGTTACAGTGTATTTAAAGCATAGCAATTACAACACAGGGTGCTCAGTCTACCCAGACCTCAAGATGATGATTTCATGAGGGGAGAGAATAGTAAGAGCAAAAGCAAATAAACTTGTGGGTTCAGATAAAGACAGCTTAATAAATGAAGGAAAGAGGGGAAAACCCCCCAAAATAGTGATGCAAAGTCAGTCACTTACCACCTCCCACAAGCAGACTGCTGTCTGATCAGTCTCTGAGTTATGGCTGCCTTCCTAGGCAAATCACCCCCTCAGTTTTTATTGCTGAACATGGTATTATGTGTCATGGAATATCTCTTTGGTCAGCTGGGGTCAGCTCCCCTATCTGTGTCCTCTCCCACCCTCTTGCCCAACCCCAGCCAACTTCCTTGAGGAAGCCTGGGAAATCTAGAAGGTCTTGATGCTGTGGGTCCATGGCTGTAAAATAGCCAAAAGATTGGTGTGTTGTCAACCCTGATTAAATCCAAAATCCAAAAAATACTTTACAGTCTGGAGAGAAGAAAATCAACTCCACCTCAGCCAGACCCAACACAAAGATTAATGAACAAATGCATTGTCTTAGCTAAACATGAAGAAAATTGTCCTAGAAGGGGAATGTCTTTTTCAACATCATGTTCTATTCTAAAAGGACTGAGCTTTTTGTTTTATTTTATTTTATTATTTTATTTAATTTTTTTTTTTTATCCCAAACCTATTTCCACTTGGGTGAGTGCAAAACAACGAATTCAAAAATTTCAACACAACCTGTCTCTCTGTGAACTTAATTCTGCAATTTCCAGCTGAGCAGAATTATCTTTACATCATGAAAACATATGCTTCCCCTTAATAAAGATTTAAATACAAGCATTTCAAATCTCTCCCTTCACTTTTACAATGGTGCAGTAAAGGATCATCCATGCAAAATTATACAGCCAAGATTTCTGCTGTGAGTCGGCATGGTTCCGTTGTTTTTCATGGATCAATTAACACACACTCGAGATTTTAGCCGTTCTTGTCTGTAATGGCTAATTTGCCTATTACAGGAAGCTGAGAGCCATCTGTGTACATGCCATAAGGATACAACAGTGAAATGAAGACTTTAAACCCACAGAACATGACCTTTGGTTGTAAGGCATTCAAAGACAAGACAGGATACCTTACCTCTGGAGCCTGTAGTACATCACACACACCTCGCTTAGGCACTGCAAAACTAGGCGGTGGTGCTGTTGTTGGCTTTTTGGGAGGCCTGGGTGGGGCATGAAGGGTTAGGTTTTTGTATCTTCTCAACATATAGTATTCCTCTTCACTGACCTCTTCCACTGTTGTTGTAGTCACAGGAGGTACAACTCTCTGGACATCTTTGCTGAGCAAATGGACCAACATGTTTAAGCGATACACAGGAATCTCCCAGCTCTCCACTGGACTGCTGGCACTGCTGATCAGCAAGTAAGAGTCTGTGATTTCTTCTTCAAACTGCAGACCAGGCACGGCAGCCAAGACATCTTTCTCGATGGAAAGGTCCCTCACGGACACTTTGACATTAAAAGGCAAGTGGAATTCCTTGCAAATCTCAGAAAGGTGGTACTGTTTCTTGTCATGAATCACTTCCACAAAGCCACCTTCCATGTACATAGGGAGGAGCACTTTTTTATATGAATCACCTAGTATTTGCTCACAAGCTAAAACATCTATGAGTTTCTTCCTTCCCTCATACAGAACTTCACTAGTCTGGCATTGCTGAACTAGAAATTGATCTCCAACTGAAACAGAAAAAAGCTCTTTATGAGGGGAAGTAAAGGCTTTAGTTGCTACAACATGAAGATGTTCTTTGTTGCTTCTCGCTATCTCTAAGTCATAGGCAGTTGGAAACTCCCGAGGTCTTCTCTTGAACTTTCCTTTGTAGCTCATAGGTATTAAATAATGTCTTTTTGAAGGATCACTTCTCACCTCAGAGGCTAGGACTCTTGTTGCCTGGTACTTTTTGTAGATGACAATCTCTTTTCCTGTAGACAGTAAGTTAAAAGGTTTTTGGCTTCCTGAAGGCCCTTCCATTATCTCAGCAACCATAGGAAATTCTTTGCTTGTTCTCTCAAATATATCTTCCAAGGAAAGTGGCTGAAGGAAAGAGCTACTATCATAACAGTCGGTTACATCCTTGACCTCAACATCCAGATCTGAGAGGATATGAACTATGTCATTTCTAGCTGAAAAGAAAAAGAAATATATTGCATTTTGTTTTCAAACTGACATTGAAATAAAATACACATCTAGTTGGCCAGATACTAAAAGTACCTTCTCTGCGGTGTGAGTGTCCATGTGTAAATGTGCACCACTAACAGGGCCAGCCAAAGTCTAATTGTTGCAATTTGAGAGATGTGGTTGAGGCAGATATGCATGAGGCCACACAAATGAAGAGAGAGAATAAGGTGTGCAAGTGAGCACAAAGTTTAAGAAAAAGAGAAGTCTAGTTCACTATTTTCCCCCCAGCACCTCCAAGTTTAATCAGTTGTCTATCTTCTCAAGCTCTTCGGCGCAAGTTGTATTTTTATTTTTTTATTGCATAGCAGCTTAGGGTTTCTCTAAAGAAATGAGTGGGGAAACATTTTTAATAAATAAATAGCACTTGGATCCATTAACAACATGTTCCTGCTAGAACTGGCCAGACTGGGAGAAAGAAGGTATTTTGATATTTATAAGAATAATTAAAACATCTGTAATTATTGGGAAATAATACCACTTAAGAAAATGGCAAAGCCTTTGTATAACTAAGAGTAAGTTATTTTTATGAATTAAGACATTTTAATATTATATTTCTCTCTGGAACTGTTGCATCTTTTTCTGCATCACCTGGTTTTATTCACTATCAGAACTGAGCTGTTGAATTTAACAACCTGACAGGGAGCAACAGCTCTTACACCACAACTGAGCTTGCAAAATTTTGAATGCAAAACTTTCAAAAACAAAGCTGACAATGTAATTAAGGCTTGTTTAAAAATTTGGCTCCAAGTCAGTGACACCACACATCGCTGACCAAGGCAGTAAAATTTAACAAGCAAATAATATTTAATGACTCTCTTCAATAAGACTTATTCTGCATAGACCTACTCAAAGGGATAGTATATTCTGGATTCACACTTCCTTGCAGCAGGACATACCAATACGTTATACTGAAAACTTGGTATCAGATTTATTTTATATGACAGAGTTCTATGGCAGTGATTCAGGGTCTGTTTGTTCCAACTCTGCTTTTGTCACATTGACGCCTTGAGGTGATAAACATCCTAAGCACCACAAGGCAAAGACAACAAAGGAAAATGACTGATGAAAATGAAACTTTCTATGAGCATTTGCATGACTTCCACACACATAACTTGTTCATTATTAATAATGAGAAGTATAGAAGATTCCTGCTCACAGCCTGTGAAAATTTAATAAGTTATCCCAGTTATCAGGAATCTTTTTTAATAGTGGATCGTATTTCTCATACTTTATCTTGTGTCTATTTATAGTTCTCCTAAAAATGGTGAAAATCCATTTTTCATGGTCTACAAGAAAGAAGTTATTCATGTATCATGAAGCTTACTTTTCAAGTTTGTATTGAATAGTTATTTAGGACATACGCAATGCTTCTAAAATGCTGAGAACACCATGAAGCTTAAAATAAAAACAACAAATATAATCCTTACTGGAAAAACTGATTGGAAGACAAGTGAATACCAAATATTTCTGAATCTTCTGAAGGTTTTCAGGAACATTAAATTCCTATTGATTCTGCACACATATCTAAGTGGATATAGCAATACACTTGAGTTAATCAAGCTTCAGGAGATGAGCTAGATCCCTGAATCTAGCTAGAGTTAGAACAAACAGAGTATTTTATTTTGTGAAGTTATATTTTCCAAACTCACACATTAAATCACATAGCAAGCACAGCTGAATGTCTTATGATAAGCATATAACAACTATGGTAAATTGTGTTAACCGCCTCTGCCCACTTTTATTTCTTTCTCTTTTTTTCCATTTGCTTACATGATTCAACAGAGAAATGCTCAATTGTGAAAAGATTTCCTGATATCCTCATGACTGACATATTTCTGCTAGGATTCAATTTCTATGGAGCTCATTGGTTTGCTTCTAGTAAATGCAACAAGCAGCAAAACCTTCCCAAAAGCTAAGCTACTATCCTGCAATCAGAACCCAGCTGTATCAATGCTGTGGTGGAACAACTAGTGCCATAGCTATTTTGGAGCTTTTTAAAATAAAAAATCAGAGCACAAACTCTTAAAGATATTGGTTTTCTAATTTTTCTGTTTCCTCAAACCTACAGGTTTCAGAAATTGTCCATGATATTTTGTGTCTATATTCAGTTGATATTTGTTTCTGCAACAGAATAAAATAATATGATTTTCCTTCTGTGACATCCTCATTCTGAAAAGTAAATGGCAATTAAGTGTATTGCAACATGTATGTCCCTATTCTTTTCCTACCTCGTAGACACAGCCATAAATCATCAGTAGCTCCTCCATGGCCAAAGTCTAAGACACAGATAAAGAGAATCTGGAAACTGTACAGAATTCCTAAGCTCGACTTTTTTACTATGCAGTGTATATTCAGTGAGGATTAAATTGTAGTGACCAACAAAATGGCAACTGAAAAAAAAAGCAAGGTATTAATCTGAACTAACAAATGATAAAGAAATATTAAAGGAAATATTATTTTATTTTTCTTCCTCTTGAAACTAACATTAGTGGCAAATATGGGTAAGGAATTTTTAACAAACTGAATCTTTCATGGCTATTTTAAGAAAATGTTGTGTATTTAAGGTACTTTTGTACTTTGCCACACCAAGTTTAATATAACACTGATTTTGATTCCTACTTACATTTCATTACTGCCTGCACTTCGTAGACAGGCCTGAGAATCAAACAGCCATCAAAATTCTCAGGAAGTGGATTAGAGGAGTCCAACATATGTAAAGCATTGGAAAGTTTAACAATCCGGTTTCTATACTTAGGGATTTTCCATTCTGCAATCTCTTTTAGGGTGTATATCTGGTCATCTTCACACTCGTAGAATTCTCCTTCTTGAGAAAAGGGCAAAGTAAAGTAGTGAGACTGGTTATTTCTGACCACAACACAGTTCACAGCCATCATTCCATGGACCTCTTCCACTGAGTTGAAGGTGATCTGCTCATCATGTTTGATAGTGAAGTTTGCCAATTTTATATCCTCAGCGCTGTAGAAACAAGGATGGCCAAATCTTGTTGGCCCAATAGAGACTTTTCTTGCAATTTCTTCAATGCTGACATATGGAATCTTATCTGCCACAATCTTATAAAGACCTAAGAACAGAAAATTTGCATTATAAAAAGGAAAAGACATAAAGCAAGTCATGCCAAATGTTAGACTGTGACTGTTATAAAAATGGGGAGCAAAGCATATCAAATAACTCATAGATGATAGCTCAATTGCTAGAAATACAACTCTATAGAGATAATATCAGCTGCACAGTACAATGTGTAAGCAGATGGAATTAATCCTTTCTGCTATGTATCCAGTTTCTTACATCCAGCATTCTTAGTCCACAGCAAAATTTTTCTTTGCCACAGAAAAAAGAAAAATTATCCTAAATTCCTATTTGTCTTCTCAGAAAACCAGCCTTTGTGAGCTAAATGCAGATGTGGCATGAGGAAACACAACATTAATATGATAAGTTCAAGCAGGATAAGTTTCTTGTCTAAACATCAGTACTACGTAATCTTCCACGCACAGTCTTGGAATTCCTAGACCAAGTGTGCTTAAAGATACATCCAAAATGAAAGAGTAACACCTACAGATAAGAAAGAGCAAATAGATTTTAGCATATCTGATAGCCCAGTCCACCAGGTGGATTAATTCAAAGTCTGGGTGTTGTAGCACTCCAGCCATCACAAGGCAATTAAAATTCTGAGGTTCTGCAAAGCAGAAGCTGTATCTGAGCTTCACTATCTCCTAGAGACATTATTACCTCATGTTAATCACGCCCTTTGGATCTGTCTCATTAGGAGTTTCCATTGCAAGAAAAATGTGTACATTTCTATATTTGCGTGAAGGTTTTCATAAAGGAAGATGAACTGGAGGGTTGAGAGGACTAAAAAGCAGGTCTTAGCTGAACTGTGTGATTCAGCTGTCTTCTTCACAAGGTGTGGTGGCATTGTGAATGCTGCCTTATGAAAATGCAGTGGAGCTTCCTGAGACAAACATTGACAAAGATTTGCTTTTCAGTGAATATAACCGAGAATTGAGGTTATTTCTAGGCCAAGTTTGCTAGCCACAAATAAACCAACAGCTACAGCTACAGCGACAAAGAAGCCAAGCTCCCTGGGAGATACTGCATCTTTTCTCCCTTTGTCTGCCAAAGACAACCAGCAAAAATCCTACAGCCTCGCTCCTCCTCACTATTGACTCCTCTGGACCACAGAGAGGGCACTCCCATTTTGGCTGTTTAGGAGGAAGCATGGGATGGGGAATCAAGGAGCCTGGCTGGTACCACTAAGGACACTTTTAAGGCAGCTTCAAATCTCATGTGTAGTTTAAACCATGTCCTCAAGGTTTTAAATGTCCTACCCAACCATCCCCAACCACGTGCAGGGTGTCCCAGGAGATACCAAGATCGCAGTAAGGTGGGATGGTGCCAGAACACAAAGTTGCTGTTGGATCTTGGGAAGACACTCATTTCCTTCACTAGACCTCCCCCAGTTGTGGAATTGTTTAACAAACTGGATCAGGGGATATTGCTTCTCTTAAAAATAAGCAAGCTGCTTATTTTCTTCCACACCTCTTCCCTTACTGACTTTCATTACTGACCATAATCAACACAACTGAGGGCTCTGCATGGTATTAGATTGTCCCTAAGATTGTATTTCTTTAAAAGGATACATCAAATAATGACTTTTATCACAACAGCCTTTTTAATATATATATATATATATTTTTTTTTTTTGGTGGGGGTGTTCTGACTACAGGATTGCTGTGATTCTGGCTTTACAGTAACAAAACCCCTTACTTTCACCTGTTAACTTTAGGGATTTTGCTAAAGGAGACATAATCAACATTCTGTCTGTTGGGTAGCTTTTAACTGAATTCATCTCCAGATTGGGCATGTTTGGTTCTAGGTATCCCATGTGGCCACCAGTAACTCTGGGAACTAACATCTCGGAGGGCTTGTCAGCAGCCTAAGCAGTAATAGTCTGTTCGATCTGCTGCAGAAATAGTCACCAGAAAGAGTCACCAGTTGTGCCAGTGTCACTTCTTTCTGCAGTTCTGTGCCTTCACAATTGTCTATATGACAGCCAGCTTTTCCTGTGTGAAGTCTTTACCCTTGTGTCAATGCATCTTCTACATATATGTGCTCCTTGCAGGAAAACCTGCAAGAAAACCTCCAGGCTTTTCCCTGGGCTGCAAGGAAGGCATATGCATGAATGTACAAAGTACAACTTCAACACACATTTCTTTCCCACTGATGCTTGTAATGTTTTTCACTGCCATTTTAAACACAATTATTAGCGAGGAAGTTGTCTACGATAGTCCTAATCACCACTGGAGCGTGTCAGTGAAGATCAACACAAACAAGTTCTTCAGCATTTAGAAAGTATGGCTGTGACAAGGCACCAGTGACAAACTGAAACTGTGGAAAAGACAAACAGTGTTCTAATATCATGCTTTGAAAGCACAAGAAGGTCATCATTGCCTGGCGGTGCTGGGAGAAAGCAAATAGGAATATTTTTCATTAAAAGGGATAGTAAAAATAATTACTTTGTGTCTTAAAGGCAGTAACTATGCTTACTCACCTGTGATACAGGAGCAAGTGTATGCACCCCACAGATCCCCTATAACTGCATAGAAAAGCCTCCATAAACTGTGCTAAAACCCACCTCCAATTGAAAATATTTGCCAATGTACAGGTATGAGAAACATTCTTCTCTTCTGTGAGTTTGACAATGGTCTCAGGCTACTAGTTTTGCTGTGCCTACAAAGTTATTTGGGAGACAACTATTTCTGCAGCAAACTGATGAACATCTCAGGTTGGAAAGTAGGTGTCATATGGAAGCATAATTATCAGATTTCATACAAAACTAGACACCTTGGCCCAGGCAGACTGGCTTTGTCAAGGATGGGAGCAGAAAATCGTTTGCCTTCTGTTCTGCTGGTTTTCTTAATTTTGGTGACAGAACGCTTGCTTAGGCAAGAGAAGAGCCATGTGGCCGTGCATACTTAGCTTCTGTATTGATAAGACTCCTGACATGAAGGCACCCAACAGCCACCTCTGAGGGGCTATAATCATGCAAAGTTCCATGTGTTTCTCTCTATATAGAACATAAGTAAATATATTAAAGGCTAATTTGGTATGTTGGGTGGAAGTCACTGCCAAATTCTGCCATGGTATCCTCTCATAAATTCTCTCCTTGATACTGTATATACGTAAAAACCAAAACAAAACCACAAGAACCAGCAAACAATATTATCTGGAACAATTCAGAGCCTTATTAAAATCACGGTAAATCAAACTGCAAAAACAAATGTTGTCCAAATCTAAGATAAGGAAACCGCCAGGAGGAGGAGACATATGGCAAGTTTGAGATGCTAAAATTTGGACATTTTGAGGTCAAACAAAAATATTTTTTTACTTTTTCATAAACCATAAAACTACTGAATCAAATTCACTTAGACTTTCCCAAGAGATCTTGGTGGACTGTAAGGGGGAAAGACAGATGGAAATAACAAATTTGGAAAAAAATCCATCTGGTTTATCAAGAATCTGGCATTATTGCTCCTATAGATATATTTTCTAAATGCAGTCTGGTCTACAACCAAACTGTACAGCTGTCTAATGGTTTGGGGGAAAATAAAACAGTCATACAAGAACTATACACATATATAATAATACTACTACAGGAAAATATAACTATCCCACTCCATGAAGCCTCTGTAGCTAATGACATTTCACTAGGTGAAGTGTCCACCTAGATGTAATATGATGCTTAGTGAGACCCAAATATCATCAACCCATCTTTTCAAGAAGTTTTACTAATTGGGGTACAAGTTGAGACAGAGAGAGTTTGAGAATCTGAGAAAATTATTTCACTGGTATGGGAGACAAAACCTTGCCAGAGGATCACAAGACTGAATGTGCTATGTTTTGATAGAAGGATATTTTTACCACTTTTTTACAGAACAGTATACACAGCTCTCTTTTACTGGCTGTAGTGTAAGATGTACCACCCTGGAGCTTTATAGGCTTCCTGTTTTCAGTCTTAATTAGAGTCCTGAAGGAAAGGAGTATTTTACTTTTTTCCCCCACAGAAAGCTGAGAAAACCAATTGCTAGTCTTGCCTGGTAGAGCAGCACACAGCCTTCAAGAAAAAAGAAGAGCAGAGCAAATCATCTGTCCCAGACTAGCAGTTTCTCTTCCCCAAGAGAAAGAGATTGGGAAAAGCACAGTTTCTGTCTTCTCCAGAAATGCCTTAATTGCTATTCCTCTTTTCCCCCACCTCCAACAACCGCTCTCTACTTCTGCTTCAGCATCCTCCTCCCTTCATCCTGTCCCAAAGGCCAGCTCTCCCTCACCTAATACTGAGATGAGCCTTTCAATGTGTAACCTCTGTTCTTCCACGAATGTGTTGTGTGGTCACTGCCAAGTCTCCCGTCTTTTGACTTGCAGATGAATACACAAAAGGCCAATCATGCTCAGCCATGTGTCTGTCAGACCATGTAGGAGTGAGCAGCAGCAACAGCCAGGGACCTCATGAGAACAGGGGCAGTCCTGTAATGTTTTTTGCAGAAGAAGAAATACAACAGAATGAAATGTAATCATTTGTGCTGGCAAACAATTCAGCTGTTGTGCAAATTACCTGTCTGCTAATTTGCTAGTAGGGAAAATTGTAGTTCAAAATGTGGTTAGATGTAGCATTGAAGTGTCTAGAGTAACAGCAGACTTCTATTTTTTTACCCAGCGTATGAGCACAGAAAGAACAGCCTGGCCCTCTGAGGCATGAGAAAGAACAAATTAGAATGAGGATAACACGAAATAACACAGATAGTGAACTTGCGGTTGCAGTGGTTTCACTAATGCAAAGGGTAGATTAGGCATTTATCAAGGATCTGATTTGCCATAGCAGAAAAAAAGGAGTTCTGAAAACTGCAAATACACTCAGAAAGACAAAGAGTAAGACTTGTTTAAAGCCAATGTTCTTCACTCTCAGAGCTGCTATGCCCAGAGTAACCTAAATAGGAGCATTGCTCATTTGTGCCAGCATGCACACAGTGAAAGGATACATGAGCCCATGGCATGAAAAGAACTCATGGCAAAGGAAATGGAAAAAGGCATCAAAGCAAAATATTTCTTTGCATCAACACCGGCAAGAGATCACTGTACATCCAATGTAAATACAGGGTCAGCCTCCTGGAGACCTGTGGATATTTTTATTGAATTAAGTCAAAGGCAGCATGAAAAAGATCATCTGCAATTCCTTTCTGTGCTTTGTTCAGGAGATGGGGGAAAACCATGTTTCATGTACAATGTTTCAGTTAGAGCTTAGCACGTGTATGTAATAAAGTGAAAAGCAAAAAGGTCAAGAAAGAGCAAGAGATTGGGAAATCTTGACTCTGCAGAGCAGAATCATTCATCAGCTAAGAACTAAATTAGAGAAACGACAAATTTACCTCTTACCAAATAGCTCTTGAATACATAAGAGTACATAGAGTACAGAGAAAAACAGGAAAGAGGTGCTCCCTGTTGGGCTAATAAGAAGTGTCATTATGCTCCTCTTCAGTGCTGCTGTTCAGTAATACCCATCATGTGGAGGATAATAATGACAAATTTCAGCAAAATGAACTCTGAATTTATTTTTCAAGGGAAATAACCCAGTTTTCTAGAACACTGGTTGGGAGAGTTCATAACTATGCATGAAAATTGTAGTGATTAGATCGAATTTGAAAATGTGCTCAGTCGGGCCACAGCATCCAAATGCCAAGTTGTAAAACTGATCTCTTGAATGCAAATAAATCCCGATTCACTAGGTTCAAGTATTTGAAATCACAAGTCTTTCTATTCTAAGGGTCAGGACTTTCAACATTAATAAATTTAGGATTACTTTTATCACTCTGTTGTGTTGGATATTTTAGGATTCAAATGTTCAACCTCATCTGCCAATCAAGATTTAGAATATATTTCTATTGGTGTATGTATTTTAGAGATAGAAGAAATTTTAATAATATCAGGGAAACTTGGATTACAAGAATAATACCAAGTATCTTGTGAGTTCACTGGAGAGTTGTATTTCAATAGCTCTAGATAGCCACAGATAATTAAAAGGTCTTTGATTTCTACGTCTGGGCCCTACTAGTGCTTGGAATTGGCATTCCAAAAAAGTCTTTTAATGAGTGGTCATAGAAGCCATTCTAATTCACAGGATAAGAAAAATGTGAAGGTAAATTGAGGATTTCCTGTGGGGGAAAAACTTTTATATACACAACTATTTCAGAGAAATTTGTATTTTAGAGATGGCAAATAAAGGCATAGCAGAAAATATTTTTCTGTAGAATTCAGATGAAACATTTCATTCTCATGGACTTTTACATTTTATTTGTTTCAAGAAGGGTGTCTTGTCTCCCTCTGCAGAAAAAGCACATCCCAGCTTGGATACTGGCATGTCCTAAACCCTATGAAGCACATGCACACACTCTGGCATACTCAGCAAGACTTTAGAAGAGCATCAATGAGGTTATTAAGTCAAGCACTCAAACACTAGAAAACTCTCATATTGTTGCCCTGTGCAACATCAATTTAATTTCCCATGTGTTTTCGGTACAATACAGTGCTAATTAAATATTTAGGATTTTTTTAGGTTTTGGGGTTTTTTTTGTACAGAACTGTAGCCTTGTTCGGTCCATTAGCTGGACTGATGGCTAAAGTGAGTACTGGGCACGACCACAGACTCTTGAAGTCTCTTGTGTTCTGTGTGCTCTCTACCAGTGTTTCCTTTCTGCAGGTGTCCCACAACTTCTCCCCCAGACTCTGTCCCAGTCCCACTGCCCTTCTCATGCAGTTTTCCACCTTGCTTATCTCCACTCCCCAAGGGCTCCCATTACCTCTGCTGCTTGCAAGGCTCTCAGCACAGGAAATGCCCTACTTGCAAACTTGTGGGTGGGTGGGGTCTTCCTCTGCTGCTGAAACCAGCGGCACCTGCCTCCAGTCTCTGATCTTTGCACGAAAAGTCTTCATCTGTCTGTCCTGCTCTGAGGACAAAACTTTTTCTACCTTTTTCCTAACACTGTTTGCCTCCTCCACTTCTCACACATGTGGGATACCCACGTGGGATATGCACTTCTCCCTCTCTGCTTTATTCACTTCCCTGTTCAATGCTTCTGGGCCATAACAATAGAGGAACTGAAATGAGAGCAAAGTTCAAAAATTAATAAATATGACACATGATGAACTAGTACTAGGTTCAGTACTTGGCCAGGTCTCCTTAACAAGGCAACATGAAGAGAGGAAGATATGGTTCAAGTAACAAGTCAGTACCACATGCCAAATTTCAAGCCCATCGTCCAAAATATGAATATATTTGGATTTCTCTATAGAACAGTTAAAGAGGTTTTTTTAAGCAGAAAAACACATCCATTCCCCTCTAATCCTGTTTCCAACAGTGGAGCAGACACTCTGGCCACCATAGCTAAAATAAATCATTAAAATAAAAGCAGTATTGAAAACAAAGTATTGAAAATATTTTGTACCCAAAATAATAAAATACGGATGTAGTAATGGGAAATAAATCATAGTTTGAGAACACAACAAGGAAGATTTCAGACAAGGTTTGGCAAAGTCATAAGTAAATAAAAAGAAGACTTTTGTTGTAATTCTTACACCAAGGGACTCCAAGTCCCTTGAAAGCATTACCACAAAACTTTATAATATTAATCATTTCTATCCAGGTTTGAGAAAGGACTGTAAGAGTTGAAATTTAAAAATTAGTTGACTATGTCTTGTATCATCTGATAAAACTGTATTCTTGATAGCTGAGTTGTAACCTCTAATATCAATCAAGACAGCAAATCAATAAAATCAACAAGGGTGATTACTCAGGGATATAATTCCTCAAAAACATATATGCATGAAATACTATACCAGGAAAATTTAGTGGTAATTCCACTTTGTCTGAAAACTGGCTGACTTCATTATTCTTACAGATACTTGCTATGAGCTTATTAACTTTGAAGCCAATAACTTTAATGACTTCTTCTGTTGACAGGGAGCATTCATTTCCAAACATCTCATAGACGGAACCTGAAAAGAAATACAAAAGGAAAGAAAAGCATTATTTAGCTTTTTCTCACTTTGTCAAGTGTCTTTACCTCTTTGAGTGAAAACAAAAATAATACTTAAACTATATGAAATAATACTTATCTTGTGATAATTAACCAAATTTTCTTTTACTTCCTCAGGGTCATGGGAAAAACCATCTTGTGACTTCAGTGACCAATCAGCTCTATGTGTACCTAGTTCTTAAATGCATGCAAGGAGTACAAGATCTGAAGACATTTCCAAATTATTAGACCAAAATAGGTAGAGGCAGAGCATAGCATTACCAGTTTGTCAGGAGCTGTCTCCTGAAACCAGCAGGCAGAGGAGCTCAGACACTAAAGGTGCCTCTGCACAGCACGGGGCATAGCATATCGCATAGGAAACAACAGACTACAGCAAGAGACAAAACCCCGCAGACCCTTGAAGGTGCCCAGGGAGAGGACAGGAGACATCCAAGTGCAACCAGTATTTGAGCTTCCTGTGGTAACAGAAGATCTCAAGAAAGTACAAGAAGTTGGAAAACTGGCAAATTAACAATGGCAATCCCTGTCCCATGTTGAAATGAGCATACTGATTCTGATCTGGCAGCAAAAAATTCCTTTTCTGTCTGTCATGTTCAGAACTTTGAGAAAGGAACAAAGCAATCCAGCCAAATGTTTCAGCACTTCCTCAGCAAAACCTGGAACTGTATCTTGTCCTGCCAAAACCAGTCCTCCCTTCTCCAGTCTAGCTGTGGTCAACCTTTACTGTTTCAGGAGCAGGTGCACAGGGAGAAGAATAAAGCCAAAATACTCAAAAGCCAAGTTATGAAGAAGAAGGAAATTTCCTCCTGGTCTCTGCCAGAGATTAGCAGAAGTTCTGGGACATGGGATCAATTAACTATATATAAAAGCAATACAGTGAGCACATTGTGTTCCATTTGTAGATAGAATTGCATTGAACACAAAACATCAGAATGCTTGACTTTAATACTAGCTTCCATTCTTCTGTGCATTTCCTCCCAAGAACTAGCCAAGATCTGTTCTGAAGTGATGTGGACGTGCCCTTTCTGAAATCTCATTTCAAAGTTTCATTTGGTGAGAAACATTTCCACTCCCAATGCATTGGTGACTATATTTATTTGCTCTCCTATTAATATTGTTCAGCTACTTATAATACTTTCTCTCTCATTTCCATTTTTCCCTCCCTTTCCCATGAGAACATTAACCAGGTTCTCATGGTTAATTTTGCCCTTTGCTTTATCTCCTCTGAGAAGACAGATTTTCCTTCACATAATTGCTCTAAGCCCTTACTTATATCTTCTTCAGTTTAAAGTGGTCTTTTCTTTTTTTTTCCTTTTCTTTTTTTCTTTTTTTCCTACCCAGGTTAGCAGAATGGTATCAGGCAATGAGAAATATTTAAAACCTGACCTCTGGCTACATAGTTACAATCAAGAATTGAGAAGGCCTGTACTGACATATCATAATTTCTGGTAGAACTATCTCCCCTTGAAGAGCAACACTCTTTACAGCTCTCCTTGTAGTTGGTGGGGATGGTGGGGAAAAAAGGAAAAAAAAAACAGCTTAGCTTTTAATTTTCCATCAGGTGTCACACCAAAAACATCACAACCATTGGCTGACTGATCTTCCTCGTGTTCATTCAAGAATAATTCTAGTCCTGAATATGGCCTGGGCTGATAGCCATCTCTTACTGAGTCAGTGATCTATTTATTATCTGCTGCAGCACTTGCAAACAACAAGCACTTGACTATCTCCTAGACCTCAAAAGAAGTCACTGGGAGCCCAGCCTGAGCATAACTTATTCTTGTTTTAGCCTAAATGTACCCAAAGCCTCAACAGAGCACCACAAAACAACAGAATGATGGAGAGTAACACTGGTTAAGTGTGCTCTGTTGTGAATACATTCCCAGACAAAGCTATTGGTTTCTTGTGCAATGCTCTCAACAATTGAGATGGACACCAGAAAATCCTCAGCTCCCCTGAAGAAGCTGTAGGTTTTTAACCCTCTGGAGAAGGAATCTTGATTGAAAAAATAAAGTAAAAAACCATCTGGAAGATGCTTTTCACAAGCTAGATGGGACAACATCCCCTGCTTTCCCTTGGTGAGGATCCTATACAGGCTTAAGGGCTCTGCTTTACTTAGATCCCAAACTCACCCAGCAGAGTGAGTTTGGGATCTAACTGATCTGCCGCACACCAGGATGATGACAAATTCAGAGATATTCTGGATTATAGTTTCACAAAAATATCAGCCAGTGCCAGGTGAAGAAACATGCTATTTAAGCACAATTTCAACAATTCTGGTACTAAGCAGAAGACCAAGAGAGCTGCTGCCCTTTCACAAAAAAGAACAATCTGATTTTCTTATTGCAAAAATAGTGCATAGTTGTTTTCTCTCTTCAGTCTCTTAGCAATTCAACACAGACTAACTTAGCTGTCTCTATGGAAATTGCTACAGCTCCCATCCCAGGAGGCTGGCTGCTGCTAATACAGATCGTGAAGTGCCACATCTACTCACTTTTTTAATACTTCCAGGTATAGTGACTCCACCATTTCCCTGAGTAGTCTGTTCCAATGCTACCACTCTTTCAGTGACCATTTTTTCCCCATTTTTCGCTATGAGCCTCCCCTGGCACAACTTGAGGCCATTTTCCCTTGTTGTGTCACTGGTTGACTGGAGGAAGAGAATGACCCTCACCTCACCACAGCTTCCTTTTAGGTAGGTTTAGAGAGCGATAAGGTCTCCCCTTAGCCTTGTTTTCTCCAGGCTTAAATCCCCCAGCTGCCTCAGCTGGTCCTGATAGGATTTGTGTTCAATCCCCTTCACCAGCTCTGTTTTACTTCTCTGGGCATGCTCCAGCTCCCCAATGTCTTTTTTGTCATTCTTTCACCACCACTCTCTGGGCTTGGCCATCCAACCAGTTTTATATCCAGTGATGAGTACACCTGTCCAAGCCGTGGGCTGCCAACTCTCCCAAGAGAATACTGTGAGAGACTATGCCAAAGGCTTCCCTGAAGTCTTAGTAGGCAACATCCACAGCCTTTCCCTCATCCATGAAATGGAACAGTTAAGGGGCTACAGCTCTCAAAAAACTGTTATTGAAGAATATTTAATGACTACTTCAGTCTATACCTGCAACAGAGTAATACCACAAAACCCCCCAAGAAAATTAAAATCAAGGGAGCTAATAGTCCTACCCTCAAAGAAATTAACTTGGGTAGATAATCCACTGGCAAACAAAATGCTTTGCAATACCACCAGTAAAGACCATAGGATAGTACTTTTCATTTGCAAAAGAGAAGCTGGATGGATAGATCATATAACCAAGGAATAATGGAGTTATGCCACCACATTTTCCATGCAATTAAAGATATCACAGACCAACTCTTAACAGCTTATCAATAGTAAAATATATATTACCAGATTTATCTGAAATAGACCAAGAGGTTGAAAGATTATGAGGGTGAGAGGTTGGGTGGATGATTGCTAACTGACTGAGACCATGATTGCAGAAGCCTCATTTTTATTGATACCAGGATTGAAAAAAAAAAAAAAATTAAAAAGAAAAAATCCAGCCACATTTTTGGGGGTGCAATTGCACATACAGTATTGATTTTAATTACATATTTGTCTGCAGCTAGATTGCTTTGGCCCTGATTTTAGCCCTTGCTTGGCAGTTTGCCTGGAATAATACAATGAAGATTACATTCAGACAAGAAAAATGTTACCTAGGCACTTGCAGCAAATATTGGTGCTGGTAAAAGGGAGCCAGGGAAACTGCATAGCTTTTAAAAAGGATAATAAAAGTTCTTTTTCCTTTAGAAGCCATGATAATTAATCTTAGAACATTTTGAAAATTCCCATTTTGTGACAATATGAGCATGAGAGATTTTATTTCAGCTGTGTAATGTGGACCCCCTCACACAATATATTGAAAAGTAAAATTAAAATGCATGTTTTAAACATTTATTTGTTGTTGCTCAACAATAAAATTGTTCTTCCCACTCAAGTCACAAATAAAATATAACTCTTTGAAAATGTAAATCAAGTAACCTTGAGAACAGAATCTTTTGAGAAAGATGTATGCAATGCAATGAAAAAAAAAAAAACCAAACCGACATTTTAGCAGACCCTAGAATAAGGCAGCTTATTTACAGTGATCAAACAATTCTCCTGAAGGCTGTAATTAAAGAGCTTGTTGCCTTTGAAACCACCTTTTCTGGAATGTTACTTTTTTAATAAAAAACACATTTATATCCTTCCATAAGCTCATCTCTAGTTTGATAATCTGTATTATCAATTACAGTGATCAGATCAAAGCAAACACCACAATTGGTTCAGTATCTTTTCCCTCCATCTTTCCTAAAACGTTAAGCAGCCACATCACCATCCTCCCTAACATAAGCCCTTTATTTGATTTATTTCTCATTATAGGCACAAGAAGAGCACTTTTGTATTAAAAACAGCAATATAAAATATAAATATAGTGAATGCCTGAGATGGAAGATGCCATTCTTCATGTCAGGGCATCTGACAGCACCACTGAGATAAATATTTTAAAATACAAGGTGAAACAATAAAATATCCCAGTAATATTCCCCTTTTTCTTCCCAGCAGCTTAGAGCCCCATTGAGTGTCTATTCCTGGAGAGCTGATAGAAGGCACGGCTCACAATCAGGCTCATGAGTAAACAGCAGTAATAAATCACTGGGACAGAACTCCCTTTTGCCGAATGCCTCTGGGCAGTTTAGCATGGAGGAGGGCAAGGGAGAGTGATGCAAACGAGACAAAAGACTTAACTAAAGTGGCACAGAGGATTATTCAGCAGGGGTGAAGCTCAAGCCCAGGCTGGCTGACTCCCAGTCTCACAGCCAGTTGGCTACCGGGTGCTGCTAAGCACTTCCAAGTATCCCCTTTTTTTTTTTTTTTTTTTTTTTTTTTTTTTTTTTTTTTTTAAACAAAGAGCAAGCTTTTTTTCTAACAAAACCAAATTACTTTGGAGGCCAAACACTAGGCATTGACTTCCTAGTCCCATGAGTTTGAATCCTTGAAGGAAAATATTCTCTCTCATGTCTCAGTAACACTGAATTCATTGCAGCTGGCAGGCTGAGCAGTCTTTGAAAGAAGATCCAAAGAACCGGGAACCTGGCTGCTTAGCAGGGAGATGAAAGATCTCCCTATATCTCCTGAAAGAGTAGAACTTTGTCCCAATGTCCTTTTCCCAGTGCTCCTTTCTCCACTATTAAGTTGTCATCGGTTGCCCATATGGGTGCTGTCTTCACTATCAGAGGTGATTCTGTTTCAGGGGCTGGTGAAATGGTTCTGCTTTCACATAAAGGCTCCATCCCCTGGTGCAGCCATTCACCCAGAATTACAATAGCCCATTCTCCCCTGCAACATAGCTCCGGTGAAATCACAATTTTATTAAGGCTGCTGCAGGCTCTCAAAGTAATATGAAGGGCATAATGGATCTATAATTAGTGTCAATAAAAGAGAGATATCATTCTTTATGGGCATTATTTGAGGGCTAGCCAATCGTTCAGAGTTTATGCTCTTTGGCAAGAAAAGACATGTACTTTTAAGCTTAAGGAGGAGAGTTTTGCTTAATCATTTTAATAATTTCATATTCTGATTAAGCAGAAGGAAAAGCAAACAATTTCTGATGGAGAGACATTAGATGGCTTTTTTTTCCAGTCAAATACCTCCTGAGCACAAAAGATGTTCAGCAGCCTGCCAGATTTCCCCTACTAATGTCCAGTGTCTTGTAGGGAAGAGGCTGGAAATGATGCACAATGACAGGAAAAGAAAGAAGCATGCTCCAGCTTCTCCCTCTAACCCCAGGCTGTGAGAGCGGCTGCAAACAGGATAAAACATCTGTATGGATTTTATCCACCCCTCCCTTCCTACCCGCAGAAGGTGCCCCCACTGAGAGCAAGTGAGCCCAGCTCCCCAGTGCCCACACAGTGCTCCAGATGCCTGAGGACAGCAGTGGTCATGAAGGCGGTGTGAATTTGAGTTGTAAGATCCTTTGTCAAGTGACAGAGCAACCTACTGGGCTTTCAAAATCTCTCCTCTTTAACATGTCCTAAGCAACAAAAATCTTTAGCTTTGATCAGTTTGGGACACAAATCTTCCAAAAGACTCTATGCAAAGATGCATCTTATCTAGATCATACCTACTTAGGCTGTGAAGTGTCTGATTTTTTGCCAGCATGAAACCATCAAAAAACAAAAGCCGTTAAGATTTATCTTTTGCCATATAAAGTCAAACTTTAAATGTCAAGTGCTTTAAGCCATTTCAATCATAATGGACTTTTTAAAAAAAATTACTTCTGTGGTTTCTGATTTATTCCTTTCCTGATAAGTTTATGGCCTTTTTTTTTAAATAAATGCATTCTTCTGATTCTCATCTATCCAGAGGCTCACACACTGCATGTGGCAGCAGAGCTTTATGTATGCAGCACCCAGTATAATGGAAAGAGCAAGTGAAACCACAGCTCCCTATGAAACACCTTTGACCTTTTATTTGGGTTTACCCAAATGAGTCAGAATTACTACAGCAGTGAAGACAATGCCCAAACCTGATTTTGAGCAGCATTAGTCACTGCTGTAGCTGTCCATGATTTATTTAGTTTAATTTAGTTTCTTTACAGCATTAATGACTTTGAATTTAATATGTTTGTTTACATATCTGTTCAACAGAAAAACTACATTTTGTTGGACAAGGCTTAGGAAGGCTGCTCAAACTGAGTTGCAATATCAGGTCAGAGTGTTGAGCACTTCACAGGTGCAGTCCAGAACTGGAAACATGTTTAAGCATCTTCCCCTACTGAGATCAGATCATATTGCCCCTTGTGCCATTACTGTGTGTCCAAGGGAGCTAACTAGAAAGAGTGGACCTGGACAAATGCCATGTTCCTTCATGAACAGATCACCAGGTACTTGAAGAAAAAGTTTTGTCACAAAAGCCCTGTAGCCCAGAAACAGTGTGTGGTCATGGGCTTATGTATTATGTGACATTTAACCCGGGATATTCCCTCTTATGCAATTTAACATAGTTGTCCCTTCATCTTTCCAGAGCCTGAGTCTGTGAAATTTATCTTGGTACTTTTATAGGCTTTTTATAGGTTCCTGGGAAGGGAAACAGAGGTCCTCCTGCTACAGACCTCCTCCTCACATCCCTGGAGCCCAAGTGCAATGGCAGCTGGGGAGATCCCTGCTACAGGACACCAGCACATTGAAGGAGCTTCAGCAAGGCAAGACAAGGAGTTGACCCCTGCATTGGGACAAACAAGGCAATTTGGGTATTCTTCCTACCTCCTGTGCTAGCCACAGGGAGACCCAAACCTGAACGTCACAGAAAGAAAATCCCCTCAAAGGAGATCCTCAAATCAGCTTCACCCTTAGTGCCAGCTATCTAGGGTCAGATTTCTCTCACTATGTCTGGATGAGTCATTCCATTGAGGGCAGCAATATGAATAAAATGAGCAATATTTGACCCATAAAAGTCAGGGTTTGTTCTCACATCCATTGAAGAACACTTTCTTTCATGTTAAAAATAAAACAGGCATTTGAAACAGCTTGAACAAGGGCAAGGGAGTTTCAGTGGTTTGTATTAATAGAGAAAATTTACCAATATGCTCCAACTAATGACCACAAAAGAGAATCCAATCTGTTACTCTGGCTGTACTTAAGGCTCTTGCCCCTACTTGCTCAAACAAGAGGAACAGAAAAAAACTATATTCAAAGGAAACTACTCTTCCAATTTTTGATAGGTTTGGCTTCTCTATCTTTAAAACACAAAGACACAAATTAGTAAGCGAATTCACTGTACCACAAGTTTCACCAATTTCATGTGCAGTTCTCCCTTGGCATGCACTCCACCAAGAATCCACCCAGTAAATGTAGAGAACATTTTTAATGATATTTTGCCTCTAAGAAATACAGCTCTAATTATCTTCATCAAAGCTGTTTATGCTCATCCTCTGTTTAAATTATTTGTTGCTTTTTTGTAAGAAAAAGTAGCTTTATTAATTCTGAAGAGGCAGTTTGCTTGTTTTATTCATACATATTACAGAGTTCATGTCCTAGCTTTCATCAACTCATTGGCTTATCACACTTGACAAGGGGGCAGGATTTGTTCTCTCCAGGTTAGCTTAGAAACTATTCTAACTTACATGATCATTTTTGAACTGTTAGTGTTGAGAGATATTTCTTGTCTAAATTAGGACTCAGGGCAGCTGAGATTGGATGGATAAGGAATCCTTTTCATTCAGTTTGCCTAGCTACAGTAAAAGGGTTGACAAGACCTTTTGACCTCTGTTATGCTCAGCAGACCCCATCACTATTGTTATAATATTCGGGACCGCTCAAATGACAATACATTAAACTCTGATTTCTTGGAGGGTGTATAGCACCAGTTTATTAAAAGACACATTCTTTTATACGTGTTTCGGTACAATGAATATGATTGGTCATTTAGAGCCTACACCTCTTTGTAAACATCTTTGCCATTGATAAAACAATGGGTGTAGGGACTAGAGAACATCTACAAGGGCTGTTTTGGTTCCTCCTTACAATTTCTCAGGCCACAGTGGGAAAGTTATGTACTTGGCTTTCCCACAGGTTCAAGCTGCTGCCTGAAGCCTAAAAATCTCTTTTTTGACCACTATCAATTTCCACACATCACTTCCCTGAGATGCTTGTGGAACTGCATGCTGGAAAGATGCCATTTCCCAGTCACAGAAGCAGAGAGAGTGAAACCAAAACTGCAGAGGCAGTGAGAGAATGTGGATATGCAGCCAGCAAGAGAAGCCATGAGTCATGTTTATAATTCACCAAAATGAGTTTTGAAATGGAACTATTCACCCAACGGGTTTTGTTTGGCATTGCATCTCATGCAGCTGCCAGAGAGCACCGAGCATCTGCCCAGAGGAGGAATCCCAACCTGTCAATTCTAAGAATCTTTAGATCCCTTAGGTCTGGAAGGACATTAGCCAAGGATGTACAAGTGACCGCACAGTTGCCTCTTCCCAATATTTTCTCCCTGCACAGACCTGGCACTTTCCTGAACCCCAGAGACTGGAACACCACAGCTACAGCGTGCTGCTTCACTGCATATTCAGCCTGTGGATGTGGAGGCTGCTGACAGAGGATTCCTTCTCTTCAGAGAAGAAGCAGAGAGTTTCCGGTTGTGTTTCACAGGTCTGTTGTAAAAAAGGGTATGTCCTGGAACTGCAATTTACACAATGCACATGCTGTTTTCAAATAACTGAACTGCAGAGCAGAGCTACAATCTCTCTCCTGACTCTGGGAAGTCCCAACCCCTGAAGAAATGGGGGAATACCGTTACTGAAGTATGTGTTTAGGTGGGGCAAGAATGGGAAGACTGTGGGTAGGCTAATGACAACAAACACCAACAGAAGGGTGCCTTGAACGGTTCTTCATTTTTCGTAATTAAAGTTGGCACTTTTTACTGTTCTGCCACTGGTTAAATTAAGCCTGCAAAATATTAAATTCAATTACCCATAAAATAATTATATCAGTATTAAACCAGACATAATTATTGTAACATAAAGATGAAAGCCCATACTTGGATGCTGTCTGTAAAAATCAGTGTCGGACAGTACCTACCTCACTAAGTATCAATATTTACTAAAATGTTCAAAGAAAGATATTTGATCAATCAAATCAGTTCCCAATGGAGTTTCAGCAATTTAATTTTTTTATAACATATTTTAATGAGCTATTAAATTGTCATGTACTTCAGTCTGCACTGTAGTTCCTTTCTAATCAGTGCTGATTACCAAGTTATTTGTATCTGGTAGACTTGTTTTCAATCCTTCCTATTCCCTTCAGAGATTCAACAGTACAGTCCAGTATCTGTAGCAAGGACATTATAACTGCAGCGTCCAAAGCAACTGCCCTGAGAGGCATCCCTGCATTTACAGCACTACCATCTCCTTTCACCTGTGTTTCTGTTATCAAACCAGGGATGGCAATAATTTCTCTGCTTCTGTATGAACATTTAAATATGATGATGAAAAGCATTTTGGAAGAACTCAGGGCTCTTACTAACACCCCACATTTCTGGCTCTGCAAAGTGTCAGACAGTGGTAGGTGATGGCTGCAGGTTGGGTCTCTGACTATGCAGCCCAACACAGCTGGAGTTAAAGCAGAATAGGAACATGCAAGTGCCTCAAACCTTGACTATTCTGCCTAGCGGCAAAGTGGTAAGGCTTCAACCAACCCCAAAGTCCAGGTGTAGCATGAAAATCATTGATATCATTCAAGGAAAATGCTTTCCTCTTCTTCATGCCAGGAACAGAAAGGTAAACAGGAACAGAACTCCCTGAGAAAGGGGTCTAAATCACAGTATTCACTACCAACAGCAAAAGTTCAATTGCCCATAGCTTTTCTAGCTGACAGTATTCCACGTGGAAGCAGGGTCTATAAAGTCATGTCCATTTGCAGTTTGGGGAACTACAGTTAAAAACATCACATTCCATTAATATCAGCAGGAACATAAATTTTTTTTATAGGCCAGTAGGGAGACTAATGGTAGAATGAGTGCACACAGCATATGTTTTCTACTTGCTCTCCACTGGGAACAGTAGCAGACAGGCTTGGGTGTGAAAGAAGAGACCTAGATTGTATTTGGTGTAACATGGATCTAGAGGCAGAATGGATTCTTTCAGAGATGTTACCTTGCCAAAGGCAAGTAAATTCCCACTCTCTCCCTGAAACTTGACTTTGCAGCTTCTAATAAAAATACCTCACCACATGGAAACCATCCATCCTCACAAAGCATTACACTTTCTTTATGCTGCCAGAGGTATTGAAAATCTGTTAGGAACTGTAAGGCTAGTTTGCAAGTCCTATATTTGTAAAATCATTAGACCTAAATGCAGTGTGTGGAAAATGCTCCTTCCAATAAAGTAAACGGACTTTCATCCCCACAGCACACAGAGCACCAGGGAAGAACGATGAATCAATTACACTGTGTTGTCTTATAATCATGTATCTTGCTGTAGCCTTCTTTAGTTGGCAGCTACAGCTTTGATGTGACTGCTCTAATAGGTGTAGTAGACCATTATTTACACTGTTAGCCATTCTATGTACCTGGCTAAGATATGTTAAAAATCCTTGCCCTTTTTAGAGGAGTGAGTTGTGAAGAGGGGAATATACATTAACATTTACATCTATAAAAATTCTTCCTATTTTTAATTCTTACGCAGGAAAATTAAGTATCCCTGGTCAGTTGATCAGTTTCAAATGATCACATGCAATGCTTTAACAATTGATCTTCTCCCTTATTATCTGCAGGTTGTGCTGAGAATAGTTACAGATTCCTATGAAATCCCATTCCACAAAACCACTTAGCTAACTGGGCTGCCTGAGTAGCCATTTGGGAGCTATTACAATCAGTGCACAAATGCCCAGATTTGGTCCCAGCAGCCACAGCAATAAACCCACATTACCTGCTGATAGAACTGCCATTACCCACACTGTGATTGCTGGTGTACTGCATGGGGTAAGAGAGATCAAAGAGGGGCAGAGGGATCTGCCTGAGGAAGGACTAAAGAGTGGTTTTCCTAATGGAAACTTGAAGTGCTCAAAGTGGCCTGTTCTCCTGTTTAGCAATATAACGGGAGTTACTTCAGACTCTCTTTGAAGAACTAGTCTTGCAACAGAAAATGTAACATAAATCATAATGCAATCACAGAACAATGTGTTCACCCCAGCTGCCAGGTACACAAGGGAGGAAAATACTCAGGAAAGATCTGACACAGACAGAGAGCTCAGGGAAGAGGGGAGAGAAAGGGAGTGAGGGCCTGGCCTGAGAAGACCTTTTGTAGCCCTAGATCCTGCAAACCCATCAGGCACCGAGTGACTTGAGCATCTCAATCTTCCTCTGAAACACAGAAGAAGAAGAACCCACAAGACAGAAGGACATTGGTGTTTCTAAGTACTTGCAAGTATTTTTAGGATATGCTGGCTGTGTGGGCAAGGAGCCAAGTAGAATATATCAGTCTTGCTTGTTGTACAAACAAGAGACTCATACACAGCTGTTGGTGGTGCAGCTGCTGTGCTGGTGGAACATGTATGAGAACAGCTGAGAAGCCACCAGCAGCAGAGGACAGGAAGAGATGGTGATGCTGAAGACCAAAAAGGCATCGGAGCAGCACGAGGGCTGCCACTTTTTAATGCTAATATTCTCAGGTCTCTAGAGCCCATCCCAAACCCCTCCCAAGGCTAGACAACAGCTAATAGCATTTTTCATTCACATGCGAGGAATTGCTGCAGAATGGTCAGTGGGTGAACTCACCAATGTTTTTCTCCTCACGTGGAAGGGTTTAGACAATAAATAGAATCACAACCTGAAATATTCTGGCTACAAAAATGTACTGGTATAAGTTTTACCATCCATAAGCAGCAGGATGCAGACTGTAGGAACCTAGAAACCTGCAGACAGCTGGGCTACCATCATTTTATCATAGCATTTTGTGTATNCATACCTACATGTACAAATGCATACAACTTGTTTTCATATCAGTTCTGCTTCCTAGCTGTGTGAAAAGAGATGAATACTGTGGCTACTCCAGATTAAGGAGGTGATATTCCCTTTTTAAATTTTGATTCTACCCTTCATCATGGTAGGCTATAATTTTCTTGTCAAGAACCTATTTGTCACAGCTGCTGGACCAGTTTAAAAGATAAAACTGGAATAGGCCACATAGCAAAGTTCAGAAAAAGAGTATTTTTAAAAGTTTCTGGTAATTCTAGCTAAGTTAATTTCCCAGAACATTTTTTCTATGTATCAGTATTATTCATAGGTAGTTTTCAGAGCAGCCAGGATGGGCAATCAGGAGCACATGGACAGTACACTACTATCATAGATTCAGTATGCCCTTTTCCATTTCCTTTCTGCCCAAAGAGGCTGTTGTCATGGAAGCAAAAATCTCCCACTCTGGCCACAGCTACTGATTGCCAGTAAGACTTTCCATAGCCACCTCCTCTCTCCTTCTACTATGGAGCAGCATGGAAATGTTTAGATTGGTGTAAAGATGTTGCAGATCCTGAAGTGGGTGTTTGGCTGAAGCTGAAGCAGACTTCAGCTCATTTCATGAAACCCTCTCTGTTTTATTAGTTGAACCCAAATTTTTCCCTTTCAATGGCATGGAGGTAACTTTCTTTTTCTAGACTGATACATGTGCTTGATGTGATATCTTCACTATCATTGAACAAAGTTCATGCCTAAACCAAGAGCAGATTTTTCCCTGCAAAGCAAGCCTCTACCACCTTTTGAGTGTTTTTTGTGCACAAGCAGAGCACTAAAAACATCATAAAAACAGATCTGCAGCAGGAAAACCCTGTAAAATATTATGCCTGTGTTGCTCCTGTCCAGCTCATACCAACCCCTTTGCACTGTTGCACACTTGAAGTGCCCCCAGATACAGGACAGAATTTCAGGAAAATCTTATGGTTCTTCATGGGCACTTTCCAGACTCCCTGGTTTTTTATTTCTGAGACAGAAGGCACCTCTCCATGGCAGCCCCAGAAATCCAAGATTAGTTAAATCAATTAACCTCTATGAGGTGATTTACAGTTGGTGGATTGATGGCTCCATGTAAGTGCAAAGTAAATTCATGTCTTATTCCAGTACTCTTTCTAGGATATGATAAGGACTAACTACACGTTCTTTTTCACTGCCAGTGAGACTGAATGCACAATGCACCGATGACATTTCCAAAACCATAGACAAAACACTCATTCTTCGGCTCGTGGGAAGCTCCTAGGAGACAACTCCATGAGCATCCTTCCTATGCCTCCCCCACATTCCACATTCCAGTCTGAAGGGGGACCTGACCAAATACACCCTTGCAAGGCCCTGCCAGAAAACGCTTGATGCTCACCTTGACAATAGATGCCTGACTGGATTTGGAGGACCCTGGGAAGAGCTCTGAGGTCCAGAGAATGAATGAACTTCTCCAGGGTTGAGGCCATGGTCTGCAGCACTGTAGCATGTGGGTTTGGCACGTAAAGACCAGTGAAAAGCTCTCAAGTCAGCAACACTCTCTGCCTGGTGCATGCTTTGCTCGGGAGCTCCGCAGCAGCAAGGAGGAGTGGCATGGGGAGGTACTTCAGCTTCCTTCCCTCTGTGGCTGCTTCCTCCCATGGGTGTAGCTGGAGTGGGGTGAGGCAGCTGGTGGCCCCATCAGCTGGTTCTGGCACCCCCACCCACCAAGGGTCTGTGCCAGGCTGGGAGACGTGGGAGGTTGCTGGGGGTACGGGGGTACCTTGGAAATACCTCTGGGGTTCCCCTATCCACTGTTATTCTGCTGTGCTTTGTGTGTGTTGCAGAAACCAGCCTTTTATCACACAACCTAACAAAACCAACCATCTTAGTCGCAATGCAGGAACTAGAAATGCGCTTGTTTGAAATTGCAATTTAAATCAGGAGTGCTACCCACTGGTCATATGTATATGTTAGAGTCTCCAGATCTGCTAACACATAGACTGGTAAATGAGAATCACTGACTTGTTCTTCCAAATGCTCTGCAGGAGATTTTCCAGTTTGATGTGTAAGGCCAAAAGGCAGCGGAAGATAATTTGCCATCTCCAAACCATCCTTGATCTCAGGGTGAGAGATCATCAGATTGTCATCATGCACTGCGGGTAATAAGGGACACTTTGGGGAGATTTTCATATTTCAGACTAAATTCTTAGGAGGATCTTGACTGAAAAAAATTCCTTTTGTTTTGTCCAAGTTTCAATATTGTAGACTAGGACAAGCTGCTGAAAAAATGTATGTATACTGTACTGAGAGGAGGCAATATCTGACCCTGCCCTTCCCATACAGAAAGAACAGAGATCACAAACCTCTCCTTACCACATCTTCAGCTCTAAGTTACAGTATTCTTCACAAAGAACATGCCAGAACCTCAGTGTTACCTCTGCCCTGTGTGAACCTGCAGGTACAGTCAACTTGGCCACTCCATCTCTACTGCCAGTGATGGGGTGAAGGTCAAGTTGCACAGCCAAATCTACAGCAGTCAAAGTGACCACTAGTCCTCATACAGCCACAGTGCTGGCGGCTCCAGCTGCTCTGGAAGGTGCACACAAACAGGGACCCATGTCACCCCAGGTGGAAAAGCCTTGCTTCTTCCCCAAGAGGGTGGCCAAGAACCAGCTGTAGGGGAATGTGACTGAAAAACAGTGGTTAGCTAATTCAGAAGGATGGACACATAGGCAAAACACAGAATTTTGAAAACTATATCCAGGAATATTTTCCTACTTTGCTGTTGGGTTTAATTATTGTTTTTCAGAAAGTCAGTAAAATGTTCCAAGTTTCCAAAGAAAATCAGTTCGAAACCTATGAAGGTTTGCAATATCTTTTGCACTCTGACCATTTGTTAGATAAATGCAGCAATTAGTTAAGCTGGTTGAAGAGAAACTTTAAAACAATCCCATAAATATGAAACTAGGCATTATGTCTACAGGAATATATGCAGCATTTATTGAACTTAAAAACATGAGGGACAGAACAGTAACATAGCTAGCAGAACAGTAATTCCAAAGAGGAAAATGCTTTAGGGAAACTAAAAACAGTCAGGACCTGGGAGACAGGTGTGAGTGAGGCTCATATGGAACGGTTACACTATCTTTTGAATCAAATTCCACATACTACAGGGAGCTCAATACACTGTCATATTTTTTTCCAGTGTAAGATTGTCATGGTTTAAGAATTATACTGTCTAATTAAGTACTCCCACTAAAAAAAGCACGTGATCCTCCCCTTCCCCTTCCCCTTCCCCTTCCCTCCAATTGGAGGCACAAAAGGCAAAGTTCACAGGCTGAGATAAGAACAATATTTTGGAAACAGCAATGAGATAAGAAAATGAAAGTAACAATAACAAAATTAATAACAAAAGTACACAAAAGAGAGAGTGATTTGCATGTAAAAATAGTCACCACAGAGCCTGCGACAATAAACTATACCAGATGGCCCCCCCCACCATCTTTTTTTTTGACCAGAGGGAACCCCTTCTCCTTGGAAGCAGAGGTCCCTTTTCCCCTCCCCTGGCAATGATGTGAGGTGATATAGAATAACCTCAGTGTCCTAGCCATGGCCCTTACTGGCTACTGTAAGAAAAGGAACCCTGTCCTGGCTGAAACCAGGAAAAAGGTGGAAAGTCCACCTGTCATTAAAAATTGAGTCAGACTAAGCTGCAAGGAATCCACCCTCATACAGGTGCATTGAGCTGTGAAATAATCTCCCAAGGGAACAGTTGACTCCTGGAATGTTTAAGCCTTGACTAAATAAAGGACTCTATGACACCATCAAGATCAATTCTGATAAAGAAAGGGAGAGGTCATCTATTCCTATGGATGGTTAGCTGTACTGCCACCCTTCATTTATAGGGATCTACTGTCTCAATACTCAAGTCAGGTGAACAGTATTATATTTAGTTGTTCCAGAGGTGAACTGAGCATTAAAAGAAGCTGCAGAGACTTTCAAGAGCTGTGGTCTTCCTCTGTTAACCCACTCTGGATCTGGTAACATCAATCAGGTTTCATACAACCCACCCAAGAAGCACAACACTGCACTGACAGCCATGCCCTTCCAATGGCCCTTGTGATGTAAAATGATGTTGTCAGCTTGAACAAACTGTCCCCAATGTCAGAAAAAATCTAATCCCACAATGGCACACATGGATTTTTCACAGAGAGACAGAGGCTGAATTGGCTGAAACATGAACTGTGCAACACAAGGTACAACATGATTGGGTGTGTCTGTGTAAAAGTTTTTTCTGCCACTTCAGTATGTATAGGTGGATAGGATTTATTGCCCAATAAAGCCAAAGGTGATCAGCTCATAAGCAATGAAATAATTTTATCCAAAGAAACCTAACCTTTTTAGCCTAACATTTAGGGTACTTATCTTCCAGCACCTGCAACAATTGCTTCTAACTTTACCTGAATACATAAAGCACTCATTCTTCAGAATATTTCACTGATCTCAGAAAGCTGCTTTGTTTTTTTAATTTTTTTTTTTTTAACATTCTTTCTTCCATGGACAGCTGCTGCTCATACTCCCCCTAGGATGAGTCAGTTTGGGTAGAGGACTTTTCAAATCTGCAGACAGAGGCAGATCTTGCTGGAAATTAAAATTAAGAGCCATGTTAAAAAGCAAGGATCATTACCCACAGAATTTTATACTGCTTCACCATCAGTTGAAGTCCACAGATAGAAATAATATCTGCCTTTCTAAAAATATAATCTTGCTTTGCTTCACGTTTTTGCACTTGGTGTAAAAATGATTGTGTTGAAAATCCTAATGCTTTCACAAAGCAGGTGGTCACCCTCGTGAATTGTGGTGGCTTCTGGCTCTAAAATCTTGGAACATTTTAGTGCCCTGTGATTTTATTTTGAGCTTTCCTTTACGTTTTCAGGAACTACATTTTGGGCTCTTTGACATTTCCTTACAGTTTGACAGAGAGATCTTAGACATGCTCTTCATATGAAATTTAAATGGCTTAGCAGGTATGAACAAATGAGCCCACAGGGTTATTTGCCAATGTTTGACTCCAGTGAACAGTCTGTTGAGGAACAAGGTTCCCCCAGTGCTTTTAAAAGAATTGAAGCACATGTACACACATTACATTGTGAAAAATAGTAAGTTTTTGGCTGACTTTTTAAGGACTGAACAGCAAAAACCTGTGGATATTTTCAACATTTTATTGAGCAATTCTGTACCTGCCAGAGTCAGAAAGATCTTTTCATTGATTTTAATAGAAGCTGGAGTAGATTCTTAATAAGGAAGAGTTATGGCTTTCAGCTGGTTGTGGCTTTGTAGAGAAACACCTTGCTTATAACGGCATTTCAAGTTACAGTCTTGAAAGAATATTGACATGAAGTTTTCCAGAGTCTCTTCATCAGAGAGCAATAGCTCTGTACACACCAATAAATAATAGAAAATATATCTCCAGAAATCTCTCCCCAGATGTTGGTAAGTCTGATAAGAATCGTGGTCTTAATGAATGCATTTAAAGTGTTAGCACCACAAATGTATTGAACACTAAACCCCCTGAAAGGTTTGAGTGCTGCAAAGACTCTGCCAGTGCTTTGTTCAACCACAGGGAAAAAGGACACTGAGATTTCTAAGCTCTGTGCTAGTATAGACTCAAAGCTAAAAATAGTCTTGAGATTATAGAGTCTCAAGCTAAAAATTCCTCCATCTACTGACAGGAATTAATGGTACTTGTCTTTATAAATGTATTAAGATGATTGATACTGAAGTGTTTATAAAGTATTTTGAAGATAAAGCAGAATGCAAATGTTTAATACAGTAGGAGTTCCAATACAAATAGGCACCTGCCAAAATGACTGACTCATTTATACAAAATGAGCCATCCAGGCAATCCTCAGACAGTATTACCACTTTTTATTTGACAGCATAGAACATGAACTCACTCTTCCAGTGGAAATATTTATCGATCTGTGCATTGCATCATGCTACAAAATCTATTCAGGCAGCCTCAGTGTTCCAATGGCTAAGCAGATATTAAATATATTTGGGTTCTATCTTCCATACTCACTTTGAGGGTACCATTTTGCTTGAGTAGACTCAGAACAGAGAATTTACAACATAACCAGGGCTACATGGAAAATCTATGGCAAAGCCATGGTCTTGAGTCCTGATCCCTAAAGCCTAGCTTAAATCCTCTCACTACAGTAAGAATTTTTACTCTTTCTAAAAGATAAAAAAATTTTACTCTCTGTTAAAAAAAAAAAAAAAAGAAAAGAAAAGAAAAAGAAAATAGTCAAACCCAAACTCCCACCTAAACATGCAAACTGTGCAAATTTCATTATCTGTCTGGTTTCTATGGATTGTTGTTGGGTTTTTTTTTTTGTTTTCTTTTTCTTTTTTGGTAGGGAAAGAAAAATGATGGGAGGGACCTAAATAAAAAGACATCCTACAGCTTTAGGAAGATGTATGGGTCCATTAAAGATGGAGTAAAGATTTTGGCAGTAAAAATTACTTCAAATTACAGAAAGTGTTTTGAAATATGTTTGGCATACATTCAATGCATTTTTGACAGCTGGAAACATGCTCAAGGAATTTTTAAATTCATTTCAAATATCACTCTCTCCCTTTGTGACTTCTTGAGTGGGGTGGGCTGTAATTTATTTTTAAAGAGGCAATGTAGGTTTCTAGATGGTTTTAAAGACTCCAAAATAATCTTTTTGCACCCTGTCACTGTTCAAAGAAAAGGACACTGTATTAATTTAAATATATTTGTGAAAGATTGATTCCCGCAATGGAATTTACATAGCTACTTTCACTAATTATTCCTGAAGTTTCACCTATCAGCTGTCAATTTTACACAGAAGGGAAGCAAAACAGTTTGACTTTTCCTGACAGCAAAGAGCTTTAACAGAACTATAATGAAAACTGACATCTCACACTCCTTACCTCCCCAATGTCTATACTACCCGCAGAAAGAGCAGTAATAACTCCTCTTTATTGGGAGCATTAAAAAACACAGTTTAGCCTAAACAGCTGGTAAAAGAAATCAACAAAACATTGAGTTTAATAATGGTTACCTTCAATATTTTTTCATCCTCAATATTTATCTTAAATGACAGACTTGTCTAACTTTAAAATTAATGATGAATTGGTGGCACTGAATGTATTTGCACATTTTTATTGAAACTGAAATACTAGCTGTCATTTTAAAATGCATACAAACCCAAGATTGCTTCTCCTCCTCTCCTCTCCTCTCCTCTTCTCTCCTCTCCTCTCCTTTTTCTTTTTCTCTTTTTCTTTTTTTTTTCTTTTTCCCTTTTCTCTTAATTTTTTTTCTTTTTTTTACGTCATTAGTGGGAGCCTTTCTAAAAGGTCCGCAGAAAGGATCTGTCAAGCACACAATTTTATTTGCCTGGTTTTAAAAACAGCTTTAGAAAGCTGAAGAACAAATTTAAATGTAATTACTTCCATTCTGTGTACAAAGTTGAATCTAAAAGCAAATTGTTTCTGCAGGAAAAATGTGTTTCATTAAAGAATAAAGGCTTCGTATAATATGCAGTTAACACTTGCCAACATATCAGTGAAATTGATTATAATTTCCTACCTTTTCCAAGGCATTGATATTACCCTGCTTCAAGTCATTTTGGTTGTCATTATAATTTACCATATGAAAACTCAGATGCATTTACTGCCTCAGTGCTCTGCATTTGTTCCAGGTGTCCCTAGGTCTTTCTTAAGGAGAAGCAGTATAAAAGTATCAGTGATTGGTGGACTTCTTTCTTGGAGTCTTTTTTTGGTTTTGTTTTTTGGTTTGTTTGTTTGTTTTATTTTTGTGCTTTTTTTTTTAAATTAAATACACAGGCAAATTGAACATAGATGAAGGACTTTGGAAAAGTCTAAGAAAGCTGTGGGAAAAGTAAGATCTGACATAAAGAGTTTAAAGGATCCTTTTATTTGAAGAGGCAGACAGACTCTTGGGCTGACACCTGCCAGAGTTTCAGCCTGTGGAAGAAGAGAGTGCCCAGGGAGTTCTGTGTCTGCCCTCATGACTCCTTTTCCCTAGAGATGGTGGATTGAAGGCTGTATTTGGTCCAGCTGAGATGAGATTTGTCTGCATTTCATCACAAGCACAGATACAGCAAGTTCTTTATTTCATGCTCATGTCATATGGTTTTTTGTTTACTTATCAGCCATAAGTTTTTTTTTTGGCTTCAGGGAAAGGTCTTAGTATAATTAAACAGAGATTAGTTTTTAAATTTATGCAGAATCCAGTACATTTGGTCATAAAAAAGTCTGAGAGCACCATAAACAATGTACATTTACTTCAGAACATGCAAACACAAGCATCCCCTTCTTTTTCTCTTCCAGTCCTGTTTCTCCCTCTCCAAAAGCAGAATGCTGTTTTTTTCTGCCCTTCCGGGTATCATTAACATAAATAGGGCTGTCACCAAAACCCCTCTAATGCCCGCAGTGGTGGCATAGGTTCCATCTTCTATCTCACCCAAGGGATGGCTGCTGGCCAACATCTTTTCTAGTCCTACAGAGTCTTCATTCTTGTGGTAGCATGTGATGAGCATGTCACACACACTGTGAGAAGCTAAGCCTTTCTGAGAGACTTGTTTGGGAAAACTGCTGGAACATAAATATGTTTCCTTATCAAATCAATCGATAAGCCTGTCTTCCCACCTGGGGACCAGGAAAGAACACAGGGGTTCTCCCCCAAAACAACCTATAAAAAGACCACAAAAAGCCTTTTTTTTTTTCTTGAAGAACACATAGGTAGCATTTATTTTATCTTTTTTTTTTTTTTTTGTGTGTGTGTTTGTACGTGTATTTTAGCCCAGTCCTATTAAAATACTCCATCCTGAGGGTTCTCCATGTGAATGTTAACCAAGCTAAATAAATCTCATTACTTCTCATGTAAAATGAGAACTTACTAGGTAGTGCACACTGCATCCACTTCTTGTAGGCAGCTTTGCTTTGCAGTATGAAACATATGTTGTGATGCAGCCAAGGCCCTTTCACCTTGCCCTTCTCGACAAACTTCATTTAAATTATCTAAGATTTCAAATGGTCTGTAAGGAAACATCCTGGGGCTCTCACTTTGGAGTATAAGTCCTTCTGCCAGCCTTTCATCTTAATTTCAGTTTGTCGCATATACATTTATTTGACATCCAAGAGCATTTGTGACCCTTGGGCATCTCCTTCAATGTGTTCCTTGCACATGTTCCCCTGGATGAAGCATACAGAACAGCAGTTGGACCCTTCTCCTCTCCTCCTTTCTTCCCTTTGCCACACTGCCAGAGACCCCTGAGCTAGGGGATGCTGAGAGCCTGGGGGGCACTACAGTATCCTGGACCTTTTGGTGCTGAGTATGATCTGAGATTTAACACAAAGCCAGCATGAATAGGTAGATACATTTTGAAAAATTAAAATCTGCGTCTCCCTCTACATCTCTCTGAACAAAGTGTCTGTAAGTGTTCTTGTAGAATTATGTCAGCAAGGTAATTCATGCTTGCCAAGGGTAGAGGATGAAATCTACAAAGCCATCCCACTAAAGTCAATTTTACAACGTATTTCGTTAATTTCTTTTTCTGTATTCTGGTCTCTGCTCACCTATAAAATCCATCTATGCAATATGGCTGAAGATGAGCTCGCCGAGGAAGATCTAATATATCGCCAAGGAAGATTTAATATATCATATGAGAGAAGGTACTATAAAAAGGGAAAAAAACCCTTCCAATCCAAAACCTTAAACTTTTCCTAGAAGAGAGAATAACATAAAATCAAAGTAAGCAGAGTCACAGCAAAAAAATCCCCCAAACCCACCAAATTAAACCAAACCAAACCACAATAACAAAGCCCAAAACAAGCCAGCTCCAAGACTGAAAAAAAAACCATAAAGAAAATTTTCTGCTTTTGCTTTTATCACACAGCTGAGGATGCTTCCTAAAACTAGGAGGTAACCAGAGCCCCTTGCACATCCAAGCCTGCCCTAGAATAGGCATTATCATGAGCTATTCCCTGGGACCCTCCTCTCTCCTAGTTGGGATAGGGGCAAAAAGAGCAATCAGCTCAAAAGATGCTTGTAACTTGGGGTGCAACACCCCACTTTGGGCAGTTATGGTTTTCCCAGAACATTGTAATGTTGAATACTAAAATGAATTTGAAAACATAAAATGTTATTTTCTGTCCCCAAACTGTGTGTTCTCACCCAGCACCCTGGCAAAGAGACAGGAGCATGTCTCCCAGCTTCCATGAGGACATCAGCAACAGTAATGTTATTGGAAGGTGGGTGTGGGAAAGTTATTTTTGCCATACTCCTTTGACTAGTTAGTTTTAAATTTTCCTTTAAAAATCACTTCACAGTAGCACATTTCAGGAACTGCCATGACAGAAAGTCAGCTACACATATATACTGGAGTATGTTCATCCAGATATTCCTGTTTCCTTTCCCTTAAGACCTAGGATCCTCTGTGGAGTTAACCAACCTGCCCCCATACATTGCTGGGTGAATCTTTTTAAAATTAAACACACCTAAATATATCACATACCAAAGTTCTTCCTGCTTTGTTTCATGTTGTTTTAAAGCCCACCAACCTTTAAAGACTTGGAGACACCTTTAGAGAATTGGAAGGGAGCGGGCTTTTTCTCCTCCCCAACTCAGAGAAGCACTGGAAAGAAAAAGATCAGTTGCAGTTGTTTCACTTTGGAATTAAGTCATTGTCATCCTGCTTAAAACATTCAGCAGATTTTGAATGACAACCAGCAAGAAGCTTGCTTTCAGAGGTGCCAGGTGACCTCAGATGAAGGTGGGAGGTGTTGGCTCAGCTATTTAGCATAAATTTGGAACTACCTGTTGAACTTGTTTCTGCTGAAAAGTTGAAATGTGTTATACAGATAATATCATGTTCCATCCATGCTTGGTTTGCTTCAACCTGTGCTGAGTGAAAAAACATCAGTGAAAACAAGCATTAAAAGAAACTAAACCAAAACAACAAAATTGAGCAACATATACAATATCCTGTTGCTGAATCCCAGTCAACTTACAAAGGCCATGAGGAGAAGAGAAAAAAAGATCAGGTAAGAGTAGAGAATCTAGTCTGCAAAGCACATAGGCTTGAAATGAGAGAAGTATCTCTCTTCCTTAAACATTTGTGTGCCTGTGACAAGTTCAGAATAGGCACCTCCTGGCAAACTCAAAGTAATGAGCAAGATCAGGACATCATGGTACTGTGAGAAATCCTTGCACGACCATGCAGGTGTGTTACTTTAAGTCTGCAAAGTGAAGGAATGGAAAATGTTGTGTGTATATATCAACAAAACAATTCATTTTTCAAGTTGGCTTCTCTTTTCAGGACACTCAGAATTCTTCTCACTCTTTGAAATATTCCTTTACTGTGGCTCTCTGCAGGACACAGTAAAGTACCTGCCTCTCAGAGTGCTCTCCCAAAAAATGTTCTTCCCTCTCAACTCTGATCTCTGATGTTGTTTGTCTCAGTAAAAATTTCCTTCTTCTAAGAAATGAAAATTTATACATATATATATNNNNTATAAATATATATAAAATTATGCTAAAAAACAAACATCAAAACGAAGCCTGCACTGTAGCATTTGGCTATCACTTAGCAGCGAGATTGGGGCTGAGACCACCAGTGTGAAATCTCACCTGAGCTATAACTTCCTGTCACATATACTCTACTTCTAATTTGTTGCTTGTCCTCAGAACCAAGATGAATGACCAGGTTCGATGTTGCAACATTGCTCCCCTTTTCTTGATTGGCATTAACCAGTATGGTATCACAAAAATGGCACCTTGTGGCCTTCAAGGCAGACTGACTCCAGAAATGTGCTGGAGTTCATAGGTCATCAAATAAGGCCTGTGACCAAGTTCTCAAGTTTCTTGCCTGTGCTAAACCTGGTTTGGTGGAATTATTATTTTTTTAATATTTCACAATACCTCTGCAGAAATATCCTTTATTGAAGAATCTGCTCACTTAAATTGCCCATTTCTCTCACCTTGGCACTGTCCCTTGCTCAGCATCTTTTATCCTCAGTGGCCTAAATCAATTGTTCAACCTTCCTTGACCAAAAATATGACATTTATTCTATATTTGAAACTTTTTCACTGACCGAAGCAGTCAGTATTTTTATATCCTTCCATATATTTCATAGCTGCATCTTTTTGGGAAGTTCCAATCTTGTCTAGATTTTTATACTTTCTATACTGCCTATTTTTACATCCAAAGCCAGTGCTTTCTATGCTGTTGCCAAATAATGGGAGAACAAGATACCTATCTTTGTGCTGATCCCAGTCAGTTCACTGACTAATTTTTTCTCTGTCTCTTGCCCAAATTTTATAAATTCCACACTGCAAAAGCTAAAGGACTATTCCTTAGGCCTCTGTCCATTGTAGTCACTATCATATCTGTCTCTGCTACCTTTAATCCACATATGAACAGCTTGTATTTAAGGACCGACTGCTGCAGGGTGTGATTCTGAATACTTAAAAGAGTGTCATCTTAGAAGGGTTTTGTGTAAAGCAAGGCTATTATTTGAAGTAAACAAAGTGCCTAGAACAGAAGGCACGTTGAAGAAGAAACAAAGCCTGCATTTCTTCCCTGTTTTTTTTAAGAAATTTTTTAAAGCCTTTGCCACAGACAAAACCACACAGTTATTTTCTCACAGCTGTAATTACAGCTCACTGTCACACTAGCTGAACTACCTCTTCTGGCTGGAGGAAAAATGCTAGAAAAACCTATAATGTGCCTAGTTTTTATATTTTATTTTATCCGCACCCCTAAAGAAGTCTGACCTATGAGAATTGCTGCTGTTATTTCTAACTGCAAGGTAAGCTGGAAAGCTTGATCATTTCAGGAGATAAAACCAAGGAGCAACCTATTTATACTGTTTAAACTGCATCAACCAAAGCTTCAATGATAGATTTTGTGCAACAGAAAAGGTTGCAGCACTGTCACAGTTTCTTATGATTTCCACCTAGTTTAAAATGAAAGCATACACCCCTTGAGCAGAGAGTTTCAAGAATTTTCAGTACACAGTGGCAATTTTGCAATGTTAATCTGGATTATTAGTGAGTTTCATAGCAATTTCACCCTGAAAGTGAGGAAAAAAGGCTACAGCCCTAGGTTCTGTGCGGAACATAGTTCAGACCATGGGTCCAGATGGGCTATTCATTGTACCTGTTCATTGATACATCAAGCGGGTCAGAAAGACTAACAAAATATTAAGTAGTTTAATATCTTTGATCACAAACAAACTATGATTTCACCTGTTAGGACTTAAGAAAGACAATTGTCTTCCAAAACTTTTCTGAAACTTACAGTTTGACTTTACAGCCACTACAAAAAAAACAACTCACTCTGCTTATCTTGAGAGAGAAAACCCAAAGATACAAAGATAACCTTTGGTTTCATGTTTGTTATCAGGTTGCAAAAAGACATTCACTTTCTTCAGCACTTCAGGCTGCAAAATCCTGTGTCGTTTCAGATACTATTCTAGAAGATTAAATACACAAAAGAAAGACAAAAGTTTTGCACTGAGAAATGGAAAGAGCTCACACTGGTTTGCACCTGGCAGGAAAACGCAGAGATATTATCAGAGTTTGGAGGTATTGTGTTTTGCCAGATGAAATTTCTGTGCTCAATGCCAAAGAGCTCCAGGATACTCCAAAACTGGCAAGAAACGTCAGGTGTCGCTTCCATGTCCAGTAGACATACATTTTGTTGATTTTTTTTTAACCTACATGTCTTTTTTTTTTTTTTTTGCTCTTTTACTTAGAGGGGATTTGAAAAAATCTCTGAGCATATGTGGATTTCAAATTTATCTTGATGTAATTTGTGAAGCAAGGGACTATTTTTAGATACAGATGGAAGCTCGAAAGTGTTACAAAAGACTGTCGAAATCAAGCTATCTGAATAAGGCACAAAAACATCTGTTCTTTGTTGGCCAAGACACAGTTAATAAACTTTATTATTAGGTAAGCATCCTATTGTGCCTGTCATCATACATGTCAATCTCTGCATAAATTAGGACTCTAAACCCAACAGCAGGGAGAGAATAAATTTCTGAGAAGCATGGGCCAAAATAACATTTATGCCTGTCAACCACCCCACAATCTCACACCACCCTTTTAGTCAGGCTTAAAGGAAAAACATCCAGGAAGCTTAAAATAATTTAGAAGCACTTCTCTAGTATCTCAATGTTTGCTCAAACAGAGCCCCCAGTTAAAAAATTACCAAAGGTTTTTCTGCATAAAGTTGAAGGAAAACTTATGGGACTAAACCTCTGCATACTCTGAAAGTCTCATCCTCAATACACACAATCTGATCCCAGCAGATTATTCAATCCTAGAAAGTAATGACATAGGTGAATATTCACAGATACCCTTGACTATCCTGGATTTGCAGAGTTTACAAGATCTTTGACTGCTTAACAAAGACCAGTAGCAATAAATCACCACAAAGGTTCTTTTGTGAGATTAGGATCACTTTACTCAATTCAGACCTCTATGCAACTCAGGAAAGTACGCAGAAAATGAGTTACTTTTCAGTACAGAGGAGAGCACTACAAAAGCAGCTTTTACATTTATTTCAAGATCTCAGGGTTTCTTCTGACACTGCAGCAGAGTGAAGTTTAAAAGAGGTCGTTTATACAGTGATTTGTCAGTCCAGGTGGCCAGGCCATGCAATGATTCTGCAACGTTTTTTCTCAGGCTGTCCCTTCTTTGTACTTTAACATTTCAATTCACACTTGAGGCTCAATGACAAAGTACTTGCCTACCATTGCTTTCCCAGTCTGCTATTTTTAGACCTTTGATTTTGGAAATTTTTAATTGGTTTAAAAGAGTACATTCCTGCAGTAGCTTTGGCTTGCATGTTTCTTGAAGAAATATCCTGTTTCTAAATGTAGTTTGTAGGACATAGCATAAACTAAATAAATATATTAACGAAGCAACTTCCCAAGTGAAATAAATCCCAGTAACTGCTTGCATATGCTGAAGATACTAAGCTTCAAGCTTCAGACTCCTATGCCAGTGACTGTTTTCTAGGAAGACAAAGCCTCTTTCCAAGATGTTTCCCAATGGCATCATTTACCCAGGAAGTAGGAAGTGTAAATACTAGCATATCATTGACCAGCTGGGGTCTGATCTCTAAGGACTCAGATAAAAGGTCAAAATCTGAGTCTCTTCACACTTCCTTCTGCTGGAGTTAGGTCACTATGAATAGAGAAGGCAGATCCAGAAGGCTAACAGAAAAAAAAGAAGGAAAGCCTCTCAATATATAGGGCGCTGAGGTTTAGTAGCTATTCCATCTCAATGAATTAAACACTTCCAAGGTGTTTTATGCCTTTTATGGTTCTTCAGTGTTGGATCCTAAGATCTGGTTATTCTGGGAAAACTCAGATAATTTCAACACATCCTAAAATTACCTCTCTGATTACTGGCCTATAGAAAATGAACCAAAGCCATCCAAGTGACTCACAGAATTCCTTTCACTAAGAACTACACAGAGCAGGACACTGGAGTCATCACTTCTCAGAGTAAACAATAATTTCTTGCACATAGCAACCATGGCTTTGAGAACTTGTACATCCCTTTGGTTATTTTCACTGTGTGGTATTAAACCAGTTTCAACTTCATTAATTTCAAATTTGAATCATCTCACATACCTCCATGGATGTAGCCTTTTGCGCTTCTTTGCGTTCTGCCTCGATGCCCATTTGCCTTCTGTATTTACCACAGGTGTGAGTCCAGCCTTTGCTTCATGCTGCTGAGGAAAACAGAAGCAATGCACTCTGCAGGCTTTAGCCACTTGACTGAATCTGTGCCAGTATTTCAGCAGGGATGACAGCAAGCTGAAAGACATTGAGGAGTCTTGAACCCTGTGGACCACTTCAGGTTAGGAGCTGCTGGCACATTGTGATACTGGTGCCAGCGGCTTTTCACCACCTCAGGGAGTGAAACATCTCCCTCTTCAAGTGTCCAAGGTCAGGAATACTTCTATTCTTCCACAGCACACTCTTTTTGTGATAAATATTTGTTTTCTCTCTGGGTCAGGTTTCAGTCCCTTCATTTCCCTTTCTTCTGTCTTGCATGGATGTACGTAAAGGATACTGGAGCAGCATTTATGTGGGGTAACAGAGCTGGTACCCTCAGAAAACATAGCTGGCATTTGCATACACTGGGCGAGATAAGAGAAGGAAAAGAGCTGCACAATTAAACAATCTGTCTCTTCTAATTTTATACTAAAAAACACATTCTAATATCATCTTTTGTCTAAGAGACCCTCAAGAGATACCATTACTGGAGAATGATCTTTCTCATCTGCTTCTCACATACCATATGCCTTCTGCATATTTTTCCCTGACCTTGCCAGGAAGAATTTCCCAGAAATTTTTCAATCACAGGCTATTGCAAAAGCTCTTTAGACCACCACAGTCAGCAACAATTACAGAAATTATGAGACTCTTAGAGTACTTGAACACTGGCAGAGTTCTCCTCTGCAGAATGACCAGTGGCAGCTATAATCTCCTTTAGCTAAGGGGGATGGTCCCAAGGAAGACTCTTTAGCAGGGTTAGTATGCTGCAATGCCAGGATTAATACTGGCACTTGCACCTGTCATGCTTAATGTCCAGGGGAAATGGGACTCAAAGGTCTTAACCAGGATCATGAAATTCTGATAGGGATGGACCCCACTGTCTCAAGCACAACAGTCCTCCATGAGAAAAACTCCACCCAAAACAAAAATATTCCGGGCAGTATAGAACACGGCTTTTGTATTCCACAACCCTAAGAGCTACTCATCTCATCTGTCACAAAATTAATCTAGACTTCTAGACTAGTCTTCTCAACACCCTCTCAGACAACAGAAGAAGATCTTTCCGCAGTCAAAATAATTTAGTGCCAGACAGACGTTTGGCAGGCAGGATGCATCAGGTGTGTTGTTTCCACAAAATGTGGTGACCAGACAGTCAGGTCTAGGTAACAGACCCAGCACTCTGACAGCCAAAGTCAGTTGAATGCCATTTCCTCACAGGGAAAGCTATGAATGTTACAAAGCATGTAACTTATACTCCACTTTCCAGTATGGCAGAAGAAAAAATAGGGTAATTCGAGTATTAAGAAGTCAGGCCCAGTGAATGTTTCAAAACTTATTTATTTACCTTTCTGTTCATAACTGGGAATTAACAGTTGATGACACAAAAACAAAACAAAACAAAACTAAACAAACCCACAAAAAACCCACCCACAAAAAAAGTGGTTTAGATTTGAAAGAGGTGGAGCTATGCAGTACAGACGGAGGTACCGAAAAAAATCTGAGAAGCAGTGTTTCTCTAAACGTTTCTCTGCTGTTTTTAGAGTTTAATGGATAATTCCATGTATCTGAAGGAAGAAATTTAGGACACACAGATGCCATGGAGCCTTATAACATACTCCCTGACGCACTGGGGTGAAAAATAATACAATTTCCTTTTGAGATTTTCCTTATCGAAATATATTGGTCTTCCAGACAAGAATGACTCCTTAACAAGGACAGTAAATGAGAGGGTATCAAAGTAGGAAAAAAAAATAAGAGAATCTTGAAATAAAAATTTAGTTCACTCTTACTTGACAGAATATTTTTAAGCACTTTACTGTCTGTTCTAAAAATGGCTAACACTGGTCTGATTTTAGCTGGTAATATAGAGGAAACTTTGTGAAGAAATGGCTGCAAGCTAAGTAAAAGCAAAGTAATATTTTGTACACCACAACTATAATCAGAATCTGGCATTGGTTTATTTAAATTTTGCTTTCTTGGAAGCAAAGCTTACATGTTTGCAAACGTCAAATTAAACATTGCTTAAATTTACAATTTGCCAAACCAATATTTTTTACCCTGAAGGCGTACAGCCTCATCTATTTGTGTCACAGTTCTGTTGATCTGTGCTTCATTAGTTTTTAAACAATTGGTTCCTGTACAATTTTAATGGATCTTAAAAATTTCTTCCAATATTGTGCAAGTCATAGGCAAGGCCATTTTGAAGTGTGCACTTCTTTACATAGTTTTTTATCAGTACCTAACTAATGCAAGTGTGAAAAACTATACATTTTCAGGAAAATGTTTAGATTTTGGTCCTGTACTTAAAGACCCTCTATTATCAAGTTGTTTACATGAATTTGAATCACAAGCATGTACACAACAAAACCACTATACCAATGTTTCTTGGTCTATGCATAAAAAGTATGTCTTCTACTTACACTAAAACATACAAAAAATAAACTACAAAAATTGTTTACACTTGATTTCAGCAAAAAAAGCTTTCTTCAAGAAAAATGATTCTTCTTTTTTCAGCCATCAAAAAAGGAATGCAAGTAAACAATAAATACATGTGCTTTCTCCATATAGACATATTTACACTTGAGTCTTTGGCTTATGTTTAAGTTTCTTTATAAAGATCTTTATGTGATCCAGCCATCATTGCACATTAAAACAAAATAAGCCAGTTTTTCTTTTACTATATAATATATATATGCAACACTTGAAACGTATAAAGAATGAACCTTACTATCAATCTGCACTGTTATTGTACTTTAACAATGTCTCAAAAGAAAAAAAAAGAATACCATATAGGAAATATTGATACATGCAACAGATGGTCGCTCTACTGTATCTGAGAGACAGCTGCATATACACACACGAGAAGGTCCTAATTTGCGCAAATCTCTTCTGACTCTGCTTCTTATAAATAGTATTTATGTGGCACTAAATGTTGATACTGTATACAAGCATAGAAACAGATTGAGTTCTTTTATTAAGATACACAACTTCATAAGAAAAATACTTTGCATTTAAAATTTAAAATCCCCCCCCCGCCCCCCATCTTCCCCTAAAATCTTTCTTCACAGGATCAAGAACTATTGTCAAAACAGCTTATCGAGATTCATATATTTGGTGAACTTCGTCACATCCTTTCCCACTAAGAGGATTCCAGGTACTCCAGCGCAACATCATAGCAGAAACGATATTGCTCCTTAAGGGGGAACGGAAACAGAAGTTACATTAAAATCTAAAATCTAGCCACAATATCTATAACCAAGAAGATTCTTTGCTAACTAGTAAACCAGACAGGCTTGGACTTTCTATTTCCCCCCTCCTTATTACACAAGTATATTACCAGCTCTGATTTAAAAACTCACCCTAACTAATGAAGGGGAAAAGGACCCTGACCATGGAAAGTAATGATGTGCTTCTCTGATTTTTTCAGCTTCTGAACGTGTTTATCAAACATGAAAACTCTCCTCTGAGTCAGGGCATTCTTGCAGTGAAAGCACCTCAACTCATACACCACTTCTATTTGAGTTAGCTGACATTGAGCAGCAACTTGTGCAGGACCTCAGGCAGCTCTGTGTCCAGAGCCCATTGGAACAGTCCCATTGATGTGGCTTCCAAAAGATCAGATGCACATTTAAAAAGGAAGTTAAAGCTCAAAACCTCATGGTGGTTATTTCTCCTCAGCAATGCTGTTGTTGAGAGCTGATACTGGGAGACAGGGAGGAGGAAGGAAAGAGGACAGGGGAAGGGAAAGAAGAAATAAAACCAAGGAAATTAATTTGATGTCTACTGTTCTCACAACTTGAAAAATGAAATCTTCCCTTGTGATTTATTTTTGTTTGCACAGGAAGACAGTGTGATGCATTAACAGGAAGTTGTGGGGATATCTTAAAGGCTTTATTGCGCTGCTCATTGTTATCTGATCCTGTTGCTGAATGTAGGGCACATGACCCTGCTATACAGTGGTTTTCCTCATTTGTTTTCTAACTAACAACTCAACAGCTTCTGCTATATAACAGTTCTGAATAGAAATCCACACAACACAAATACAGAACTAAAAAAAATGTGGCAATTTCAGTGTAAAGCTACAGTAGAATTCAGGACTATTTTGAAATGCAATATAATTTTGCAGGGCATTTATCAGAAATAAACACAATCTACCTTGGCCACAATTTTCCATGTGATCCGACCTGTTTTCTTGACAGCAGTGAACTGAAATCCAAGCAGCAATTCAATATGTTGTGTCTCAGATGTCTGTGGCACAGGAGAATGCGAAGCTTTTACAGGGAAAGCAGCATTACCTAGCCCAATGTCACTGCTGCCACAGGATGTTCTATTTGTTAACATATGAACCATCTTCTTAATTTATGTGGTGACAAGGGATGGAACTGATGCAGTATGATTAAGAGAATTATGCCACAGAAGCTATTTGATATTAAGCAAACACTGACACGCGAAAAAAGGGGAATACGGCAAGAGGCAGCTACAGCCATTTTGCATGATGTGTAAGTTCACAGGGTCAGAAGCAATTTCCACTATGCGTAAACTAAAACATGTTTTTAACTTCAATTGGCATCCCTGATTTTTATGCTGTAGGCAGCCATCTGGCTGCAAAGTGACACTGGCAGCTGGCAGTGTGAGACTCAAGTGGCAGGAATTCCCAAACACTGTATAACCTGCTTTCATTCACCTACAAAAAGGAAGAACATCCAAGTGGGAGAATTTTTTAAGGACCTTCTAGTCCTTAATGTTCAGTTTTTGTGATAGAGGCAAATGTTCGAATGGATAAGAACTCATTCTGTGTGCATAAAGATTAACCAGAAGATTCAAGGTTATTTTGAGTTCTGGCAATGTACATACAGATATTTAGTCTTGTAATTTTGCTAATTCAGTCTGATATTATGTTAGTTTATTGTTTCTATTGTTTATTATTTAACTGTTGGATTCTATGGCCTTAAGGGTCTCTTCCAACCAAAATGATTTTATATATTCATTTACAACATACTGGATCCAAATGTTTAATTTTAAAGTTCTGAGTTATCATTTTGACTCCTACAAATCAGAGTAATAAAGATTGTCATTATTCAGTACAACTTTCAAAGCAGTAGTTTTTACTAAGGAGCAAAATATTCACAGATCCAGCCAGGAATCTGTACTTCACAGCTTATTCTTTCCAAGGAGAAATGCCTTGCTCTGTGAAATTTCAGGATGGCTTGCGTGAGTGCAGCCTGCTGCAGCTTCCTTTCTAACAGACCGGGTTGTTCTGGGAGACTAAAGCACATTCTGATAACTAAGAATGCTTTCTGTGGAAAGCACGCAACCACTACAAGAAAGATAGTGTAAAATCCTAAGCCTGTCCTCTCATGATGCTGACTTGTGTTTACACTCAATATCTGCTCATTTTAATTCTGGCCCACGGTAGGTTTGCACTGTTTTGTGGGCACCCTGCGGGGCTGGTGCTTACCGGAGTTTCTACCATGTTGGGCTTACTGTTCCGCAAGGTCTTCACAGCGTGGAAAACGTCCACCACGTTCTGCCTTTTTACCATCTCAACCACAATGCCAATGGCACAGAACATCCCGCTCCGGCCACCACCGTTTCTGTATACAAGGAAAAGAGGGAGTTAAATGCCACTGTGGCCTAAGACAGCATCCAAAACACACTTCTGTTCTTTTACTCTGTAAGCACAAATGATTCCCAAGTCCCAGGGGGAGATCAGACTTTAGCAGACTCTTTGCAGCTCCAGTGGGTTTGGTCTAAGACATTTGCTTTTTCTGACCTTCCTCTCAGTAACTGGTTTTGAATTCTGCCCTTACAGCCCATCATGCTGCCCAATCATGCTATAAGTCTAAATTATATATGCATTAGAAATAAGAAAAAAACCCCAAACAAACCAAAATCCAAGTTCAATGGCAAGTAGGACTTTAGAAATAATAAAAACAAGTTCAATGCCAAGTACATTTTCCACTCCTGGAAAGACACTCACTTAAATTAACTTATGATATGAGGATTATTCAACCGGATATGCTAAGGCATCACTGATTTAATAACTTGTTGACCTTTGAGGACACTGCTGAACTATTTTAATATAATTTCAAAGAAATTAAGGTAGGTATTTCTTCTTATTAATTTTGAGGTGGCATAGGTAGAAACAGGCCACTAGTTAATTCTGAACATTTAAACAGAGGTCTTTATTTCAGAGTAAGGAGAAATACATAATTCAATTTCTAAGTTTTAAACACTATATTTAGATAAAGTAGGAGAAAGATTGATTACGCTCTGCTCAGGGAGAAGAAGATGTCATCTTTTCAAAACTCCCAAACCAGCTCCCATTTAAGTATCAGGTAAGCAGCCAGCAGTCATTCACCAATAGTTTTAGTATCATGTATTGTAATAGAGTTTTTTTCATATTTCATATATCCATAGTTTTCAGTTCAAATCCCTCAAAATAGGCCTTCCTTTTGGGAAAAAATGTAGCACATGCCGTGTAAAAAAGACACCATCCCCACCCCCCATTTGGCACTCAGCATAAAAGACTTCCTAACTGAAACCAGACAGAAGAAACAGATCTGTACATGTCTCTCACGTGAAAAACATTCTATTATGTACAGAAGATGACAGTATACACAATATCACTCTAGTATCACACTCAAAATACTCATTCTTGACCTGACGCAGAAAAATCTAAAAGTTGAACAAAAGCCAACCTACAGTGGTAGGCAGTGGTACTTCTTTTTGTTTTTTTTCATTAGAAAAGTAACAGGTGCAGGTACAAAAGAAGGTATCCATAAGAATACTGCCTAAATTAAAGCCATTAATCAATTTTTAAGAATTTATTTGAAGAGCAGCAATTTACTTTCTCCAAGTTACTCACAGGCAATGGATGATGGTCCGGCCCTCCCCTTCTTCACATTCCTCTTGCCATTTTTCAACCTGGAGAATTAACTTCAAGAAGGATCTCTTGGAAGCTGGTACATCTCTGTGAGAAGCCCATCCTAAATACTGGAATTGCTGCACCATCAGATAGCCCTCTTGCGGCTGAGGGAAATCAAAGAGCTTTAGGTCAAAATAGCACCTTTACACCTCGGTTTAAAAAATCAAAATATAAAACTAATGTGAAACTTCAGTGTTTATATTATAGACATATTCTAATGCATGTACATGCACAGTAGGGCCTCCAGTAATTTCTCCCACTTCAGCTAAAGGAGGACCTCCGAAAAATTAACATTGAAGACAACATCACAGTTTAGCAATCAAAAATGTAACCTATTCTGAATTCTAGATCAACAAATTCCCTAGATTCCACAGTTTCTATGCGTCAAGGTTTCTTAACACAACAAACCAATTTAAAACATCACTATTAAATTCTTAGACTTGCAGAAAGAGATACCTTTGGCTCTTACACATGAACTGACCCCATTATAAATGAACAAGTTACATTGGTGCACAAACATGACTACTGTCCTTGAAGTCTTCCCTTTGTGCCAGACTATGATAATCATGACAGCCTTGCTGTCAGTCTCTGAGCCTTCCACGTGCTAAATGTGACACATGGAGAGCTTTGAATAGAATTAGGCTGTCATAAGAAAGGCCTCAATAACAGGAAGAATAAATAGTCTATCTAGTTTCTTGAAGCTAAAGATGACAAGTAGGAATGTGGATTGTAGAAAAGTAAGAAGAGAGAAGAGAGATTTTTTAGAGCAATGCTTATGAGCAAAAGGGTATGGGAGACAAAGAGAAGTAGAGGAGTAGAAAATCAAAGCATCATAAAAAAGGAAGAAATGGAGAAAAAAAAAGAAAAAAAAAGAGGAAGTCTCAAAATACAATAAAAAAGCGCTGTGGTGTAATATCTGCCAGTCTGCCCACACCTTAGTTTCCTGTAGTTTCCAAGAAGAGCTGAAAATGTTTTTTGTAACTCCAAATGTAAGCCATTAAAAAAAAAAAAAGGAGTAAAATACCAGCCCCATGAAAACTGATCTTTGCCCTCTGAAAATTAAAATGTGACCAAAATAAAAGAAAACAAAAATAAAATAAAATACATAAAAGATATTTGTGTACACAGTGAATAGTTTTCCTCACAGTTATCATTCAAGAGTTACACTCAAGATACACTGGCAATTGTGAAAAGTTCAGTGTTGGGTGGAAGATAAAAAGCAGTCGTGGTAAGTAAAATAGGGATTGCTGGTTAATTGTACATAGACTGGTGGTATGACGTAGGTCATCACATGCGCACAAACACACACACTTTGATTAGAAGGCATGAACTAAAACTCTACTATTTGAAACTTTGACTCCAATCTTAAGTATCTCTAAAAAGGCCAGGGATTGGGGGAGAAGGTTGACACCTCTCCCCATCTCATTGGTCAGGATAACTGTCCATCAGCTGTCCATATCTCTAAGACAAAGAATGTAAACTATCTTGAAACTACAATAATATTGGCCAGTGTTTACAGACTAGAGCGTGAGAAAGAACCCAAAACATGAAATTGTGAAACAGAGGAGAAGGCTGAAAAAGTGGTATAAGCATCTATAACGCTTTAGGCAACATAAATAAGCAATTCATAGAGGTGAGCTAAAGAGAAAACACTGTATGGCATGCAGGGTTTAAGAAGATGCTGCAAGAGTGTGGAACACCATGGGACAGCAAAAAGGTAAGCCTGTCTAAGGTATGAAAGAGTTGACAAGAATCAAGACTGGCACTGCTACTGAAGTTGAGAAAAAGATGATAACTGTAGGTTGAGGCACAGTGGTCACAGAACCCATTAGAGGAAGAGGAATTTTCAGAGTCTAATCACACCCTGCTTTGCAGGTGCCACAGTCTCCCTTTCCTGTTGTGGTTTTTGCATCTTAGGCTGAGAAGGTGCTAGTTGTATCATCAGCCTCAGTGTTTCTGTTTGTGATTCACCACAGAAAACATCTTACCAACACTATGAACTAAATATCTGTCAGTACATGTTCATTATAGGGATATTTCTTTTACTGTACACCAAACAAACAGAATACAGAATACTTCTCACACATCAGGGAGAATACCTCAGAACAGCATCCATTCACCTTAAAGCTCTCTCTGCTTAGTGTAGAAAAGTGATGCAGAAAAGTACTGCAGCTATAGAAAAGTATTAGAAATCAATATTAGATACTGATGCTTGACTGACTCTTTTCTGGGTAATGTCTTATGAACGTCAGTATTTTACTATTATTCAAAATTAAAAACCACGAGAGCCTAGAGAGCATGGAAGAGGACATATTTTTCTGTAACATAATGTTAAAATAATCCTTACTCTTGTTAGATTGCATATCCTGAAAATTCGGTTTATGACGTCGCAGTCCATTGAACACGACATGCATTCCACTTGGATGGGGCCATACCGCAGTATCCCTTCCTCAGGCCAGTATTGTGGGCAGCCCTGTGCCAGAGCAAAACAGGCATAATTAAATGGAAACTTACAACCTGAGCATTGCCTGATTCCACTGCAGACATCTCACCTAACCTTTAATGAGCACTAGTGCTGATTAGTTGCTGTAAAGCAGAAAATAATTGTAAAGTCACTGCACTGTGGTACATTTTCATCATGTCATAAATCTGGAGTGATTAAATCACGTGATGGTACATGGAAAACTCAAGGTCCAAACTAACCTGCGCTAAGTCGACTTCATTTAACATCACAAGAGAAGTACAGCCATAGTCATACACTAATCTCCAGAAATCTTTCACAGTGTTTGGTAAAGGATGTTGTGTGACGATAAAAGCTGCTGGCTGCCTGTAGCTCTGTAAAAGCAAACAATTTTATTAGTACTGGTATGGGAAGTACTTAAATTCTACTGAAACACAGCAAAACATAAAAGTAGAACAAAGCTGTGACATCACTTACTTCATATATCACTGAGGATATAAAAATTAAAGATACATTATCATCTCCAATAAGAACAAAGAGGTTACTTTACTCAGGCCTGCCCTCTTGGTTACAGAACAAGGCCTGTTTTTACACTCAGATATGGTCCAGGCACTGAAGATGTTCTTTGTGGCTCTGTTGAGCTGAGGCCCTGGCAATTCTGCTCTAGGCACTGTGTCCAGAAGCCAAGCAGGGAACCTTCCCCCCATGATGCAGAGAGGGGTGCAGAGGTCTCAGAAGATCACTTTCTCCACAATAGGTTTTACATGAGCTCTGTGACCACACTGGGGACTATACTCAATCCCAAACTCTGTTTCACAATGCACAGCCACAGGGACACCCACAGAACTAACTTTTGGGATCACTGGGACTCATTTCCAGCCGAAAGCATAAGTTAAACAGCAAAATATTATTTCCTGCCATGGCTGCAAGTTCCATTTTCTGTATGCTGTGTTGTACACAACTGCAAGTAGGGATTTCCAGCCTTGCACAGTAACTGAGATGCAACTAACACCTGAGGGCCTGTTTTCCTGCTGCAGATGTATTATGAGCAGTAAGCAGAAGAGGAGATATGAGAAGTGTTGCAGGCAATTTGTAACCATCCATGGAAGAGTAAATTAACCCAGGAGAAAGACCTGGTAGGGTAGATAAACCACTTTTACTGTAGAAGCTAGCTCATTTGGAGATTCATCTAAGACACCTTTATGTGCAATATATTGACATACCCTCCAATAACTTGTTGGCAATGTCTTTAGCATTGTACTTGTTTGACAAGAGATTAAAGAGATTACTGATTTTTTAATCTAGTTTTTTGTTACCTTTTCTAATGCAGGAAGGATGTTGAGGTAGCAGCAGCTCATGTCCTACTTCCTAAAACTGCCCAGGGACAACCAATTTTGATTCTTCCCCTGTACTTTTAAGAAATAAAACATGTCCTAGCTAATGTTGTTCTACCCTCCTTCCTCATAATTTCTAGTGTTTCTCAAGGGAAAGATAAAGGGTAAGTTTCTCTTTCTGTTTTGTTATTGAAAGTCCCTTTTTCTTGTCCAGGAGTAGTTCCTCTTCTCTGAACAAATCAGTCTTAAAAGAAACAACCAGAAGAGATAAGGCAAAAAAACCTCAACTTGTGTTACCCAGAATTTTAACACTTTACTTATAACCTTGTTATATGCCTTCATTGTAATATAATGCCTTTTTTATCTGCTGCTGTTTTTCCTTTCATTACTCCATTTCTGCCTTCTCTAACTTGCCTCTGGTTGCCAATCCATTACTTGGTTCATGTCCCCACCTGCCACATGCACGTGCACACTCAGAGTCCTCCTGGCCCCCACAGCCTGTGTGTCTTCCTTTCACCCCAAACCACATCCCAAACCTCCTCTATGCAGCTCTGTTGGCTGGTTCATAGCACATAAGTTTTATTCAGGTGTTTAATGCAATTTTAACTGCAATTCTAAACAACTTTTGCTACCAGAATTCTGTTCACTGCTCTAATACATCTGTTCAACCCCCATGACACCCTAATACATTGGTCTTACACATGCCACTCCATTTTTTTTGACACAATAAGCTAGTTGTGAGATTAGGGGCTGCATTTTGCTATCAGTTTGTTTTCTGCACTAGCTCAGGCAGAACTCAAGGATGGCTATACCAATCATGTGGATTTCTGCTGCTATTTGCCATTTTATTCCAGTGGTTCTCCTTGACATGGCATTTCTGACAGCATTTCATTTTTGAGGTAGGGGAGATGCTCCTGGAAATCAGACCACTTATTTAAGAATTTACCGTAGAAGTGGCTTTAGGGGCCTAACTTTGGAAATGCTAATGGGAGGCACAGGCAGGTATCTGGCAGCACATGAACTGCTTTATCGATCAGACACATATAAGCAGGTCCAACTCCATTTTTCCCATTAATACACCTTTTCCCCTGACAGTATTTCTGTTACTCAGACTTCAACTTTAAAGAGCTGCAGCTCAAAATATAAACAACAAAACCCCCAATCTATACCCAAACATACCAAGAAAACAATTTTTTCCTCCTCTGTTGCTCTTGCCTCCATATAGAAACACTTTTTTTATGAAATAGTGATAGTAACCTCATGCTCAGATAGATAACATTTACTTCCTAACAAACAGCAGATTTTTGAGATCCTGCTGAGGTTTAAGATTTGGAGGTCTGGACACTAGGGCTTTATATAATGCTGATAAAAAGGTGAGATTTCCAGTGAGTCCCACAAGGATGCCGAAGACTAAAGATAACAAACCTTCTGAACAATAATTACAAACTTGTGGGCCTTCTTGCCCTTCCCCACCCC
>WBMY01013034.1:548848-575760 GCA_013397315.1 Donacobius atricapilla
CCCCCCCCCCCCCCCCCCTTCATTAGGACTGTTTTACTGGGCACTGCAGTAACAGAATTACCCTTTCTTAAACCAGCAAATGCTCTCTCTCACATTACAGAGCTTTCTGTGGCACGCTATGCAGACAAAGAAGGTAGTCTCTTACGTCCATAAGAGCAGCATTGATGTAGTTGCTGCTCTCTCCATCAATAGTAATTAAGAAGGGCAGACATCTGTCAGGTGGTAGCATATCCATGAAGCGGTTCTTGTCGTGGTTCCTTGGCAAGCAGGCGATGCTGCAATCCTCTGCCTGCAGGCGAGGGGTCACAGAATTCAGGGTCTAAGGGAAAGAGGATGCTTCTTTTAGCATGCTGAGCTAACACACTCGAGAGTAAAATGTAAAATATTGCAATATGAGAAAACATGAGGCATTAGCAAGGAGACATTAAAAAATGCAAGCTCCTATCTGTTTGTTGGACATCCTGGGACTTTGCAAGGTGGGTTAAGCTGCTGGTTTACAGGCACTCCATGTACCACTGAATACATTCCGCATGACAACATCCCTTCCAAAAGGAATGAAACAAAGAGGATCCTTTGGAGCCCTAAAAAGCTATGCCTTCGATGTGCAAATGGAAGCCAAAACTCTCTCTGGCTCCTACTCACTGGTCTTTATTTCAGACAGATATTTACTGCAATTTTATTAAAAGGAGAATATTCTCTATGTAAAACAATTTTGCAAAGCACATAAACATGGGTGCTCTATTTTGTAGACAGAGTTAGGGACCAATTGCTATAAAAGTCATATGAAAAACCTTCTCCTTAGAATAAATTAAATGTATCTAGAGGCAAAAAAATTGTTGTCAGATCAAGAGCTAGTAGGAGCTGTGAATACCTGAAACTCATCTTTGAGATGTGAAGAGTTTGTCTGAGAGTCTATTCTAATCATATCAAAATAAGCAGCTTTGAATTCGCAGACAGGAATGGCAGTTTCTCCACACAGGCAAGCTTCTAGAATGGCATCGTGAATAAAGATGTACTGCTCCTGTCAAATCAGGAAAAGAAACAAAAATTGTAGCCATTTAAAACCAACAGATCTTTCTTGCTTTTAGGATAAACAGGCCTACTGCACACTCTTAAACTCATTCAAATTACTGTCCATCAGTACATTAAATAATGCTTTAATACAAACAGTCTTGTTCTTATTGGGGTGCAGTGAACAAGGATGTTTTCTTCAGGACCAATTTAAATTCAGTAAAACTTAACAGAACAGGGATAGTAATTTATTTAAGAGGAGATTTTCAGTTTTCTTGTAGTGCTAGTGGGTTTCTGTGCATATGCCAAAGATTTGTTTGCTTTATCAATTTTTTTAATAGCTTTCAATCTTCTGATGTTAGCAGAAAGTGTAAATTGCTTCAAGTACTACTAGTGTGATTAGCAAGTATTTGGCATGCTGCACTCTGCTTATGCATGTGCAAGCCAGTGCATCAGTTGCCTCATACTTGGCTCTAGGCCAGTAATAAATTACACTGTGTTCCAACAGAAGCACCATTTCTTCCCATCTTTACTAACTTGCCCTGAGATAGCCTGAGTCCTAAATAACGGCATTACTATTCCAGTTAGGCCTCCTGTCAATTTTTACACAAAATGCCCATCATATTTACCCTGAGAGTAATAGATGTAAACCTTGTCTAGAACTGTGCCAGCTCCATGTAGCTATTGTGAATACCAATGAGGTTCTTAGGAGCACAAAATTTAACATGTGGCTGTGTAAACAGCACATGTCCAGGGACCACAGTCATCTTCTGGCTCTACAGCCTTACCCACACAGCTATGGAGCTATTGGCATCACTGTTGACTATATGACCATCACAAGAACTTGATGCAATGACAGCTTTATTTTGCTGTGCAAGTGTGAGCCTCTGAGAGAAGGTGAGAGGTAAGAGGCAAAACAGAGAGAAAGGAATAAAGTAGATGAGTTAATTCACATGCAAGTGCAGATTAAACTGGGAGGGTTAAACCAGTCATACTGAAACACTCCACCCCATGTACTTTCCAAAGGTTAATGGCTCTGTAGCAGGAATAGTTGACTAGGACCATCTATTGCTCATCTGGCATAGGTTGTAGCACGGAATAAAATCTGCACCAAATTACACTGATGTGTTTGGCTGCCAAGTGCAGAGATTTCCATGTGGTCAGAGGTGAAATAACATCTCAGGTACATGTCTTTATGGAGGGAAGGAGAAAGAAGTGGTAAACCACTTCAGGTAATCTGCCAATATAAACCAATAACCTGTGTTTCTTTGGAAGCTTAATGGTACTCTGGTAGCAGAGAGGGAGCTGTTAGAACTTAATTCCTAAGGTAATGGTTTTATTGTGAAGCTTCTGAAGGCATATTGAAAGATCAAGAGTAAAAATATGGAAAAGATTTGCAGCAAGGTTAATAAAGCAAACAAAAACAGAACTGAAAAGAGAATGTGAAATGGACAAAGTTCACCAGTCCATTTATAGATAAAGTGACTGGAGGCTGTCTAAAACAAGTGGCAGCCTGCTGAAATTCCATCTTTGGGATCCTGGGATTGCTGATACCAGAGCTGGGGAGAGACATCCCAGACCCGCCTAATGTAAGGTCTTCCCTGAAAAAAATCCTTCTTTCTTTCCTTTTGTTACCAAGTTAGGTGGGTACTTGTTTCTGTGAAGTCCACAGGAGTTGGCAGATTAGCTGCACCTCCCTGCTTCTGGGCGCTTTTACACTGAGCAGTGGTCCCCAGTGGAGGTACCCCCTTGACAGGGCCACTGTCTGCTCTTTTCAGAGTCATAGTGGAACACTAGAACATTTCAAAAAGCTCCAGGTGCTTCAAAGGCAAACAGCTGTACCTCAGTTTGTACCATGTTGATGCGCCGGGACCGCAAAGCTTTGACACAGTTGTAGATATCCACAACACCTTCTCTTTCTGCCATATCTAACATGATATCGATCACGATATAACAACCTGTCCGTCCAGCACCAGCACTGAAAAGAATCAGTAAATACTGTTAGAAATAGCCCCAGAGAAACATCTGTAAACTTTATATCCGTGATTGAGAGCATTTTTATAAAATCATTCAGTTTTTCATCACAGCCACTATCTAATTTTTATCTTCTCTCCTTCTCATCATAACATCCTTTAAATCTTTTATGTGTTCAAAAGAACATTTTTTCATCAAATTTGATCCACTAAGTAACAGAAAAAGAGAAAAGTTTATTCCTTTTATCACCCAGATCAATACTTAAATTAAAAAAATAAGTTAGTTTAACTGAAATCTGAAGAATGATTAAACTTATGCACTTCAGAATATTATAGATCTTGTTTTTCTTTAATAAGATCAAGAGCAATTTTTAAGTGATCTATTACAATAAGAAACTCAAATATATGTTTTACCAGCCGAGTTCCAAGCTAGTTCAGACAGCACATTTAACAATATCCAGGAGATTCACTCATGATTTATTTTGGCTTTCCATAAAGCTATGAACAGTTTTTGCACAATGAATTATAAAAACCTGTAAAGGCTGACTAACTTTATCTACAAAACATAATTAAACATTTGACTAAAATATTTAAGTAAATCAAACATTTGTAGAAAGCAAATTCTATTTGTCAATGGACTGTGTCCCAACAACATAACCTTGCAAAATCTGCACAGGAGAAACATTCTGTATTTGTTTTCATTAACCTCATTCCATCTTTCTTCATCTACTTGCTTACTTTGCTTTAAATTAATAATCTGTTCAGACATTATATGCAACACCAAGCTATCAGAGCAGATGTATCTACAGTCATTCTCAAACACTTTCACAAAATTGCTGAAGGCTACCTAAGATGATAGCCTGGAGTATCATGGTTTAGCTGGTGCAGCTGTTGCAGGAAAAAGAAAATTTCAGACTATTCTATTTAAGAAAAGTGTACTAGAATCTGGTTATTTTCAAACATTGCTGTAGCCAGCCAAATCCTACTACAGTGTGAATTAGGCAATTCAAATGGGAATCACAAAAACAGAGCACTTCAAAATGATGGATGCTTCAGAAGAAACTGCTGTAAATAACGATATAAACAGTTGTGAAAAATAAAAAACACCTTCTGTACACACCTGCAGTGGACAACAATAGGTCCTGCACTAGGAGGGTTAGATAATTTGACTCTCCGTATAAAGGAAAGCAGGCCTGTGGCATTGTAAGGTACTCCATGATCTGGCCAGCCAGTGAAATGAAACTGTTTAACTTCACGGATTTCATTGTAGCCTCTCTGTAAAAGGCAAAAAAAGGTTATGAAATTTGAAGTATTTCATAGATTGGACATTATCTGACTCAAATAATGATCACGCATACAGATAGAATCTACATGCAGTTTGCATTATTTCATCAATTATTTAAAGCAACAGTCCATGGGAAGCTTAGTGATGTCATTGGGTTATTTTAATTTTGAAGTTTGTAATTTTTACTTTAGGTATGCTAGTTTAGCTGCACAGAAGATTTTTTTAATAGACTTCAATGCATTTCACATTGATTTTCAGAAGTTTTGCTAACTAGGACAAGGGCCTGCTACATTTAAAGGCGAGTATAATTTAGCATAAGACCACAACTGTATCACATAGAATAGTCACGAAATTTGTCCTTTGATTGACTCAACAGAGGTCAGGACAGAGTGCATAGGGATGAACAGTAGGCATGACTCATAATCTGGTACTTGAATTTAGCTCATAAGTGTGGCTGTGGAGAAGAGATGACTGTCAGAGAGGGAATGGCAGCAGCTGACATTTCTGGGCAAATTCAAAGTCCTACAGTGAGATGCGTGGTTGGGTAGCACTGATGAAATGTATAACTCCCATGGTAAGGTAAGGTAAGGTTGCCTACACTGTGGCCCAGCTAACAAGCCAGAGGGATTTGGTATTTCACAAAAACATCAGCATAGCCTCTTTCAACCTCCTTGCTACCAGGAAACAGTACTCTGCTAAGCCCTTTCAAAATGAGCTCACCCTTCCCAAAGTGAAGGTCCTGACAACGTATTCCGCGAGGGGCTCCATCTCTACACAAGTCACCTTGAAGTCTCCATAAACCTCAGTGTCATCAGGCCAGTACTTGTAGCACTTAACCTAAATAAAAAATGGGTATGATTTTACACCAAGGGAAAAGAAAAGCTTGAGGATACAGTACTGCATGTACTGCATTACACTGCATTTATTTCCAAAATGACTGTGCATTCATGTGGCTTGTCATGGCTAGTGGCTGTTATGTCAAGTTAAGCTCTAGCTACAAGGAGTTTCCACTGCTTTACACAGCTGTACTTAGGTGCCAAATTCACTTCTAAATGAGCATTTGTATTTTCTTTAGTGCTGAGCTATGGAATATATTTCCACTTATGCTAAACTGTGATGCATTTTGTACCCATAATCAAACTGTTGCAAGTAATCCCAGATACTTTATAGACTTCCCTGAGGTATGTGTTACTGCTAAACTGTAAATAATTTCCTGATTTCTAGCCTACAGAAGCACATTTCCTCCACTACTCTTCTCCTTTGAGTGACACTATACAAATCTATTCTGCTGAAATATGAATTTTGGATTCAGACAATTTTCCACTACACATGAAAGCAATACAGCATCAGTTTTCAGAAGTTGCTTTTAGGCAATGCCATAACTGCAACATTGCCTGGACTCCTTCCACTTGCCCCCTCAGGCTGCAGGGCTGCCCTGCATAAGACCCTTCTACATTCTGCCCATAGTATGCCTTGTCAGCAGTTTTTTTCTTTAAGCTTGCAGCATGAAAAGAAAAACAAACCCAAACACTTACTCTTCCAACTTCCACTAAATTTGTGACCATAACAACACAAGCTGACTGCTCCTGCCATATCATTCTCCAGAAGTCATACACAGTCTCATGAACTGGACCTGTAAGAAAAAAATCCAGGTAATAATATACAAAAAAACAAAGTGAATGCTAAGAATAAAATCCAGTGTGTTTGAGAGCCAATGCACATGCGTGCATGCTCACGCACATTTGCTCAGAGAAGAATGCTTTGTGAAACCACATCATCATGCCATTGTGCCACTTTCCAGATTATATTGTTACTTCTAACCAATGCTGGATATTCTCAATTTAACTGAATTACCACTTGAAAGAAAATAATGACAGGTGTTTCATGTAGCAAGATGGCAGAAGTTGCTTGAGAATTACAAGAACGCAGTAATGTGTGACTGCATCTATAGTTACACTTCCAGTTTTGTTTTACATTTGTTAAATAGGATGTGTTGAGAATGAGTTTCTTCAGGTGCTCACCAAGGAGATGCCCATGCCAGAGTGAAGTATCAGGCAGGAGGGTGCTGGTACAGATACTGTGCATTTACTATCCTGTTCCTGGCAAATATGGATGCACAAATAGGCACTAAGCCAGAAACTTCCCACTGAAGTGTATTTAAACTAACTTAAGTACTTTTCTGTGAGGCAAATGAGAAGCTTTGCCTCCTGCTCTGCTGCAGAGACATGTTCAGTTGAGTGACAGAGGCATTTACGCTGTTACAATAGCCTCCAAAACAACTCCTTTACCACCATCCAGCAGTACTATTAATATTACTGTATATAACAGACATAGAATCACAGAATTATCTAGAAAAGATTTTTAACATTATCAAGTCCAATTGTAAACCTAACACTGCTGAACACACCACTAACCCTAAATGCCACATTTGAAGACTCAAACACATTCTTTCATATGGTGGATCAAAGGCTGCACACAAAAGCAGCAATAAATTTTTCTCTCCTTTACACACTATTATGTGAAATGATTTGCATGGTAAAACAGAAATAAAATACAAATGTAGATTAATGCTGTATAGGGACCTGTTTAGGCAGTACTTACACAAAAATGAAAAACAAATGTGGATAGAGCTCTGAGCACCCTGGTTTAAAATAAGTCTTTACTTTGACTTTCCTGTGTGCACCTACAATCAACTGAGGTACAAATAACAGGATATTTCCAGACAGCTATCTGATTATGCTGACAGATCAAATAATGGCACACCTAATTATTTTTACTTTAAATCATAGCCTCTGATTTTTCAGTGCAATCTTAGGCTAATCTATTTGGTCTTCCTCATTGTGAGGAGTTTTATCAGAAACACAAACTGAAAAATAGAAATTCTTTCTTTTCTTTTCTCTGGCACCTCTTTTTATTAGTAGGGTGTTATATGATAAAGATTTGTCTCACTCGTCTGTACAAAGAATCTTTGTCCTCTGGCTTACTTTACCCAGATTTTCTGAAAGAGTTTAATTTATCATTACTATTTTCACTGCACCCTGGACTAAGTTGTAGACAGTAAAATAAAACATTTTAATATGAAAAGAAAAATGCCTCAAGGCAGGTTGAAACTGTTCTCTTCCCTGTCCATGTCTCTTTTCTCTATTCATCTTCATGATTAGAAATCATGGTAGTAGGTTCTGACTTTATCAGCTGAATTTGTCACTGACAGATTTGCTCAATAGCTAATTAACACACAATAAATTAGTGCAATTTTTGAATTTATTCACAATCTACCCGAACATACTACATTAATTTACCATAACACAAGATGACAACTCACAATACTGGGTATGCTTTATTTTCATCTTTTCCTATTATACCAAAACACTGTGGAACACTATGGAGAACAATTGTTTGTTTTGATAAAAGCTGGCAGATCCTTACCTTGGGTTGCAATGTAGTGACTTGGTCTCTGATATCCCTAAAACAGCAATATAAGTTGGTTTGAGTACCATATTACTAACAGAGAGTGGAAAATAAAAGCACAAGGATACTACAGAATCCTTATATCTAGACAACATTTTCAGAACAAACCAATATTTAAGAGAAGCATGAAGCTCAAAACCTAAAAAACCAGTTATTATTGAAAAAGTTTGAATGACAACAGATACAATGAAAATAAGAACATCTGACTTGAACAGACATTGTAGTGTACCAGGAAGGAGTACTCTAGATTGGTCCCTTGCACCTAAAAATGAGTCCTCTATTGACATTACTTCCCTAGCTCTATATACTGGGGCTTTTATTTAAAATTTAATAAAATTTCTCTGCCACCATATTATTTCACAGCTGATTTGTGTTCCCAACTTAGCCAATATGAAAAAATACACACCTTTTGTCTTCTTTTAAACAGAATCACTGTGAGGCACAAAGACGTATGTGCCTTAACCCTAACTAATGGGGACAGATACATTGGTGTGTGCACAGAATCAAGGTCCTACTGCAGTGAAATCTGCTCAACTGCACAAAGTATGCATCAATTACAGTGGGTATGATACACACAAGTATATACACAGTCTTACACACACACACACACACACAAATATATATATATATATATATATATAGCTAAGCAGAAAACCATACACCACTAAGCCTTTCCAGATAGTTGGATCTATGCCAATGCTAGCCACACTGTAATTGTAATTGTCCACATAAAAACTACAAGACAAAGAGCTACTGCTCTTGAGGAAATAATTCAGAGTATATTTTGACCAGTGCCAGCAATTTAGCTACCAAGAGGAAGGAAAGTTTAGTGTTGCTGGTGAGAAGACAATACTGAATTTCACAATGTAGAAATGTTAATAACTCCAATTATTCTCTAGGTTAAGTTTTATTAGGCCACTTGCTGGAAGTATTGCATTACAGGGGAGTACAAGCCCATGGATTCCTGGTATTCACAAAATGCTACTAAAGTGAAGGATTTCACTGTACCCAAGGAATTTATATTCTTTTCCACAGACTGTTTCATTATCCTGTCTAGAGTGAGAGCACCTTCCTCTGGGGCTTCTAAAAAACTTTTGAATATCTTATGCTTGGCTTTACAGAAGACCAAAATTGCATCAAATGATGAAATAATTTCTCCTGAAGTCCTTAATATCAAGCCACAGTGGAACCTGTGCAACATGGGTTTACACGCAGTAATGCTTTCGAGAAGACAAAAGTGTCACTTAAGAATTGTAAAATGCTAGTTTTAACTTGTAGCCTACTTGTCTTCTTCCAATGAGATTCAATTCACTCCTAAATAAGAATATCAGTATCCTCAGGGAATTATTAAAAATCTGTGAGAGTTTTCTTGTTTGAAGCCCCAGGCAAAATATCACAGGCCCATCATTTCACAAAGATTGCCATGTGGAAATATCCAAATAAAAAGACAGAAATATATCTGGAGCTGAATCTTTATATCCTGGAAAGTCAAAAGAGTTGTAAATAACTTATCAACTAAAAGTGGTCAGGAAAAACTACTAAGGTGCAATTTTAAAGAAAAAAAATCAAAGCCATGTATTTCAAAAACACTTTTCATGGCTATTCCACTAACTTTCAAACAGCTTTCTAATTAATTTGAATACAACAACTTGTTTATTCCTAAGATGTTAATTAGAGAAAAGTCATATTTTGTTACTCAAATTGCCTGGCAAAATTTGGATCAGTTTATAAAATTAATAAACTAATTTGTACTCTGATTAAAGTATAGAATTTCAAATTTTAGAGATNAATTAGCACCTTAAAGCAAATGCCAGCTAAATATTGCTTGTCTAAGACATTGTTAAAAACAAACTAACAAAAAACCCCCCAACCTATAAATGTCATTTCCCCTCCTTTTTTTGCCAAACATATATTATGACTACTCCACAGGTATATTTTCAAACAACTACAGCAGAGCATACTGTCTAGCTTCTTACATACATGTGGGAATGGGAAAAGAAAAGCTAGTGGCCAAAATCACCTCTAAAAAATGGGAACAGCAAATTCTCTTTAACAGATAGGCTCACCTGAGTTACCTAACATCCAATAATATTCAGAGCTAAGCTAAAAGGCTAAATTATCTTTTCAAAACAGGTACAAAGAATATTCACACAAAAAAGAAATCTTTTAAAGGAACAGATGAGATAAATTAGATGAGGCATGCATAGTTATCAACTGAAAAAAATAGAAGAGGAAAGTAATTAATAACAATATCTATATTAAATATTTACATTAGGATGCTGTTATTCACATATAGTGGTACTTACATCCCTGTACAGCCAAATCTACAGCCCAAACCAAAGTCAGATGTGAAAGAAAGCACAACAATGTCAGTGAGTACTAGGACGTAGAACAAGGAAAGTGTACATTTGTTCTTAATAAAAGAAAACTTTCAATAATTTTGTAGCATAGCATGCAATAATTTCACATAGAGAAGCTGGCAGATTGAGAGGGAAAAAGCTGTACATTCCACTCACATCTATGTAGTTGGCATTAATGTAATCTGAAGATGGATCATCTTCAACAGGTTGCAAAATCACCCTGGAGTGGTCATCTGTAAAAACCAAGTGGTTACGGAGCCTTTTGAAGTGTGGCTTTTAAGTAAGATATTAACGGTAAGTCATCTAGAAAACCAAAATCAGCTGGCATAAGCACCTCACAATTTACAATCCTTAAATATGAAGTGTTTACACAGAAATATAAAGAACCATTTTGTCTGAGGTCTGCAATTACTTCAAAAAACATTCACCAGATTTCATTAAGTGCAGCTGAAAGGTATTAGCGCTGCTACATGTGGTTAAAAAGACAGGAAGAAACCAGGTTACTTGCTTAAAGTCCCTTTCAACATCAGCTCCACTGTTGGTAATCTAGAAAACCAAAAATGCTGATTACTTTTTCCTCACTTCCACCCCAAGCCTGCTCAAGTTCATATTGCGAAATTAATGAAATCAAGACAAAGGAGTTAGCAATGCATGTGGGATACAGTGAAGAGGTAAGTCTACCCATTCAGGGACTTCTCCGGCACCGTCATTCCTGCATGTCCAAATGCATGGGTAAAACAATATAAATTGCAAATAAGCAGAATCAACATCCAAATGAAAGCCAGAGTGTTGCTGATATATGCTTACCACAGCTTGCACAACAGAGATGCAAATGCGAAATTCAGCCTGAGTTATAAAAGGAAGAAAGTTAAACTGTGAAGAATAACAACAATAACAGCAAAAAAGCAGAAAAAGGCACTGTTCTGCTTCACCGCTGCAGGTATTAAGAACGGTGCCACCGGAGACTTGCAAAGGAAGAGAGAGCATGGCCCGAGTAACACACGAGTAGAGCTATCGCTCAGACCAAGGACACCGATACTCACATGCTATAATGTTGCCATAGCGATTCTTTGTTCTGTTTTGATCCTTCTTAGCGACATCCCAAGAAGCTGACTGCCCCTCAAAGAAACTCTATAAATAAAAATGTTCCGAAAGAAAACATTCTGACCATTAATTTATCTCCAAAAATAACAGTTTAAAAGAACTGCCCCGCCATAAAGTAAGTTCAGCTCTGCTCGCCTGCCCCGGTCACCCAGGCAGAGCCATGGTACAGAAATCTCTAGAGAAGAAGGGAGCCTCTCTCCCTGTGGCTGCTACCGCTAAATGGCCAACTCACTGAGGAACTCCACAGGGATTTCAAATCCTGTAATTGCTGGAAGGCTAAACTTGCTTATACATCCTTGCTATGGAGGAATGACAGTAAACTGAGAAAGTACAGAGAGACTGATCATTCTTCTTACAAGACAGTGTCATGTACAGCCTGTTTACTACAGTATTACATTGCTTTCCACATATTATTTCGTAAAACATCTTTCCTTCCTACAGAGACATCAGGAACTCTCCTCTGTCAATGTTCATTGTTCTTTTTGCCTTTCCTCATATTCTGTCCTCTAGTCACTAGCAAAATTATTCTACATTTTCTGAACTTTTAAGACTTTGCTCTCTCAGTATTGATGGCAGCATTTTTTATTTCTCCTTGGCTTTCTCTTCATTGCCTGTAGATATTTTACTGCTGTTGTAGGTCTGTGCTACTCCTTCCTTCCAGATGATCTCTTATCCTGGGTAAGTTATCTCCGGAAAATACACAGTAGTCATGGAATCAGGACTTTAATGCAGAGTTAGAAGCCCAAAGCAGGGAAAAGATGTCATGTATAGAGACAGAAGAAGTAGCAAGCAGGAAATACCTGATATGGCATCAGGGATCACCCTCCCCCCAGCAGTGGCTGACACTTGGTCTTAGCCTTGCAGTTACGCAGAGCATAACAAAGCATGTTTAAGTAAAAGAGAGGAAAAGAGCATAATATTCTTTTAAAAACCACACATTTATTTATTCCAGTTCTTATGTTTACAGTAGAGACAGCTGCAGAAAGGAGAGAAGGTTGAAAACTGTGTCAGAAGAGATTACTTACTCAGAGAAAACCCATTGTAAACCTAGCTGTATTTGAGCAACCTTGGCAGTCCCATTCTCATCTTTACTGTGTGTCCTGCCTGATAGCCTAATCCGAAAGAATCACAACAGATTCTGAGATCAGAAGCAAAACAGATCTGTACTCATCTTCTACCTCCAGTGCTCAGAATTTCTTGCTTCCATTTTTAACATTAAAGATGTAAGTAGACATGCTCAGGCAGATTTAATTAGAAGTTCAAGACGTTACTATCCTTATCATCTCTTTACTGCTTCTCAGCTGGAGCTAAGTCCTGGTATTGCCATTATTGAGATGCTAAAATAAATCAAGGCAGTGCTTCCAGTCAATGTTGGAAAACCAGGCAGGTTAAATTCTTTACTTTAACCTAATCCAGGAGATCTGCACTAAAAATAGCTCACATAACTAATTACAGCATTTCCACTAAAGACCAACAAAAAAAGAGTGGCAAATTCTTACAATATGTCAAAATGATTCTTTTTATACCCTAAGGAAACACAAAGGGATTTTCTACCAGGCAGTTGTAAAGGCTCAAATCATTAGACTCCTTTTACTTTTCACTTTTGGGTTACATATATAAGAATCTTATGCCTGTTAATCTGTTTTTCACTTAAACCCATGACATTTAGTTCTGTCCTTTTGCAATAAAGTGCAAACAATAGGCTGCCCATTTCAAGGGGATTTTTCCTAGCAAAGCCCCACCACTGGAGATCTCACCTCATACTCCTCTTTAAATCCATAGCTGTCAGAGGTCTTCATCAGGTTAATATGCTGCAGGAGATCAGCCACCCTGATGGCAGGGTGCAGCTGCCCAGTTTGGTATGGGGATTCTGTGCCTTCACAGAGATAACGAGGGACATCCAGGAGTCGGCTGGACTCGGCTGTTGCACTGTGATTTTCATCTGTATTCACAAAAAATCAGTGCATTATGTACCCACTGAGCAGTAACACTTGCTGCTATACATATCAACATCTATTTTGAACCTCTTCCTTCAAAAACACCTCTTATTTCTGAGACTGCAAAGCACTTACTCTCCAGCACATAAATACTGTGAAGTACATAAAGGAATTTAATAGCAAACACATACAAAAGTTTGCAATCCTTCATCCAGCAATAAAGATGTCTGAGGGGCATTTTATTTTATTACAAAACTTTATGACATTAATGTACTTGGAAACTCCAGATTCTATCAACCAAAGTAAATTTTAAGGGCTAATACATACCAATAGCAATATTACACCTTAAACAATAAATTAGAATAATTCCATGGTGGTATCAGCCCATCATTTGTCTAAAGCCAACAGAGAGTGAATGAGAACCTAGTAAAAAAGAGAAGCAATTATGCCACCACTTCACAGCACCACCTCCACTTAGGAAGATGAATCAGCACTACAGAGTGGTCATTTTAACTCAGGTCTTTTAGCAGAAAAATGAAACTTGACTTGAGTGTGCTGATTTCAGTCACAACTTTTTGCCCTGTATAAGCAAAGAAGTTTCTTCTAATGCTTTGTGCTACATGAATTCTCATACCAAAACCAAATGTCAGAGCTGCATGAGGTCATTTGTCAATCTCTTCTGTGAAATAGTAATTTTATTCAAAATAGTAATTACGAGATCAAATGAATTTGCAGGGGAAGAAAAATTCTAATCTAAGTAGCTACTGAAATGAGAAGTGGGTGGCCAACCCCTCCTAAACTTCTTTGAAAGCAGTTTACCATTTTCCTTGCAAAGGATCTAGATTAGGAGGAAAAACACTCTAGGAAAAAAATTAATGCCCCAAGGGTTGGATTTTGTACAATTACAACAAAATTCAAACACTATTAATGTCTTCTGAAATTAAATCTCCTGAGAAACTCAACTCTTTGAACTGTCACCCGAGTTGCTAATTTCAGTACCTAATTTATGCCTCACTAACCTGCCTAACAAGGTGAGTGACATGCAGCAGTCACTTTTTATTGTAGTGTTACCCATACTAAAGCACACACATTTCAAACCACCTCAGGATTTGTAGTTTTCCCCGTTCCTCACAGAATACTTACCAGTAATAGGCACTTTAACCCATTGAAGCAGCAAAAAACAATGAATGAACAGAACATGAGAAATTTATTTCAGGACTAATTAGAAAATGGCTAAAATAAAGTGACATTCAAAGTTGTTAAATCTTCACAATAGGTAACAATGAAAGCCATTTAAAAATATAAAGGCCATATTATTATACTATCAGAGTATTAATAGGGACTTGGGAAAAGCAAAATTGTCATACTAACTTAGTACTAATGTACACAAAATGGAGAGCAGCATTAATAACGTATACATGAAGAAAAACAAAACTAGTATAGCTGCAAAGTAACAAGAGTTTCATATTAAAAAAGTGTTCTATGATTTAGAACCCATAAAATATTCCTCATCTCTAAATAAGCCAGAAGAAAACTGATTTGTCATGCTGGGCTGAGCAAAGGCTATATGAAAATCGAGTAGGCCAAATGATGCAGTTCTAAAGGAACAAGGTTACAGATACCCAGCTTTTACTACATGGTGTGCCCAAAAGCTTTTACATTCTCTCCATTACTTCAGTCGACCCAATGAAAATTAGTACCCCTTCCAACTATCAATGGTTTGCTTATATGAGGAAATTATCATGCCCAGAATATCATTACCCGTAGATGAAAAAGCAAACGGGAACTATTAAGCTGTTCTTCGGTTAGTTCCTTGCCCTCAGTATTCACAGCTGTCTGTAACTGTGTCTGCCACAGCAGAAAATACCATGGCAGTATGGCACTGAGCAGGAAGGCACCGTGAGCACTTCACAAGCACAATATCAGATTTCAAAGTTATCTTGATTATTTGGGAGACAATGTGAAAATCAACAAGGTGAATTGAATGATGAATACAACAATAGCGTGTGCTGGAAAGGGAAGTCAAGTATATAACTACAGAATGGAGTAATGGACTGGAAAATGATAACTGTGATTTTAACATGTAACTCAATGCAAGTCAGCAACATGAACACAATAAAAAGGAGAAAATACAGTTCAGTTAACAGAAACAGTAAAACTGGGGCATAGGGGTACCTATTCCACTCAGCTCAGCATTAAGACTTCTTCTAAGAATGCTACCTGATGAGGGGCACTGAGATTTAAAATTCAACCTATGAGTTAGAAAGTTGGAAAGCATTCAGAGGAAAATAATGACAACAAATTTAGAAAACATTGCCTACAAGATGATGAGTGAAAGAACTGGGTTAAATTCAACTGAAAGAGAAATAATTGAGGACCTGAGCCTTCCAATACGGAAAAGACTGTTTTGAAAAGACAGAAATGTGCCAGTTTTTCAGATTTTCTGTAAGTCTCTCAAAAGGAAATGGCTCAATCTATAGCAATTGAACTTAGTCTAGGTTAGCCTCATTAGGAAAAACTAGGGGTCAACATTAATAATACTTAGTAGTAACACCCAATTAGTAGTAATCGATACTCAAAAAAGTGACCTTTAGGTCCCAAATACTACTAATATGAATCAGAATTTATTCTTACTAAGCAAGACTGAGGCACTGGAACATTCCACTGCAAGAGCAAAATTCTGTTTGCTACAAATTTTTAGAATATAATGAGACAATTTCCAGAAAGAATCTGTGCTATATGTATAACGTCCGTTCTCAAAACAGAGGAGGGATTTCATTGCCCCCAGGTCTGCTTAAGCTTCACTTCTAGGAATCTAATTTTCAACATGTCTATATTCACATCCACTTTCTGATATTTTTCTTTTTTCTTAAAATAACCTCAGCAACTGACTGAAACTCAATACTGCACTTCGTGTTTATCCAAGCATGAACTTGGGTACAAATTCTACCTTTATCTTCTTGTTTAAAAAAAAACCACAAAAAACTACTCTAAAATTTACATTCAGTGTTAGACGCAGCATAGACTTATACAGCCTGTCCATTTCAATGTATGTTTTTCTTTTTAAAGTAAGTACAAGGCTGAAAAATTTACTACTACCAACAGAATGATGTAATTAATATAGGCAGACAGAAGCACTTGTTCAGAACATGCAAAGAAAGTTGTTCTTTCTTCTTAGATATTCTGAAAGTTTTTCCATTTTCCATTTTCCAATTTTCTTTTCATTCTTGTTACTTAGAAAATTGAGCTTTGGGTGCCAAAAAATGCTAGTGTGGACCTGAATTTTATTTTTAAAGATCTCTTAATAGAGCTCTAGTTTCACATGTCAGTTTATTGGAACTAAGTTTCAAACCTCTGGGGAGAAAAATTTTAGTATTTTGAATTTACATATTTCCTCATTTACACTTCAGTTAGCAGAGACTAGGAATAACTTCTTAATGAGAACATAAAATAATTTTATTCTAAAATTTTTGTCAGTCTAATTTTGAATTGATGAACTGAGTGTTGAATTATTTTCCAGCAACAGCATAGTTTTACCATAAAACAAGCTGTTTCAATGTTCAACCATGCAAGGAGACAGAACTCATGCAGAAATGGATAATGAAGGACTAGGGTCCTCACCTAACACAGCTGTCGGCACAAGTGGATCATTGGGCACTGTAGGAAAACAAAGCCCATGAAGAAACACATTACCCTTAATTTGCATATTTTTAAGAATAAAAACAATATACTTCAGAGTGTGACCAAGAGATAACTAAACTCCATTAATTTTATTACAAGAGAAAACCAGAATGAACACAGTTCCAGAAAGCATCCTGAATAAAAGAGGTATGAAAGGCAGTGATTTCAGACTTCAGAAATGTAATGATAAGAGCAAAGAGACCCTCACTGAAATGAAATAAAGAAGACGTTACATGCAATTTAGTTTTTGAAAGGGCTCCTCCTTCACTATTGTTTTTTTCACTTCACAATAAAGGTTCACTTTCATAGAATTAGTTTCTTTCTTTTTAAATCCATCCTCTCGTGCAATACTTGAATAACTAATCTCAAAATAAAATGGTATTTCTATAAAGTTGTCCAATTTTCCATAATTAAAAAAAAAATATACATTTTTACTGTTAATAGCTTTTTTAATGTTCAGTACGGAAGAGATTGCTCATAATGAGTATAGGAAAATCACAGATACACAGATGCAGATATCTGAATGAAATTCATAGAATTTTATCTTTTATTATCACAACTAGAACCATGCAGACATAAATGCACTGTTTTGGACAGAAATGGCAGAATCCAGGATTTGTTTTGTTCCATTCTGGAACAAAAATTTATAATGTCAAAGTGTCTGTAACAGAATTAAGTTCTAGTTCTCAAACAATCTGCCTGAAAGTTTGTCACATAAAAAGAAACTCTGAAAGCTTGGAAGACTTGTCTCAGCACAGACAATGGTCAGAAGAAACAAATCCTCCAATACACAAAAAATCACATACCTAGAATGCTAGAAACCGGTGATGTCTAGCTTCTTTACCAGCCAGTCAAAGAAGGACAGCTGTGGTGACCAGAGCTCATGGGCTTTTGGCATCACATCAGTCTATCTGAAAGGCTGCCTGAGTGTCTGGCTCACTAACAGCCATGTAAATTCCTGATAAATTCTTAGCTTGGATCCACCATCACAGTCCATATCAAACTGTCTCTGCAATCCTGCCTCCACAAAATTCAATGCCAATAAGACATCAAACTTTGGAGACTTTTCAAACTGTTCCAGCCAAAAACTGTGTAGAAAAACCACCAGGCTGATACTCTCATTTATAATTGGTTATGAGACACTTAAAGTATTAGCATTTAGCAATTTGGTATGCTTCAATAAACCACACAATAAACCCTCCTCCAAAACCCATTTCCCTTACAATAACCAGGAAAGAGCTTAAGAGGGTTAATGGATGGATTTTGTTCAAGCATGGTAAAGCAGTATGGGAGACAAGAAGAGATGTGAGGTGTCATTCCCAAACAATGGCAATTCAGAAGCAGCTCAGGCTGCTCAGATCTGTTTAAAGCCAAGCCACAAGTCCATGGAGCTGTGAGAAGCTCAGGTTCCTACCAGCTCCACGGCAGGATTGTACCCCTTTGTAATTTATACACTAGTTTTGAAATATTCAGCGTGCCATTGGAGTACCTTGCTTTTGGCAAAGTATAGTCCAGATGTTGGGAGGCAAGAGTGCTGAACAGTGGCAACTATAACCCTTAACAGTCAGATACCCAAACTTTTTCAAAACAAGTCGGCATGTCTACAAAAAATGAATACAAATATAGAACAAATTTGCAGATATATTAACAAACTTGTTCCTAAACTTCACAAACAGCAGTGAAAATTGTCAGTGTTTCCTTCTGTTGTAACATCCTTACTGCCAAGAAAACAGAAATTAATTTGGACCTCATATTATTATTCATTACAGACATGGTGTTATGCAGTAATATTTAACAATGCTGGCATTAAATAGTCTCATGAGGGAAAACACAATTTCAAGTTTTAACTGAGGTATACTAGGAGTATAATACTTTCCCTAAAAAGTGAAAGCACATGCAAATATCTAATGAAATAACTCGCCACATTCCAATAAGGACAACATACAAACATCCCTACTCAATCTTTTGCTTTGCCAGCATTCCGTGAAAACCTGGAGCATAAAACAATTTTCCTTGAAAAGCAGAATTGTTTTCTGTGTATCTATATTCACCTACACTCTGGACTATCTAGCACTGTCTACTTACATCTGGGGCTGAAGTTATGCGAGTCCATAAACGTGATTGACAAGGGATCCTCTGCATGCAGAGTGCTCTGGTCAGCGTAACTCCTGTCCATGGCATTCACCATGTGGGTCATCTCCTGGCGGGTGGTTCCCATGGCATCCTTGCGCTTCTTTGCAAGTTTGCTGCCCAGCCAAAAAAAAAAAAAGTAAACCACTTTAATATTTGATGAATGTTGATGTCTACAGTAATCATTCTCTATAATCCTGAGTGACTGAAAAGTTTGACTTATTTCCCTGTGCGTGATTTTTTCAGTGTGTGATAAAGCTGTGCACCCTGCTATGAAACAGTCATGGTCTTGTGTTTTCTGTACACACACAAATGCTGAAATGGAAGTGCTTACTTCTGTACCCTGGTAGTGATTTTTTTTCCCTGTGGAGTAATTACACTAATATAAACAAATTAGAGAATATAATTGCATTTTAACTGAAATGACAAATAAGAAGCATCTGTGCAGGCAATTTTATCAACCATCTCCATTTAAATATCTGTTTCGATTTTTTAAATGGGTAATTCATTCCCCTTGCTTGCGTTGTTGGGAAAAAGAGTCATGTAACCTTCTAAATTACTTTGTTTGCCAAAAAACCTATGAAGTAACAAAGGAAGCATAATTATTCAATATATATTTATATTACATATTTATATTATGTTTTATATAAAAGGTTCTGCTGCCCATTCAACATGTAAGATACGAGAGGATACCACATTATGGTCCTGGTACTTAACTTGGTTCTTTGAAAAACAACCTCCCCCTTATCATTCTACCCTTTCATGCAGTTTGGGAACATTGCAATTTTGACATTAACAGTCTTACACTCTGACTGTATCACAGTTAAAGACTGAGCTAATCTGTTCAGCTAAGCCCCTCAAATTAACAGCCAGTGCCCTTAAAGTGCACACTTCAATTCTTCCCTTTTGAGAAAGAACTGGAAGTGATTTTCACTGTCTCCAGGAGTCAGACAGAAGTAGATAATACTTTTTATTTATAACTTAAAGCATTATCTCAAATAGCAGAAACTATGCAGAGCAGCATGAGCTGCACCTTGGTTCTGCAGAAACCTGTAACATGCAACAAACTGTTCTGAAATCTCCCTGTGTTCAGCCGAAGCCATCACTATAATACATTAGACAGACAACCTGCTTAGTTGGATAAATCTGACAACACATGGGAAAGACACAAGCATCACTTGATATACTGAGTTCTTGAAAATGTATGTTTAAAACACAGCTTATCTTCATAAGCTTCTTCTGGATAGAATACCATCAAATCCTCTGGTAACTGTTTAGACAGAGTTTAGCTTACATTTCTCTTTATTAAAAGGATGACCAACTCTAAATATTCCATGCACATTCTAAAAGCAGATAAGGGTAATATTAGATACTTATTACATATTAAAATATTAGATGTTAGGAAGAAATTCTTTACCAGCAAGGTGGTGAGAAATTGACAGCAGTTGCCCAGAGAGGCTGTGGACCTCCTCTCTCTGGGAGTGTTCAAGGCCAGGTGGGATGAGGCTCTGAGAAACCTGATCTGCTGGAAGGTGTTCCTGCCCACAGCAGGGGGTTTGGAACTAGATGATCTTTAGGGTTCCTTCCAACACAAACTATTCTGGGATTCTATGAAGACTATTAGTGTAAATTTTCCATCCATTTACTTGCTGAGTCCTGGGAAAGTTCACCACAAAGGACCTACACTGTTGTCTAGGTCAAGAAGTACTTCATGCTCGCTCATATCTAAGAAAATGTTACAGGGCTGTTTCTTAAATTAACAGTCTTGCTTCACAATGGGGGACTACAGTGTAGAATATGGATGGACAAAGCCCTTCTGTGAATAGTAGATTCTTCCAGCAATCAGATTCATGTTCCTATTTTGTCAGATTCCTGCCCCCTACCCCCCGCCTCCTTGCTCCATCTACAGACAGACTAGTTGGAGAATTACTACTCAGTAGCATTCCTACTACAAAAATCCCAAAGGTAGTCTCTAAACCTATCCTTTTTTCATCAAACTATTGTTTGATGGGGTTCTGTATCAGTTGTTACATGAAAAATAAAAATAAATCCGTTGGACGTCTCCCCTAAAATGCTTCTATTTATACATTTACTCCACACATTCCTTTTAACTTAAGAGGAGCTTGTTTAAATGATACTCTGGTTGAACAAATGAAGACCATAAGAACTTCCAAGAGTGAAACTGCTTGAGCTTTATAACTGGTTCCCAATACGATCAAAGCCTTCACAAAACAAGCATTTCTAGTTCAAAGTAGTTTTTTAAGTTTCAAAGCCTTTCAAATACTCTCTATGCACTGAAGATCACCTTTTTCTAGCGTTGCCTCAGAAATGGAACAAAAAGACTATTACATCTCATCTCTCAATGATATTAAGCTTTTCTTTGAAGCATCACTTTGTAACAAAACCTGCTAGCTATGCTAAATAAATCAACAGCTATTAAGGCTTTCACATTATTAGCTTATTACAGTAGCTACTTTCTAATTCTTATGTTCTGCTTCAATGCCTAAAAAGGCCTATTGTGTTGTAGCACCGCAACCCAAAGCTTCTGGGAAATGGGAGGACAGCTTTATTGTTCAACAGCTCCTGAGTCCCTTCAGGTTTGACGACTTCCTTTTCCTTTCCTCTTCCTTTCCTTTCCTTTCCTTCCCTCACTCACCTAAAGGCACAAGAAATCTATGCTTTGTGATAGTTAAGTGAATCATTAGGTTAAAGAACTAGAGGCTGACAGAAAGCATAAATGATTCTCATTATCTGCTAAAGGATCCAGTTGGATGAATCTGCTCAGGTGGGTGATACAGTGGTTGGAGGGGAAAGGTGCTCTGTCATAGGATGAAACTGTGTGGTTAATTATCTTGAGTAGAAGCCATTGTTTTTTAACAAGGAAATTATAATTTGTCACAATAAATCAGAGAATGGCAGTTAGCTAAAACAGCTTATCTCATTTTTTTTTTAAATTTTATTTTTAAGTTTGTTTAAAGAAGTCAACTAATTCTGCTTAAAAATGTGGAAGAGCATCATTATTGGACACCACCAGTCTATCAAAGCACTCAAGTGTGTCCTTAGAACTCCTCCAAAGTACCAAGTACTTTATGCATTGATTTAAAATGAAGGATGAATGTAACTGCTTGTTCAATCACAGACAAAATTGTCACAGTCCTCACAAAAACTCTTTTGGTCAAAAAGTATTAAAATAGTCAGTTTTGCTTCAATGAAGTGAAACTTTATACAAACCAATGCCATAAAATAAGATTCACACTTTAAGATGTGTATGCAAAGCACCTTGAAAGCAAAAGAGGCAGACCATAAACTATTTATGAAAGTTTGGCATCTGCCTAAAACCTGCATAGGAAAATGGTGCACAAGATCACTCCTGAACTGATACTCTAAGAACGTACAGTTTGTGATTTACAGGCACAATTCACTAACTAGGAAATGGGGAAAGATCTTTTTTCCTTAGTGTATTGTGTTGCTGTGATTCATAATGCAAATTAAATTATGATTACAATAAGCCAAAATGACAGTTATGGAAAAAACTGTAGCAAAAAGCTAAAGTCTCAATATACAGTTAGAGATACAATATCCCTTTTAAAAAAAGAAAAGACAGAGTAAGAATAACAGGAACAATGAAACAAGCAATTTTTCAAGCCTGAGAACCAGGAAAGGTAACTATCAATAAAACTCTGGAAAAATTATGGAGACTGTTTTTCTTTTTTAAAAAGGGATACTGCATCTTTAAAACAGAGAGAATAGTAAGTCACCCATATTCTACTTACAGATAGTAGGAGTAAGAATAGTAGCTCCTCCTGGCAAGCAAATCACAGACAGTGGAAAAAGAGAAGCAATGGTGAATGAAAAGCGTGACTCTGTCACATCCAATAAAGCAGAGAAATGTGCGTTTAAAAAAAAAGTTGAAAAATTCATGTTCCTTTGGTTAGCATTTCAACTTGCTCATGCACAAACTAGCCTTACTTTGCCATGCAATTAAAAACAAAACAAAAAACCAAAAATAAAAAACCCTAGTGTATAAAAATGATTTGTTTTTCAGAAAGATCACTTGAGAAAATTACATGCTGAGATTTCACTTATTGCAAAAAATTTTGAAAATTAAATGGATTGTGTAATTTGAACATGCAATTCAGCATAATCTAATGATTACCGCCTAGATGTCATGACAAATGAACAGCTGTGTACAAATCTTGTGGAGCAGATATGCTTTTTACTTTTCAGTCACAAAAAATAAAGGTTCCATTAATAAATACATTTAATCAGAAAACAATTTCTTGTCATTCACTTTAACATGTTTATCAGTACACAGTTGTATACATATATGTTTGTATGTGTACTATGTGTAGCTATATGAGTACACACATTTTAAAGAAAATTGTACATTTCCAGCAGACGTGTGTGTACTGGCATATCTACCACACATTTCCTGAATGCAAACATATGCTTTCTATTTTAAAATCTTACAATTGGAAATGCTGATGTAGTCATGCTAAGCATTAAAAACATGGAAGGTAAACAAATGGAAGGAAATGAAGGACATTTGGGAATAGTCCAACAATGATTTTGAAAATAAAAATGGCATTGCTTGTTAAAGATGCAGTATCCCTTTTCTTAGCTGGTTTGATTACTCCAGTAAAAGTCTGTAAAAGCTGTTAAGAGCTTCATTCAGGAAAACTTCAAACCAATTTGTACAAAATGATCAGGCAAAGCCCAAAACATTTCAAGTTCATGAACAAAACTGCTTAGTACCTCATTTTTCAATAAAAAGTAATGCTGCATTTAATCAGTTTGAGATAGCGGTGGCTGTGCATACAACTTAATAAACCAATAAAAATGCAGAAACCATAGTTTTATTGACTTTTCCATCTAATAAGCTGTGGTCAATTCAGGTACCAAAAGGGATACTACATAATGGATCACTGAATAGGTACACTACAGAGGATGATTCAGATGAATCGGTTTTCAGTCCCACCACAACTAAGTGAAGTGTGTTTTTGTATGTGTGAATATGTCAGAGTTTTTACAGCTATTTCTGGCTCCATTATATGAATTGCCCTGATTCACTAGATGAACTGATTTAACTCAGGAACACAGATTTTTTATGCTTTTTGTAAGAGACCTTGACTAAAGCTGGTATTAAAACAGTGCCCATTTTCACTAAAGGCAGAAGGGAAGGATGGCACACCTACAACATATGCAATAGACAACCAATTAAACTATCGTGATGAAAAATTGCCAGACATTAAAGATTCATTACGCAGGTCAATTTCTCACCTATTTAGAATACAAAATAGTAGAGGAGTTCAGAACAATTATGTGCTACACAATGATTATACTTTCTAAAAGGATACTGCCTTCACAGGTTCTGAGGAGAGAAAGGGGGGAAAGGGGAAATTTAAAAATATCACTTCACAGATATAATTAACTCACTTTGGTCAAACAATTCAATAGCAAAAATCTGAGCCCAAAAGGACTCTGAATGGAAGAGGCAAAAAGGACAGGAAAAAATGTACACATGGATTTGTTTGTTTGTTTGTTATTTGCAACACTAGTCAATCACATCTGGAAGTGACTGACTCTGTAGTGTTAGATGGTCTCTCTCTCACACACAAACACAGGTGCACACACAGAGAATTTTCTATTAAACGTACGGTGACCACTGTAACACTCACTAAGATGATATTTCCCAGCACATACCATGCTACAAAGCTACAATATAGAGACTTCCTCATAAAAGCTGAAAAACAACTTCTTTTTTGTTTTTCAAAAGTGGTGTAAATAAAGAAAACTGGCTGACTCTACGTCTTTTTTGCACATGATGAATCGGACCTTTCGCATATGTGTTAATTCTCAACCACAGAGGTAAACAACAGAGAAAAGTAAAAGCACTTTTGGGAAAAATCACATATGTAGCTAACTAACACAAAACACTATAAGCATACCTAATGTTTCTAATGCAGACGTTTCTTCTCCAAGTTATATATCTCCAGGGATAATTGTAAAAAGGCAATAAATTAAAAAAATCTAATGGAAACCAGCAATTATAACATATAGAATGATCTTAATCTTTAAGAATATAGCAAGCTGCATTTCAGAGGAATATACGCAACAATCACAAAAATACTTTTTATTATAACTTCAGCAGAAGGCAAGGGAATGCAACACACACACCATGGGAAGGCAAAGGGCTCATTCTATCCCAGAGAAACCAGCTTGTGTCACCTGAAGGGGACCCACCAGGGAGGGGGTGCACAGGGAGAGAGGAATTAATTTCTATACCATAATTACGGAATTATAGGGACATATTATGGACTTTTATGCCAGTTTAAAAGAGTTACAACTACTGGGAAGGCTAGGCTTTGAAACACTGACCAAGCAATAGGATAGCACAAGTTACTACAGGTAGGAGGATTGGGATGCAGGGATAACATTGAAGAATGCCAGAAGATGGCGATATTGCTTACTGTCTAAGAAAGCACTGAAAAAAATTTAAATTCACTTAAATTAATACACTTTTAAACAATTTCATGCACTAAGGACTCACTAGATAATTTTACAGTGATGTGATATAACTTAAGAAAAAACTCCAGGTTTACAAGAGCATAAATAGAGGTATAGAGTTACATTATTTTGCAAGCTGGGTAACTTTTAAATACAAATTACTCGTTACAGCCACATAGAGAAAATAATATTCATTAAGTGGTTAAAACATGAAAAGTGCAATAAGTTATTATTTTTTCTTCGCTTTAAAAAATAAAAAAGGCACCATGAATTTCAATTCCACCCACTTTAACAATCTGTACATTCTTCCATCTCCTACTTAAAAATCCTTGGAAATAAATATGAGAAAATGTATAGTTATCAGATCTTAAATATAAATAAATCCTATCTTTAAAGTCATCCTAGGAACCACAGCAAAACCAAAAGAAAACACAAGGAATTAATCTAAAAATTGACCAAAAGGACCTACCAGTCTTAAACATTTTTCTAAAGACCTGTAAAAAACACCCTTTTAAAATTGTTTGGTAGGGAGGGGCAAAAAAAAAAAAAAGATTAATCAGTACAGATAATTTTCTTACCTCTTTTTGACGACCAATATGACAACAAGGAGAAGNAAAGATTAATCAGTACAGATAATTTTCTTACCTCTTTTTGACGACCAATATGACAACAAGGAGAAGTAGGATGAATACCAGAATTCCAGCACTTATTCCTGCTATTTTCACTACCCGATCTGTTTGTTTAGCTGGATCTGGAATCACCTCAGGTTCTTCTGTTGCTGCTGCTAAATGAATCAAAAAAAGAAGTTACTTAAATGTGTAAGCACTAGACACAAGGAAATAATTTTTGGTGATAATTTTTGAACATGTGTGTGTCTTAATACAGTAGTCAAAATATAGATACAGGCATCATGTGTTTAAACATCTACACATATGTATGTAGACACACTATAAATTTAACAGAGCCATAGAATAAGCATAGTTAGAAGGAACCCACAAAGATCATTGAGTCCAACTCTTGGTCCTGCACAGAACCATCCCCAAAAGTCACACCATGTGCTTGAGAGATTCGTCCTAACGCTTGAATTCTACCAGGCTTGGTGCTGTGACCACTTCCCTAGGGAGCCCATTCCAGTGCCCAACCATCCTCTGGGAGAAGAACCTTTTACTAATACCCAACCAAACCCTCCCCTGACATGGCTTCAGGCCATTCCCTCAGATCCTGTCACTGGACACCAGACATAAGAGATCAGCGCCTGCCTCTCTGCTTACCCTCACAAGGAAGTTGCAACTGCAATGAGGTCTCCCCTCAGTCTTCCCTTGCCCAGGCTGAACTGACCAAGTGACCTCAGCTGCTCCTCCTACATCTTCCCCTCAAGGCCCTTCCCTGTCTTTGTTGCCCTCCTTGCAACAGCAAGTATATGTGTATGTATACAGCTGAATATTTGTATTTATAT